>JAHHFK020002740.1:0-444504 GCA_024533555.2 Aedes koreicus | reverse complement strand
TACTAGATTAAATTTCATCAGTAGGACATCAGCTGATATTAGCTTGAGTCGATTGCCAGATTTTGAAGAAGTATTTAACAAAAAGACCAAAAGTAAACTTATAACTGCGGAAATAGCATCAAAAATGAAAGCATTCTGTAGGAGTTTTACATTCATTGTTGGTCCGTATGTCCCAAGTGATGATCCGGTGTGGACATTTTGTAAAGGACACGATCAAGACGGTAGATTTAATTCTTCATAAAACATTTACAGAAAACGATTTAAAAGAGCTGAAAACCCTAATACAATCTCACCATTATTTGTATCAGATGCTCTTTGACGACAATCTTAAACCCAAACAACATTTTCTCGTTCATTACCCCAAATATAATCATGAAAAGTGGACCACGATTGAACAATTAGATATTACTTCACAAACGAAGCTAAGCATCAAGTCTTTAAAGAATATGCTCATGTAATTTCATCACGACTGAACATTGCATATAGTTTATGTTTTAAATCTTGCTTGCAATTTAGTCCAGATTTGTATCTTATAAGATTTTTTGATTTAGATGTCGAAGGTGAATTCAGTGCTAACACGCTGAATTCGAGACCATACTGTTCGAAAATCGCATGCGGATGTCCCTTTCGGTGTGGAAGAAAATGTGCTCTTTAAAATTAAGTAAAATTCAAAGGTTCACAATTCAAAATGGGGCAGTTCATAATAGTATCAGAAAACGCATCGATTCAACTGCTAGAAATAGAAGAGTTTGTAAAACACAGAGAAACAATGTACGTAATATGCAGAAGTTGGATAAAAGGGGCATATGATGATGAATTTTTAACCTATGAAGCAGTTGAAAGATGTGATGCAATGTGTATTATTAATGTTAAGGTAGTGAGCGGATCACCATTTACTATTCATGAAGTGAAGGGCCATTATTATTTCAGAATTAATACTGATTTTTTTAATTAGAAGATATTATTATAATTTTATAATCATAATTTTAGAATCTTATTCAATACTAGAGAATACTTTTAAATTTAATTTTATAAATAAACCTATGTTACAAATCGAGTTTCATTCACTTGGGAATAAAAATTCAAGAATTGCCAAAAGATTTAATATTTGCCAGTAAGGACTTCTTAAAAGACGTAATGAAAATGTCAATAAAAAGAGTTCACAAAATGGTAATAGTAAATTGAATGGTAGTAAACCAAGCAATCGTAAAGCTCGTCCGGTTATTGTGATCAAACCAAACGAGTCCAAACAAGCTTGCGATGATACTCGTAATTTGTTGAAAACAAATTTAGATCCAATAACACACAAGATTAGTAATCTTAGGAATGGAAAAGATGGTGCCATTATTGTTGAATGTGCCATCGGAGTTAATGGTACAAATGTGAAAAATGGTATTGAAAGGAATCTGGGTGAAAACTATAGTGCTGTTGTTTCCACGTCGGTGCCAAGATTAAAAGTAGTGGACATGAGCCATCAATTATCCTCCGATGTTTTCATAGACTATTTTAAAAGTCAAAATGAAGACATTGAAATAAAAGATGTTAAAGTTGTATGAATGTACGAAAATAATTTCGTGTTCGCCCTTTAAGAGAATTTTTGATCAAAAGAAAAGCAGCTTGCGTTTCAATAAATAGCAACCACGTTCCAGGAAGAATGGTCATCAATTTGATTTTTTGTATTTTAATATTGCGGGGTTATCAACAAACTACGTAGCACTAAGTCAGATTGTTGAAGAAATACTTCCACTTTTGGTTTTATTAGCAGAAACTCACATTGTCGAAATTGAAGCCTTTGATCAGAATTGCATTCCGGGATATAGTGTTGCTGCTTGTTTATCACATTCTAGACATACTGGCGGTGTTGCTATTTATGTCAAAGAATCAGTTCAATTCAATCTTCGCCACAACGAAGTGGTTGATGGTAACTGGTTCTTGGGCAACAGTTGTACGTGGCACGGAGATGGGTAATTATGGTGTTTTATTTCACTCTCCCAGTTCTAGTGACCAGCGTTTTATTGAAACTTTAGAGAACTGGCTTGAGGTATTTCTTGATTCAAGTAAATTAAATATATTGGTTGGTGACTTTAATTTCAATTGGCGTGTTAATAATAGTTCGAATCATTTGAAGCATTTAGCTATTTTTTTTCAATTTAAGATAAACTGTTGATGAATATACGCGAATTTCCAGGCACAGTAGAAATTTAATTGCTCGTGTTTATTCTAATCTTGATTCTATTTGTTCTGTTGTCGACACTGATTTGAAAATAACCGATCATGAGACAGTAGGGATTAACGTTATTGAGAATAACTTAAATAATAGCGAAGTTTTTGTGAAATTGAAGTGCTGGAGGAAATATTCAAAACAGGCTGTTTCTAACCTTGTTGAAAGAAGCGTGGACCGATAATTTAGATGAGTCTGCAGCTGTTCTTACAAATACTTTGAAAACGTGTACAAATGAACTAGTTGAACAAAAATTTGTTTCAATGAAGAACTCGAACAGCTGGTACAATTTGGATCTTTTGCGTTTTAAACGCAAGAGGGATAAATGGTACATACAATTTTGTAGATATAATAGTGATAATCATTGGAATAAGTACACAATCGCGCGGAATAAATATTCACAATGGATTAAAAAAACTCGTTGTGAATATATATACAGAGGAAAATTGATCAGCATCAAAACAATAGCAAAGAGTTATGGAAAATTTTGAAATCTTTATTAAAACCTAGCAATTGCAAACCGCGGTCCATAACCTTTAACGGCACAATAGAATAGTCTGCCCAAGTAACATTGCCAAAACCATCCTGCTTTATTAAGTTTTATTAAGGTTTTATGAAAGCCACTAGAAATCAATTTGGTTTTATTATGACACCAAGAGGTGCCAATAGGTTTCATATTTTAGTCAGGTTTATGAGAACCTTCACAGCTTGTTTACAACGATCTTAAAACCTTGTTTCTCAAATGCCTTTTACTCCTATCAAAGGTTTTATTTCGACTTTATGAACTCGTAAAATGCTGTATTGAAATGCCGTTTTAGGACTCATTGATATTATCTTATTATGGTCAGTTGAAAAAGCATTTTAAAACCATTTTGCCTCCAGTAAATGCATTAAACGGCAAATTGGCATTGAAGGAAGTCGCCATAAGACCAAATAGTTTTATAATAGAAGAAAAATTGGCTTTATGGCAAAACTGTGATTTTATTCCAATCGCCATATTGAAATATAAGAAATAATTGAAATGTGGAAAAATAAAAGCATCAAATTTTCAATGGTTTGCAAGTAAACTGTAAATCAGAGACTACTTTCGGCATTCTTATAATCATCTCAACCAATTCTAAGCACTTTTCAGGAAATTCATGATTAATTTATCGAATATATTTGTTTAAATTTGCTTTATGAGTAATTCTCGCTGGAACCAGGCCGCCGTTGGCACATATCTTTTGATTTCAAATTGTTCATCGCTATTAGTTAGAATATATTGAAACAAGATAAAAAACGCTTTGGTTGAGCCAAATTGATGGACCCCTCGTTTTCTAAGGGACTAAACAATTTAATTTTAACAATCAATTCGGTGCATAAGTATGAAAATTCCGAGGAAAAAATGATTCTATTCATGGCTGTCAATGCGCAACAGGGAATATAGTTTCATTCACTGGCTCACCATGACAATTTGATGTTTCGAACCAAATAGAAGAAGAAGACTCGTTTACGATAGCGGAAGTTTGTTTGTTTTGTACATCCGATTAGTTCAAAGTTCTTGAAAATGGCGAAGAACCGTACTGTACGGGTACCCAAAAAGGAATTTTGTTGCAACCCGTTTGCCAAAGCTGATCATAAAAGCTGGAGAAAATCTTCGAAACTGACAAGTGTAACACAAAAAATCGTGAATTTTTTAGAATCTATTGGATCCACGACCGTTCCGGAACTTCATGAGAAAATATGTACGACATGCCGCTTGCAAGTGACCCGTCAGCAGTCAAACCGTACTTTTCAGCCGATGGAAGTTGTTGAAAACGGAGATGAGGTTTACGTTGAAGAGGTTGGAAACATTAGTGAGCATGATTTCCAAAACATGACGGAAATTCTATCCCGAATTGGGATCCGGAATGTCAACAGAAGAGAGCTGCGACGGGAAACCTTCCGCTGCGAAATGCTCAAACAAGCCGTGATTGCAATAAAACAAATTTTGAAGGTTGATTGCGAAGTGTACTATGACGATACTAACGTGCCAGTAGTCAAAGATATGCTTGACAATTGTAAGATCGCTTCAAAACCGGTCAAATTCCAAATTTTAACATTGCTCACTCCTTCGTGGAGTAGGCAGAAAATGATGGATGAAACAGGATGCAGTAAGTATGGTAAATGTCATCAACATGCGGAAGCTAATCTTCCACAATTCTGCAGGTAAATGGTTCGTCGAAAAGGCTCAACAAGTTCGTGCTTCGAAGGGAATTCTTAAACTTCCAGATGCGGGTACATCGGTAACAGAATTGGAAAAGGTCGCTCAGGAAGAGGCAAAACAGTACTATTTGGACTGTAGTACGTTAATGCCAGGTATTCGGGATAAAATCAGTGTAAAGACACCCGCCGGTCGAGAAAGTAGGCAAAAACGTTTGCTTCTTGGGTCACTAAACGAAATTTTTGCAAACTTTAAAGAACTTTTCCCAAATTTGAAAATCGGATTTTCTACGTTCGCTAAGCTGCGACCTTCGGAATGCATACTTACCGGAAGCTCCGGTACGCATACAGTGTGCCTATGCATGAGGCTTAAAAATATTGAATTGTCATTGCGTGCGGTGAAAGCCTTACCGATAATACGAGACAGCTGCTTGAGCGAGCTGATTCAGGAATATTTAGTATGTAAAAACCCTTCTCCTCAATGCTACTTTTTGGAATGCACAGAATGTCCTGACTTGAGTGATTTTAGTAGAAAATTACTGGATGAAATTGAAAAATTTCCTCTAGAAATCATCAAGTTTAAAAATTGGATTCCGATAGAAAACCACTATCAACTTGTTGATAACACGACAAGCGCACCTGCCACATTTCTTCATCACAAAGGTACACAACTGACAAAAAAATGACCCATTAATACTCATTTTATGTTTATATTCTTAGACACAAAAAGACTATCTATTTGAGCTGAAGTCCAATCTGAAGTCAAATGAAGCTATCGTTTACGCAGACTTTTCAGAAAACTACAAAGTAACCATTCAGAACGAGATACAATCGCACCATTTCGCAAGGCAGATGATTACAATTCATCCATTCGTGATTTATTATAGAATCGAAGGAGAGATTCTTCATAAAACATTAATTATTATTTCACCTGTTCTTGAGCATAACTATGTTTTGGTTCACTGCTGTTTTGTTAAGCTGTTTGAGTTCATGAAGATCAATCTTACGCAGATAACAAAGACCCACGTGTTCACCGATGGAGCTGGGAGTCAGTACAAGAACAAATATAACTTCACCAACATCACATTTATGAAGAAAGATTTTCAAATGGATGTAGAATGGAATTTTCACGCCAGTTCTCACGGAAAATGTCCATGTGATGGAGTGGCGGGAATACTTAAACGTGCTGCGCACAAATACAGCTTAACGCCAAATAGAGACAAGCTGATAACAGATGCTTCCTCATTCTATGCATGGGCTGTAGAGCAACAAGGACAAACAATGTCTTTCAGTTACGTGGGACAGCTCGATTACGATACATCGTTGGCTAAACTGCAAATTCGAATGGAGAATGTTCAAACCATCAAAGGGACTCAAAACTACCATTATTTTTTGCCACAAAACGAGTACATAATCATATCTAAAAAATATTCGAAGAGCTCTGAGATAAAATTCCACAACCTTAGATTTAAAACATGAATATGAACTTTAGGAATCTAAAAACGATTTCATTATATTTATTTTTATTTGAAACAACTAAATTATATTGTATTTAATACTATTCTAACTCATATCGGAATTTGAAAAATAAAAAAAAAGGAAAAACACGCTAAACTGCTAATAATCAAAATGGCGTCTTAAACGAAGATGGCAATTTTTTTTTTACTTAAAATGATTGTTCTTTACTCTACAGAACACAAAAAAAAACAGTGATTGCAAAATTATGCTTTGTTGCGTATACAAATATGATACATATTGATATTGCACAATACACGCAAAAAAACGTCAAACTCTTTTTAGAAAAAATATTTTTTTATCGGGTAAATGTCAATGCACACCTAGTTTCTCGACTGCATCTTATGTATTTTTTTCTCAGCTTTCAGATGGTGTGCTCAGATTTCGGATTGAGCGGTGCGCTCATAGTGAAAAATAGCGATATTATTGATAAAATTCAAGATGGCGGCCAAATCCAATATGGCCGCCACATTTTTTTAACATCAATTGAAAGCTTTATTTATCCTCTATATAACAGCAACGAGTTTTGAAGATGTTTCAATGTAAAATTTTGTGATATAACATGTTTACTTACCTTGAAATTATCCAAAAATCGACATTTTTACAACATGTTTAGTTCCTTAGAAAACGAGGGGTCCATCAATTTGGCTCAACCAAAGCGTTTTTTATCTTGTTTCAATATATTCTAACTAATAGCGATGAAAAATTTGAAATCAAAAGATATGTGCCAATGGCGGCCTGGTTCCAGCGAGAATTACGCTTATGTTGTTGTAAATTCGCATAATTTCCAAGGCGCATTAATTTTTGGCTCTTACCGTGCCAATATTCACCATAAAAATAAATGCGCATATAATTTGGAGCATAATACGCTGTACACCATTTGTTTTGGATATTTTGCTATCAAACAAAATTTCCCGCAACACTAGACCTTTTTTTTTACTGCTAAATGAATCAGAAGAGCAAAGATTCGAACAAAGCAGAACAACAAAAACCAACCTCGATTTCACAGAGAAGTTTGACAGATGTGGCCATTTAGCCACATTCTGGTTTTAATGGCAGCCAAAAGGTTTTATGAAGGTTCTCAAGTGGTCATAACATCTTGCACAAGAACATTTTCAAAATCTTTATGTTCTTATAAAGGTTTTATTAACTTGTTTTCACAACCGTCTATAGAGTGAGCCATTTTGTACAAATTTCGGCTTTAAAAAAGCATAGAAGAGGTGTTGGTAGACAAAACAGTTTTGAATGTAGTTTTATCAACAAAGCCGGAGGAGTACTATGCGGCTGGAATAAAACTAAAATTGTTACTTGGGTGAGCAAACAATTGCATCTAAGTTTGATGATTGTCGAACGAAATGTCAATAGTGTTTCATTGATCAATCAATCTATTGAATTGGTTGATGAACCTGATGAAATAAAGCAGCCAGTTAATAGTAATTGCAGATTTGAAGGTTTTCACCCCATCACAATAGATAAACTTAGAAATATTTGCTTTTCATTAGGAAAATCGGCTGGAGTAGACAATGTTAATGCTAGAGTTATTCAAGATTGCTTTCATGTCATTGGTCGCATTTTACTGGACCTTATTAATGAATCATTACAAACTGGGCACGTGCCTGAAGTGTGTTGGTTGGTTGTTTCGATTCAAAAGGTTGCTGGAACGATTGAAGCCAAAGAGTTTCGTCCTATCAACAAGCTGCACACATTAGAGAAAATTTTAGAACTTGTTGTGAAAGGCCAGTTGCTAGAATATTTAAATAGTAATTCTTCGTTGATACCGGAACAACCAGGCTACCGGAAAGGCCATTCTTGTGAAACCGCGTTGAATTTAGTATTAGCAAAATGGAAAGATAACTTAGAGAGTAAAGATACGATTGTTGCTGTTTTTTTGGATCTGAAACGCGCTTTTGATTCAATTTCTAGGCCCTTGTTGTTGAAAACAATAAAGCGCTTTGGAATTTTGAGTACTGCATACAGATGGTTTGAAAGCTATTTGTCTGACAGAACTCAACGGACTGTCTTTAATGATTCTGTTTCTAGTCCCGTGGGAATGACCTTGGAGTGCCTCAGGGAAGTGTATTAGGGCCCCTTTTGTTTATTATGTATATTAATGACATGCGACGTGTTTTACGATTTTGTGACATTAATCTATTTGCAGATGACACAGTGTTATTCATTGCAGCTAAGGATTTAAATGAAGCCGTTACCCATTTGAACGAAGATTTGCGTTTTTCTAAGTAGATGGTTGAAATGTAAGCAATTGAAATTGATTATAAGAAAAACTAAATTTATGGTAATTTCACAGAATCGAGTAAATGAGAATGTCTCAGTTACGATTGATGTTGAGACAATTGATCGCGTTCGGGAGATTAAATATCTTGGCGTGATTATTGATGACAAGCTAATGTTCAACGCTCACATTGACAATGTCATCAAGAAAATTGCCAAGGAGTATGGAATTCTATGCCGATTGAAAAACGATTTAACTGCTTGCAGTAAAATACAGCTATAAAAATGAATCATCTCTCCTCATTTGGACTCTTGCCCTTCCATTTTATTCTTGGCCAATCAAACACAAATATTGAGGCTACAGCGTTTGCAGAGTAAAATAATGCCTTTGATTTTAAGATGTAACGGATTCACTTCCTCGACTTTTATGTTAGACGCGTTGCAATCGGTGAAGCAGAGAATTGTATATTTGACTATGGTGTTCATTTTTAAAGTAGTTAATGGTTTGCTTCCTCGTTATTTGTGTGATCGAATTGAAAGAGAAAGTGATATTCATAGATATAGATACTAGAAGCGCGGATGAAATAAGAACACCGAATTTCTTGACATGTGCTTCACAAAACTCATTATATTTTAAAGGAATAAATGTTTTCAATTCGATGCCAAGACACATTAAACGTGCACCAACACTTTCAGAATTCAAAAGACTATGTATTTCACACGTATGCTAAACAGTAAGCGATTTTTTTTTAATCATTTATGAAGATTGTAACTGACGATGTTTTTATTGCTATGAAACGGATTGTTTGGTGTGGACGATTTCTTGTACGGTTAAGTTAATTTTTTTTTTTTCGAAAATGAAGATTGTATTTTAACGAAGTTCTTTAAAAACGGATTACAATGAGTTGGCTATTTTCTGTTTTCATACTGTTTTTTTCTCACTTTTATCAACACGACAAACTGTTTTGTTCGTCACGGTGATGATGATGGAAATTGGTTTCATGTTGTTGTACTTAAAAAAAATAAAGAAAGTAGTCTACAAAAGTTAGAGCCTCGCGCGCGGTAAACAGGTATAAAGGACTTCTTTTTGAATTTATAAAAAAATGGACTTGCTTGAGAAGATGCCATGAAATAGTAGTGGGTTGTCTGGCTGATTGTCGGGGAATTCCTTGTCAATTCTGTCGTGGTTGAAAGTAAAAGTTTGACTAGGGCCGGTCCAGGATTTTTTCGGTTTGGAAATTTTCTCGATTTCCCTGGTTGGGGATATCCTTGGTCAGCAAAACTAAGCTGGCGGTTCCATTAGTGTTGGAACCGCATTGGCTATGTAGTGGGCAGGATCGGATATTGGCTTGTCTTTTGATATTGTCCTTATACGGGATTCTGTGATTGTAATAGGATATTGATGTGGTTGACATCAATAGCTTTTCACAATTATATCGCTGTAAAGCAAATGAACAGTTTTGGAAGAAGTTTACATCTGTAGATGTAATCAATCCGTTTTCTTGCATAACTGGTTGAATTGCTTTGAAAAATAAATTATCTAACAGATAAATCGTCTAGCTCAAACCTTTGTAAGGGTAAGTGGCGGGACCATCATCATCATCTATTTCCCGTAATGTCCTTCCATGTTATTAGGAAGGATCTAAGGCAAGGATGAGCCCAAAGCACGCTGCAACTACGAACCTAATGTGAATAGTAAAATTTTCAATGTGACCTCAAGGCAAACGATCCTCTGTAGCAGGTGGAAAACTACTTGATGTGATATTTCACACAGATGCACGAATGATGATGCCGCCAGAATAAGTTTTCTGAATACCTTAGAGCCCCACTGAAGACAAACTTATGTTCCTGTAAGAAATGTGTTGGGATCTTGCGATCTTCTGTTTGTTTTTTTTCTTTTTTTTTTAACGTTTGCTTCAAAATAATGGCCATTTTTCGAATAGTGATAAAGAAAAGCTAAGACAGATAATTGCTTTTGATTAATTTCCCATGGAAGATAATTATGTAAGCTTACTTGCAAAAAAAATCTACGCCCTTGCAAGCGGCCTTCCGGCAGTTAACCGGAACATTCGCCATGGCGGACAAAAACAAAGTTTTCGTAACAAAATTGGTGGAGTTGATCTTACGCTTCTGGTTGGGCCAGAGATTCACGATGGGACGCAGCTGGGGGACGTTGGGCGAGTTCACTGACTTGGGTACCACATCGATATTCAGGCGCTCCATCTCCTCCAACGATCGCTCCGAGTAGTGGGCTGACGCCAGACCCGGCCAGAACACCGCGTCTTCGCCCCTATGGTACCGCTTGATGAACGACTCAACTTCCGGCAGGCATTTCGTACTATAAATTTCCCCGTTCACGGCCAGTCCGGAGCGAAAAAAGAGCGGCTTTGACATCCCCTTCTCGCTGATTGTCAGCCACAGCAACACCTTCTTGGGGAACTTGGTGTGTGAAATGAACTTCACCTCGGAGCTCACTTCCTTCGTGGTGGAAGTAAAATGCGAAGTGCCTTGCCAGTCGTTACCATCCAGGATGAGATAAGTTTCGTCGTCCATCACCACCGCCACGTCGCGATTCACCGGGAAAATCGAGCTGACCATCTTATTCAGTCGCTGCCGCAGCCTCATTGCCGGCAGCTCCGAAACCAGTGGACGCGACTTCCGCTTCCTGACATGTATGTTCATGATCGCCAGGTACTTTTTCACTATTTGGCCGGTTGAACCGACCCACATAGGCACAATTCTGAAAAAAGACGGTCAAAAACATTTTCACCCTTTTTTCATCATTTTATCGACTAGGTGTCTTCAAAAGAGTTGCTCAAAATGTTATTCCGCATCTTTGGAATAAACACGTCTAACCTTTCATAAGGGCTTAACTACACTTTCAATTTCTCTCTTTTTTCAGATACGAGATAACGGATTATTGTCTCGGACAAAGTTGTAGAGCAGGTAATTTTAAGAAAAATTGCTGAAAACATTATGTTTCTAGAGCCTAACGTTTAAGAGATATAATTGGTTTTCTTTCAGCACTACCTTAAAACCGGTTTTTTGAGATAATTAGTACTTTGTTCAAATTTGAAGATTTTGATATGTTCTAAGAAATTGTAGGAATTATTGAAATACACATTTTTGCTCTCTGGTGACCACATTTTGATATATGGTGATTCAAGTGTCTGTTGTTACGTCATAATCAACCGCCTCAAAAAGGGTGGGTGGGTCCTGGCGGGACCAAAAGAAGATTGCATTTGAAAGATTATCTTATGAACTAGTATTCCTGAGTTTTTCAGCTTTTGGTACTGAAGGGTACCTAGTAAAACCTCAATTTGAAATAGTACTGGCTATAAGCCAATTTATATTTCGCATGTGACGTAATGGTCAACAAGCTTGATTATGGCGTCATACAGACACTTGAATCACTATATATCAGAATGTGGTCACCAGACAGCATTGGAGTGTTCAGTAGAAATGTGTATTTCAATAATTCATACAATTTCTTAGAACATATCGAAATCGTCAAATTTGAACAAAGTACTAATTATCTCAAAAAACCGGTTTTGAGGTAGTGCTGAAAGAAAACCAATTATATCTCTTAAACGTTAGGCTCTAGAAACTTAATATTTCAGCAATTTTTCTTAAAATTATCTGCTCTACAACTTTGTTCAAAACAATAATCCGTTATCTCGTATCTGAAAAAAGTTAGAATTTGAAAGTGTAGTTAAGCCCTTATGAAAGGTCAGGCGTGTTTATTCAAAAGATGCGGAATAACATTTTGAGCAACTCTTTTGAAGACACCTAGTCGATCAAATGATGACGAAAGGGTGAAAATGTTTTTGACCGTCTTTTTTCAGAATTATGCCAATGCACACTGGGCCAGAATGGAAAATTAGCAGGAATAAATTATTTTCACTATGAAGATGCAACTTTAGAACAAAACTGTCTTCCGCAAAGTTGCAGCTTATAATTAGGGCTTTAATTTGACATCAGTGTCAGTTAGGGTGGTCCTTAAATATATTGAAATTAAAATTATATCTTTCACATTTCTTGACATAAAGCAATACTATGCTCTTCAAAGCTGTTTTTTATTAAATTTGAAGCAACTTTGCTTCAGGAATCATAGCCGTAGGTCTCTTGTGTCATTAGTTATGATCACTTTTAGTAGGGTGGCCCTGAAACAATTAGTATTTTTCGCCTTACTTTTTCATTTCAAGTTTTATTAAAACGGTGTTCTTAGCAAATTTTTAGAACTTGCTTACATAAATACACACTTTGATGAAGAAAAAACGTAATTTTATACATCCGTTCAAAATATATCGCGATTTTAGTCCAAAAATTACGATTTTTTCAAATTACATTATTTTTTAAAGGGGGGAAAACGGGGATACAAATATAATTGCATATGAATTGTCAAGATAAGAGGTTTTTTTATATATAAATACTCAGGTGAATTTAAAAGAATTTTGGGTTAAATGGTACTATGAATGTATGTCCTTTTTAAAATAAAATTCTTGATTTTTTCATAAATGTTGATGGCAATGACGAATAAATCACCATATTTTAATAGAAAACAAATATATGCACTTATGCACTGTCCACCGTAGATAGTCAAATCAAACTATTATGATGTTTGTGCCCAATTCAACGTGAAATTCCTGTTGAATGAAACTAAAATATATTTGCGTTTACCAATCTTTTTTGTCAGTGCACCCTTAGTAAAGCGATTTTTTTCTTTGCTTCGGTGGCTTTCCATTGTGCTGAAGTTTTCAGAGCGTCATACATTGAGAAGTATAGTGCGCCATTTAAAAGTGAAGAAGACTGCCATTTTATTCACGTCTTGCTACCTTCCGGATTTTTTTAAGTACTGAAAATTTCTGAATGGTTTTATAATATCGGTTATAAAATTATTCAATCACGAAAGACATCTTTAAAATCTCTATATATTTGAAGACCACTTTAACTAAAAATTTTATCAGAATAAAGCTTCTAAAGCCATACTTTTTGTTAAAGACAGTGTGTTGCTAAAATTATATTTTCATGGTCAAAATAATTTCTTCCTTGTCCCTCAAATTATCCTTTATTTTAATAATTTATTTTAATAATTTTTCCATATTTTTACCCTTGGCAAACTAAATTTCTATCAGCAAATTCATCGATTAAAATTGAACACAATGCATAGTTATGTGCGTTACCCTCCCATTATCAACTACTAAAAATTCACACGCAACGTAGCTGAAACATAGAACATTCTAACATTGTAAACATACAACTTTCCCATCAACATTGTATCGACACTACAATCTTCAAGCGACTTCTGTTTATAGTATGATGCACGTTAAGCTAGCCAGCTCATTGATTCTCCATCGTGGTTCCCAGCCGCGGCAGACGACATTGCAACGACGATCGTAGCCCAGCACCAGGAACGTGACGAAGAGAAAAGATATCGCGGCGACAGAAATGGTTCCCAGCTGACCTCAGCAATCTAGGTTAGGAAACTAAGTTTCTAGATGGTAATAATCAGGGAGCTCAGCTCAGTTAGTTTTGGATATCCGTGAAATGTAGCTGTCTGACGACAAATAGCACTAAGTAAAAAGTAATGAATAAATAGTGATTAGTGAAATAAAAGTGTTTTTTTTTTTAAAAGCAATGATGACAATCAGTGCATAAGTGCATATATTAGTTTTCTATTAAAATATGGTGATTTATTCGTCATTGCCATCAACATTTATGAAAAAATCAAGAATTTTACTTTAAAAAGGACATACATTCATAGTACCATTTAACCCAAAATTCTTTTAAATTCACCTGAGTATTTATATATAAAAAAAACCTCTTATCTTGACAATTAATATGCAATTATATTTGTATCCCCGTTTTTCCCCCATTAAAAAATAATGTAATTTGAAAAAAATCGTAATTTTTGGACTAAAATCGCGATATATTTTGAACGGATGTATAAAATTACGTTTTTTCTTCATCAAAGTGTGTATTTAAGCAAGTTCTAAAAATTGGCTAAGAACACCGTTTAAATAAAACTTGAAATGAAAAAGTAAGGCGAAAAATATTAATTGTTTCAGGGCCACCCTACTCTTAAGCGTAAAAGTGATCATAACTAATGACACAAGAGATCTACGGCTATGGTTTTTCTAGCAAAGTTGCTTCAAATTTAATAAGAAACAGCTTTGAAGAGCATAGTATTGCTTTATGTCAAGAAATGTGAAAGATATAATTTTTATTTCAATATATTCAAGGACCACCCTAACTGAAACTGATGTCAAATTAAAGCCCTAATTATAAGCTGCAACTTTGCGGAAGGCAGTCTTGTTCTAAAGTTGCATCTTCATAGTGAAAATAATTTATTCCTGCTAATTTTCCATTCTGGCCCAGTGTGCAATGTGCGACCTCCCGGCCAAGCGTACGCAGCGATGTAGCCACTTTTCCCTCGGTCTTCCTCTTCAGCATTCTTTGGAGGTTCTTGTCGCGCAGGGTCGTCGGCCGTCCGCAACCGGGCTTTCTTTCGATGCGTTGATTGTTGTCTAATGGTGCCAAGATGTTGTAGATGCCAGAACGGGCGTATCCGGCGTCCACAAAATGCCGCACGATGTCCGTTTTCGACGCGGCGGGGTGTCGTTCTTTGAACGCGCACACTTCTGAACGGAATTGCTTCACTGTTTTTGCCATAACGGTTAGATTTCGACTGATAGAGCTGTCAAATTTTGTCTGCTGACTCATGGGTTTCTATGATTGATGCTGCATGGGTAGTTTCGTCAGTGCGGGTGAAGGTAAACCCATGAAAAATCGGCAATTTTGGTTATTTTTTTTTTAAATGCAAACTTTATTACTTTGTGTTTGTTTTGTTCCGACATCTTGATGAGTCTCATCGTCGCCTGATGCTAACCACAACCTGCCGAACACAAAAAGGGAGCCACGACCATATCGCACAAAGTTAAGGTGCTGACGACAACTATGTTTTGAGACTGCAGCATCCCATTTCCATGTCCCTATGCCGAATCAATCACCAAAAAATGTCACCTATTTTAACCTCGGGTAAACCGCGAGTAAACGGTCCACTTCCTACTAATCTTAGTATTGAATCATTTTGCTATAAAAAAAATGAAATATCGGCTCCGTAAAGCTGATGCAATTAAGCCTACAGAAAAAACGAAGTTAAAAAAAATACATTTCCCCGGATCCATCAAATATGGACTTTTATGATTTCTGTATAAATTGAAATTTCCATCCAAGCAATATTCACCCTCACATTAACTTCCCTGTTGCAAAAAACACGACTATGATCACACTTCACTTACTTCCCGCGTTGACCATCTGGAAAATTTCATCCCGTTTTATTAACCGTGGCGCTTATATCATCCTCCAACCTTCAACCCACCAAACAAGAACATCATTTTCCTTGTTTCGGTGATTTTCCCCCATTTCAATTTCTCGCACATCATCACCGAAGTCATCGTCGTCGTCATCGCCGGAATCCGAAAGAACATTCCTCCACATCTGGCTGCTTGGCCGGCCATCCACCGAACGATAAAGACGGCGATGATGATGATGATGATGATGTTGGCAATGATGGGACATTCCGGAATCTGAGTGATCTCCCTGACTCGGTGTTGTTTTTTTTTGCGTGTTAATTTTTCCGCTCTTTTTTTGCAACACGACAGCCGTTTGTGGTGTCATAAATTTCGGCTTTGTCCGTTGCTCAGCGCAGCCCTGGCGTCGATAAATTAAACGATACGACGAGGTTCTGGGATTTCCCATAACAATATTCATTAAAGTCGGATAAATAATTCATTTCACACCGAGAACGGGGAAGGGAAAGTGGTTTTAATGTTTCCCATATGTTTCGGCAGTTGACGACTATTTAGCCGAGGGTTTTACAACGCTTCGGAGACATTGTTCTGTTCAGTGGGATGGAAATTCTCACCCGTCTTTGATAATTCAAACACATGGCATAGACCGGGCATAATCTTATCAGCTTTCAAGGACTCCATATGTGTGACGGTGGATAGTGACAAAGACGATGGCCGTTCTAATTAAAACAGTTTTGGTTCATTAATTTAACATTAATCGCCTGGCACGGAGACTTACAACTCAGAGCTCTCCGACTAAATAGGTCCGTCTGTTGCTTGTTAAACGATAATGGATTTCTCTGGTTGCCGAGGCTAACGCTTGGCTTCAACCCATAAAGCTCTTACGCTTTATGTCCTGAATTGTTTTTCGGCGGACGGACGAACGGACGATGATAGGATTTCCCTTCTTGTCCCCATCAAGTGCACATAAATGGCGGGGAAAATAGTTTTCCACAACAGACAGTGCCGATGCATGGCGGAGGAGAGGAATTACTTTGATTTTAATTAAAATTATCTTCACCCTCAGCTGCAAACGTAAACAGAGCGTGGTAAAACTGCTGAGAGCTGGGAGATGCAACTCAACTGGTCTGTTTGGAGGTACGTTTTCGAGAAGAATGGAAACGCCTCGCGATGCTAATATTGCCTGGTTACGTCTCTGAATCCGGAAGTGGTTGTTTCTGAGGGCCTTAGGTGCTTGTTCTGGGCGGGTTCCTCAATATTGTTGAATAGAATTGGTTGAGGACGTGGTAGAGCAATGTTCTAGATTGACAGCCCAAGTTTTAGGAATTAATTTTAGAAACAGAACGAGTTATCGTTGCTGGTTTTTTAATCACAGTTTTGTTATTCATTACCACCATCCAAATTTCGGTTTGTTGTTTGTTATCAAGAAACTTTTTAGAGTTTGACACTTTGCAAGTAAGAGAGAGTTCTTGTCGTTATCTTTAAAGTGCCGGAGCCGGTTGCAAGTACTTCCAATGATTGCTCTTAGTTATGACAGTTAAGATTGTTAAATACAGTGTGTCCCAGAAAGTCTAAGGAGGATTTTGATGCGCCACTGTTGCTTCCGTATGACGTTTGAACAGCTGATCATTATTGTGTATCATTGTTTACACTTCAATCTATAATTCTGTGAGTCTCAAGTGGGGCATATAGTCGCAGTTACTGGCCCTTACTGAGCAAACGTCGCTCAATCAAAAAGAATAAGAAGAAGAAGAAGAGTCTCAAATGCCAGTGCCCTAACTTTTCATGGAAATGCGAAGCATTTCCCCGGAAATCGCAAACAGATCGTGCACAAATGGTGCACTTCTTCCAACGCTTCGCTGAGTCAGTTGGCGAAAATGTAAGGTGGGCATCGGAGCAGTTCGTAACGCAATTCAGAAGTATGATGAGGAGTTTTCCTTTCAGGACAAAAAAAAATCAGGACGTAAACTGGACCGGAAAATCACGCAAGCTTTTGCCCGTGAAAAGGGTACTTGCGTTCGAGATGTGGCCAGAAATCTGGTAACTTCGAAGAGTAAAGTTGATCGAGCAAAGACACGAAATGGACTAAGGACTTTCAAGAAGCAGGCGATGCCAAAACGAAGTGAAAAACAAGCAGCATCTGTCAAACCAAAGGCCCGTAAATTATACGATAAACTGCTGAGTGGAAAACCGACATGCATAATTATGGATGATGAATCCAACGTGAAATTTGATTGAAAGACGTTTTCGGGTGATCAGTTTGACACGGTCCGTGCTGGTCAAACTATTTACGATATTGATATGCCAATTTCAACCGAAAAAAAAAAAAAAACCACACAATATCACTGATTCAAATTTTTTTTTAACACCCCAACCCACCCCTATTTTTTCCGGATAACGCTCCCATGATCTAGAAACATAATAATCCAATACTGTTCTGGCTGGTTTTGACATTAGTGCATTACGCGAAGAACACGGTAGCCTGGTACAAAGCCAATGGAATCGAATTCGTATCCAAGGAGAAACCAATTGAAACTTGTTGTGCATATTTGCGCAAACATGTTAAGGAAGCGGATTTCATTAAAAATCTTGAAAGAGACTGGAAAAAAGTATCTTAAATCATTGGAAAACAGTCTGTTCTGAAGCTAATGAGCAGTGTAAGATCAAAAGTCCACTTTTTGGCGTATGATTAAATGGATCTTGGAAATGTCACGTTGAACTGTAGAAGAGTATTGTAGAGAACATAAAAGTGCAATAAAAACTCACAAATCTTCATGAATAATTCCTTCTCCAATTTTCAAAGGAGTAATTTAATTTTAAGCTGGGCTGTTCTCATTTGATCACATTGTCGAAGGTATCTTCAAGTCCCTCGACATATCTGACCCTCTCGAAAGCATTGTTCTTGCAATGCTTCCCACAGTAAAAACTTTTTTGAAGCAATTGACATATAAAGTGGCCCCTCCTTGCAGCTATCATCTCCTTCGATGGATAATTTTCCAAATGAGGTCGGGGATTTGATCACTGTTCTGCAGTGGAATTTTCCAAGTCTTATTCCTAAATTGGAATATTTTAAATTTTTAGCTCACAATACCGGTGTGATGCATTTGCTATTTGTGAAACATGGCTCTCTCCCGAAATCGATCTTCCTTTTCATGATTTCAACATTATTCGTCTTGATCGTGAGGATTCACGTGGAGAAGGAGTACTTCTGGGGATCAAAAAGTGCTACTCCTTCTATAGAGTGAATTTTCCTCCAATTCCAGGTATTGAAGTTATCGTATGTCAGGCTGTTATTAAAAATAGAAGCCTTTGCGTTGCTTCGTTGTATATTCCTCTTAGAGCCTCAATAAACCAAAAACAACTCTCAGTTATTTGTTCGGTTCTTCCTGCTCCGCGGTTGATCATGGGAGATTTTAACTCTCACGGTACAGGCTGGGGAGAACTGTACGACGACAACCGGTCTTCCCTGATATATGACCTCTGTGACAACTTCAATATGACAGTTCTTAACAATGGAGAAGTAACACATTTGACTGGTCCATCCTCAGTTGGCAGTAGATTAGACCTCACGTTTTGAGCGAACTAATTATCGTTAGATTGCACATGGAATGAGATTCAAGATCCCCACGGTAGTGATCAGTTACCCATACAAATTTCGATTGCCACCGGGATCAATCCTTCCGAATCTATCAACCCGTTACATCGATTGGACAAAGTTTAGGACAGCAGTGGCTGAAACCATAACGAAGGTAGAAGAGCTTCCACCGCTAGAGGAATATAACTTTCTGTCCAATCTGATCTCAGACAGCGCGCTTCAAACTCAAACTCGACCAGTTCTAGGATCGTCATTTCGCAGGAAACCTCCTTCCCCATGGTGGGATCAGCAATGCACCGAGGTTTGCCATAAAAATTTTAAGGGGTTTAAAGTTTTCCGTAGACGTGGAACATCTGAGCACTTCGAAAGGTACACGGCTCTCGAAAGCGAACTTAAGAGCCTCATCAAGGCCAAGAAACGCGGATACTGGCGAAGATTCGTGGACGGGCTATCGCGCGAGACGTCGATGAGTATTCTCTGGAACACGGCGCGAAGATTGCGTAACCGAACTACGAACAACGAGAGCGAGGAGTACTCGGACCAATGGATCCTCAAGTACGCGCGAAAAGTTTGTCCAGATTCTGTGCCGACACGGATGATTCCTCGCCAAACCTAGAACTCTATAGATGAGAACAGCCAACCTTTTTCAATGGTAGAACTTTCTCTTGCACTCCTTTCGTGTGGCAATACGGCTCCAGGAATTGATAGAACCAAGTTCAACTTGCTTAAGAACCTTCCAGACGTCGCGAAGAGGCGCATGTTGAACTTGTTTAATCAGTTTTTGGAGCTCAACATTGTACCGGATGATTGGAGGCGGGTGAGAGTTATCGCCATTCAAAAACCTGGCAAACCCGCGTCCGACCACAACTCCTATTGACCCATTGCGATGTTATCTTGTATTCGAAAGTTGTTGGAGAAAATGATCCTCTTTCGTCTAGACAAATGGGTTGAGACGAACAACCTGCTTTCAGATACTCAATATGGTTTCCGTAGGGGTAAAGGAACGAACGACTGTCTCGCGTTGCTTTCCACAGAGATTCAGTTAGCTTTTGCTAAAAAAGAGCAAATAGCTTCTGTATTCTTGATCAGTTGAAGTTCTTTCAGATAAACTCCACGCTTGTGGCTTTTCTCCATTAATGAATAATTTTTTGTACAATTTGCTGCCAGAGAAATATATGAGCTTTTGTCATGGAACCTCTACAGCTTCCCGATTTAGCTACAAGGGTCTCCCCCAGGGATCATGTTTAAGCCCCCTTTTGTATAATTTTTATGTCAAGGACATTGACGGTTGTCTAAGTGACAACTGTA
This sequence comes from Aedes koreicus, assembly GCA_024533555.2. Classification (NCBI taxonomy): domain Eukaryota; kingdom Metazoa; phylum Arthropoda; class Insecta; order Diptera; family Culicidae; genus Aedes; species Aedes koreicus. The sequence goes on along the minus strand of JAHHFK020002740.1, from coordinate 424,142 downwards.
CGTTGAGACAACTTGCAGATGACGGCGTAGTGTCTGTCACGGGACCCAATGGGGTCGATCTGCAAGGACCCTTACAGGATACCTTAGACAATTTGTCTGCTTGGGCTCTCGAGCTAGGTATTGAATTCTCTACGGAGAAAACTGAGTTGGTAGTTTTTTCTAGGAAGCATAACCCTGCACAACCGAAGCTTCAAATTTCGGGTACACCGATAACTCATTCTATATCATTAAAATATCTTGGGGTCTGGTTCGATTCAAAGTGCACCTGGAGATCCCGCATTGAGTATCTTAAGCGAAAATGGCAGCAAAGCACATCCGCAAGGTCTTCTAACGTTGTACCGGACAACGATTTTGTCGGTTATAGAATACGGTAGTTTTTGTTTTCAGTCGGCGGCTCGGTCCCACATTATCAAATTGGAACGTATTCAGTATCGGTGTCTTCGTATCGCGTTAGGTTGTATGCACTCGACTCATACCATTAGTCTTGAAGTGCTGGCTGGCATGTTGCCACTCTCGGATCGGTTTACAGATTTGTCTCTCCGGCTCCTCACCAGGTGTGAAGTCATGAACCCTCAGGTAATCGAACATTTTGAGAAGCTCCTTGAGTTGAATCCTCAAACCCGCTTCATGACTTTGTACCATTTGTACATAACACAGGATGTCAGCCCTTCGCCGAATATTCAAAATCGTGTTTGCTTCTCCGACTTCGGAAATTCGGTTCATTTTGATTTATCCATGAAACAGGAGCTTCGTGGAATCCCAGAGCATCATCGTCCTATGATTGCCCCTGTGATTTTTACTGCAAAGTTTGGCCAAGTTGATTCGACCAAAACGGTTTTCACTGACGGGTCTTTGATAGAGGACTCCGCTGGCTTTGGTGTATACAATCAAAATTATAACGTCGCTCGTAAACTTCAAGCACCTTGTCCTGTTTTTCTCGCGGAACTGGCAGCAATTCATTTTTCTTTAGAAACGGTTGCCTCTTTTACACCGGATCAATACTTCATTTTCACGGATAGTCTTAGTTCTATAGAGGTTATTCGCTCCTTGCGACCGGTAAGGCACACCTCTTATTTTCTTATGAAAATTCGAGGTCTTCTAAGTGCTTTATCTTCACGTTCTTTTATTATCACCTTTGTGTGGGTCCCTTCTCATTGTTCGATTCCTGACAATGAGAAAGCGGACTCCCTTGCAAGGGTGGGCGCTATGGAAGGCGATATTTATGACCGACAAATCGCCTTCAACGAATTTTTCTATATTTTTCGTCAGATATCACTCGATAGATGGCAGTATAAATGGAGTAAAGGAGATTTAGGGTGATGGCTACATTCTATTACTCCTAAGGTGTCTAAGAAATGTTGGTTCAGGGGATTGGATGTGGGTCGAGACTTCATTCGTGTGATGTCTCGTCTCATGTCCAATCATTATTCTTTGAACGCTCATTTATACCGTGTTGGGCTGGGAGACAGCAATCTCTGTGAATGTGGACAAGGTTACCAGGACACAGATCACGTTATTTGGTTTTGTGCTGAGCATCGTAGAGTCAGATCTGAGCTTTACGATTCCCTTCGGGCTCGACGTAGACAACCCAATGTACCGATTCGAGACATTTTGGCTGCACGAGATCTGGAGTTTATGAAACTCATTTATGTGTTTTTGACTAACATTAGCTTTAGATTGTAGTTTGATTAACTTACTTGTTTAGGTTAAATTTTTGAGGATTGTGTGCATCGGTATGTGATTGTGGTTGTGTGTGTGAGTGAGTGATTTTTTTTTTGTTAATTGAAGACGTTCAATTAAAAAATTGTAATTTGGAATTCTAGATTTAAGAAAACCATTGTTCCTTATGCTTTGTTTACAATTTTCCCATCCATAAAATTTTAATTCCTATTAACCTCGAGACGGCCGCGAGTAATCGGTTCCACCCCCTTAAGCTTAGTTCTAAGATTACTGATGTATATTAACATGAAAACTTGGCTCTGTAAAGTTGATTCGGTTGAGCCAGTACAAATAAATGAATTCATAAAAAAAAAATTTGGTCCATCGGTTTGTGATTTTATGAAATCCAGATAATAATAATGTAAATATTGGTTTTATAAATAAATTCGAAAAAATATTCTCCTGAAATTTAAGGGAAAGTCCAGTTTTTTCTTGAATTCAGCCTATGACTTTTTATAATGAATACACAACGAAAACTTGTGAACATTCAGAAGACATCAGAGACATAAATTATCTATTCGAATAAATCAGATGAAGCGTTGATTCATGATAAATAGTACGACAGAAAATTTTCATCGATAGGTCCAACTCTTAAGGTCCATTGTACGACATTTCATTTATCTCCTCTTTGTAGATTTTCAAAATTATGAGAAATATTTGAAAAATTGAAATATTTAATTTATGCTAAAATCTTGTTTGTCTGAAAACAATTCGCTATTGTAAAGAAATTTCCTTGATCTCAACAGCAAGCGTACCTATGTTCATCAAAAAATATACATTTATACATGTAAAATAGAGAAGAGATTAAACAATATTATCAATATCTCAAAATGCAAAATTATAATCGAATCTTACGATACGTTAATAAGACGTATGTAAATAAATTTGGATATATTTACTGACATAAACAAGTAATAATTTATTGAAATCAATTCCTAAAAGCAAACATTAATTTAGGTTTTGCATGGCTATCTTAAAGGGTGATACGGTCAAAATTTGGTCAAGGGAAAACGCGTGTAAATCGGTGAAATCGTTTATTTAAAAAATCAAATTAAATTTCTTTTTCAAGTTCAATTAGTATAAAATTCAGGAAAAATATTCAGTTAGGCTTCCGCTTTTCCAAATCCGAATTGCCGGGCCTTACGCTTGACCCCTGCCATCAGATTTTGTACAGCCACCTTGTCCACCTTCTTCGCCGCAGAAAGCCAGTTTGCCTTGAACTGCTGCTCGTCCTTAGCAGTTTTTTTGGTCTTCTTTAGGTTCCGCTTGACAATAGCCCAGTATTTCTCAATTGGGCGGAGCTCTGGCGTGTTGGGAGGGTTCTTGTCCTTGGGAACCACCTGCACGTTGTTGGCGGCGTACCACTCCATGGCCTTTTTACCGTAATGGCAAGATGCCAAATCCGGCCAAAACAGTACGGAACAACCGTGTTTCTTCAGGAAAGGCAGCAGACGTTTGTTCAAACACTCTTTCACGTAAATTTCTTGGTTGACAGTCCCGGAAGCTATGAAAATGCTGCTTTTCAAGCCACAGGTACAGATGGCTTGCCAAACCAGATATTTCTTTGCGAACTTTGACAGTTTCGTGTGCTTGAAAATATCTGCTACCTTTCCCCTTCCTTTTGCCGTATAAAACTCCTGTCCCGGAAGCTGCTTGTAGTCGGCTTTGACGTAGGTTTCGTCGTCCATTACCACGCAGTCAAACTTCGTCAGCATCGTCGTGTACAGCCTCCGGGATCGCGCTTTGGCCGTCGTATTTTGTTTATCATCGCGATTTGGAGTCACTACCTTCTTGTAAGTCGATAGTCCGGCTCGTTTTTTGGCTCGATGCACGGTTGTAGACGATACACCCAGCTTATTTGCGGCATCTCGGAGAGATAGGTTAGGGTTTCGCTTGAAACTACCGGCAACTCTCTTTGTCGTCTCAGCGGCTTCCGGTTTTCGATTTCCCCCCGATCCAGACTTCCTGGCGGTCGACAAACGTTCCCCAAACACTTTAATTACATTTGTAACGGTTGATTTGGCAACTTTTAGCGATTTTGCCAACTTTGCGTGCGAGTAGCTCGGATTTTCGCGATGCGCGAGCAAAATTTTGATACGCTGCTCTTCTTGCTTGGACGGCATTTTGACAACTGAAGAGTGAATTCCAAAATCAAAATAGGAGCAACATTCTACACACACACACCTTCAAAATGAGGGGTGTTCAGGTTTTTTTAAATGCAAAATTGAAAGAAATACGTCAAGTTGATATTGACCAAATTTTGACCGTATCGCCCTTTAAATGAGATCTTAAGGTTTATAAACGTTCAATGTCAGTGTAAACAGAGTTGTTTTACTCACTCTCTGCGAGCTTAAAAATCTAGGTAGATGACTTTACGGATATGTTTTAATTGAATTTTAATTTATTTTTAAGCGTAACCTATACACCTAACACATGTAATATGGACCAAAGCTGTGGTGATATAGTTTTGATACAATTTATAACATACTTTGCCAAAACTTATAACGAGAGACATTAACCTATGAGGAAACTGCAATTTGTATGATTTGGGTAGTATTAACGTGCTTATTAATGTAAATCTCATATATTAATCTCAACTCCATCACAGTTGCACTTTATTTATCACCCCGTACCTATCAATAACTACAAGAAAGTGTTGAAATTTTTTATTTTTTTTTAAAACCATAGTACAGTAGTCATTTCCCCGTTAGCTAATAACGACGAGGTTTCGATATGTGTACGAGGCAAATAACCGTTTTTAAATCTCCATCTTATGGTACACGTTAAATGGAGCATTTTTTCTCAGAATCTCGTACGTCTTCTTATTAGATAGATACCTCAAATCTGGATATAGAAGTAAAAATAGTGACTGTTCACCAAACCAAATATTTCTTAATCTACAAAATGGGTAAAGCAAATTCATGTTGACTAGTTTTCACTTCCAATAATTGTTGATCCTGTTTACATAATGTTAACCGGCAGTGTACAATTTACTTCAATAAATGTCAAATCACTGAACTGTTTCCAAAATGTTCTTTCAAACGTCGCAATACTGTAGCATTTCATTATAGCATCGAGCAAAGTATACAACATGTATCTATTAAGTTGCAGATATATTCATCCAAATTTTAGTTCTGCCTATCAAACTGCGACCTTAGCGCAACGATTTTCAAACATATATGTATTTCTTTGTATTGTATGTAATATGTTATGGTGAGAGTTATCTTAAAATTATGTTGCAAGTGCATGATTTGAGACAAGCACAGCATGCATATAACGTTAGCAAAAGTATGTGTAAAACGTCAGTTGTGAATAGGAACGCACAGGAGGAAGTGTGTTTTTTGGGATGATTGATAAAAAATAATTAAATTTAAGGCAAACTCAGTTTCGTTTCAAACGAAGCAAACAGTCTAATTGCATTTGATCAACTAGCATACTTATGAAGGTTTTAACAGTATATTTTAACTAACATAATAAACTTAACTAAAACTAAACTATAATCAAAACAAATTCCTACATCTGTTAACATTCTTTTCGATGAATACAAATAAGCCTGCTGCTTATTGTAGAAGTCCTTCACTATCCTCAATCCTATCGAACTCGTCATTGTCTTTCTTACCATAGTTTATTCTTTAATCCATTTCCGATGAGAAGTAAAGTGTTTTCTACAATAAGTCAAGCACTCGACACTGACGAAGTCAAAAGATTAGCTATCTGTAGTGGAATTTAACGGAATTTGCTCGCGTTTTCTAGTGATAGTTTAAAAAAGTGTTTCAGTTTTTTATTCTTTTTTTAGAAAAAGTGATCAAGTGAAGTGTTAATTTAAATTTTCCTAGTTTTTCAATTATACTTTACGATTATACTTCTCCGCTGTTTGTCAGCTAATGCTAACAAATACCTAGATGTCACTATGAAATGTTTTCTGAAAGCCAAAACACTAGTACCGAGATGGGTGCGAATCTATTCCAACTTGATTACAGTAACAATTTGATAGAGTTAGATACAAAATAGATTTTGAGAACTTATAGGTTCATAATACTGAAATGAAACATACATGCATTTTTAGGATATCTTGCAATGTAGTTCCTGACTACTACAAGTTTCACATATCTAAAGGGTTATTTATTTGAAAGAAACAAACTCCATCTTACTCGAGATCATATTACATAGTTACCTCAATATCAAAATTTGGCAACGTTAGTGCAATTCATTGTACCTCTTGCAACATTAAAAGAGCTCTGATGCAACAGTGTTTGTTTTCTGTGCCTGTAGGGAATCGTTTTAGAAACAAGAAAACAAAACATATTTTTTAAACGATGTTGCATGTGCTGCTTGGGTTCAAATTACCCTACACAAAATTTCACAAAAACAAACTAAAATAAAACTGTCTTAAAACACATGTGATATTCATTTATGATTTATCAGCCATTCGATAATGAAAACATTATAATTCACTCTTCAAAGATTTGGTCCTTCGGTTTGTGTTAAGATGAGTCATTTGAATATAGACAACCCAAAGCTCATGCATTTCCATTCAAAATTTAACCAATAACAAAATGTTTACTACGTTAGGCCATACAGGCCATAGTTGAGAACATAGAAATAAATATGTCCCCAACATTGGGTCTACGATTTTCTTGGAAAATCATTGTTATTTTATCTATGTGAACAGTTAGTTTATATCGTTTAGCTATTTACTGTATATTTAGACTGCGTTACTCGCTTTATTGATTCAATCAAGCCAAATTTAGATGATCACTCGAATATCGTGGAGATAATCTGTTCAGCTTAACCAGTGAAATCATGATGCCCAAAAAGTTCAGCAAATCGAAAATTACGCAGAAGTGAACAACTATAAGTTGATTGATATTGTCTCAATTGCTTCGTAATTCATCGGTCATCCTGATAGCAACTTCATTTTGTTGATTATCGATGAATTTATTACATATTTGGTACATAGGCCGAATGTAGGAGCTTTGCTTACATTACATCCCGTTACCCTATGTTTTAACATTTTAATAGTCCTGGAAAAGCTGAAAATCAGCGAAGATCAGTTCAATCAGTCAACGAAGATAAAATTTCAATGAAAGGATATTTAATTATTTTTTTTAGAATCAACAGACTATTCTATAAGTCGAAGGAAGAAGTTTGAGTGATCGAAGAGCCTGGTTTGATGATTCCTGAAATAAATGAAGTATCTAATCATTATACCACTAAACACAAATATTTAAATACAATTCTATACCTCTTATAATTACATGCCAGTCTTTTAGGAAATAGCAGTTGAAGATCAGAAATAGAATTTTAACACTGTGTCACTGTTAAGCTGAAATGCAGAACAGAAAATTGAGCATTACAAGCATTGAATTGTCATGCTGCTTCATGCTCTTAAATGCAAAAGTAATTAAACGCGATCTTCAGTTGCAATCACTCACGTAGCTATTGTCAAGTTGACAACATTGCCCAAGCTACGCTAACCAACGTCTCCATGCTGAAATGCTGAAAAACCAATTTAGCCACTATTGTTTGTCATGTTGCTTCATGCTAAAATGTGTAGATAAATACTGTGGAAAAACTCATTCATGTAATATAACCTCAATGGAACTGACTCTAAGCTTCGGGTCTTGACAAAGAATCCATACTGAGCCCTTCCAGCACGGCAAGCCGGCCAGTTCAGCGCAAGGGAGCGGTGAAAGATGACTACTTTAGAAACAAACCGCTGTTCAAAAATGCTGTGTACCAATATACAATCGTACAGATTCTTAGTTGACAGTGTTTTAGGCATTTTGGCTTTATCTAGTATTCCATGTGAGTCAGAATTGAATGTCGATGTCGACGTCCTGAATAGTGGAAAACTCCTCTGTAAGTTCATTGAAGATTAGCTTGCAAGATAGCCCGATGCTAAGAAGTGAAGTGGGTGGTTAAATCCACACTAAAAGTAGCAAAACAAGATGGCTAGAATAATCTCTCTTCGTATTCTTCATTAATTTAACCTGGAGAATCAAATCTTGATTTATCGATAAATTTTCTATCAAACATTATCTGCAAAACATGTTGTCAAAACATCTCCATTTAAAGTAATTAATTAAATGCAGACTTTATCAGGAATGTGGTTTATCAAACCGTAGACCGAGATGTTTCTGCGGTTAACCGGAATGTTTTCCATCTTTCATACAGAACGTACAGAATGTACAAAGCCTCAATTTCCCCTCTTCTATGACGACAAACGTTGTCGTTTGACTTGTTCTTTACCTTCCGTGAAATGACACACTGTCCCACTGCAATTTCATTCCACATTCTCTCGAAAGCAACAAGATATTCCTTAAGTGTTAGCCTGCCTACCACATTCTTAGCAACATATTCTTGTATGCTCTAAATAAATATCGTCCCTCAGAATGACAGTGTCTGTTTCTATGGCAAAGATTGTATCAGGAAACATCCCTCATAATAATGATGATGATGAAGTTCGTTTCAAAATGAAACATTTCTATCCTTCGACAGGTGAGCGACTGAGTGAGGGAGTACACTTTAATTCCTTGTTTGGAAATCAACCATGCGTCTCCTTTGCAGCTCGGAAGCTATTGTTTCCATAATGAATGACACACTCACTCAACGCTTGGGTTTTTGGTCAGTGCAGGAACATGACTTAATGGAGGGGGAATTGTTTGTTCATACATGTTTATGGCCAACCGGACGATGTGTTGATAGCGTGATATTGGTTTTAGATTTCGATCAATATAAAGACAATGGCAACTTTTTGTCGAATCCATTTTCGAATAAAAACTTATTTAGCAGAAATCGGAAGTTGGGACGTATTTTCGTTGCATGACTTATTTAAGATACAGGATCTTTAATGTCCTTCTAGGATACTTCAGGTAAAATTCCACACTGGGAAAGGATTATGGTAACTATATTGCCACGCTTCGTATAACTGTTGAAGCGTTGAAATATCATGAACATTTTATTGCACTGAGACAAGCACACACTTAGAAAATTTGAATTTTACACGACACGTAATTCATGTTTGTAAAAAGTTGAAGAACGTAAAGAAAGATTTCGTGTAAAATTATGTCTCCTGAAACTGACACATACGCAATTCAACGAAATATGTGTTTGATTGAATTTGTTTTCTCATCTCTTTCAACTCATTCTTATGTGCTAAAGGACGCTTGCATGTGCCGGTCTCAGGAGACAGAAATTTACATGGCATTTTGGTAGTGTGCACATGCAAGCGGTCTTAAAGAATTGTTTGAAAGAAACGTGTCAGTCAAATATTTCGTCTAGTATTAAAATAGTGTGTACTACCGTTACTTCTCATGTAAATTTCGGTGCCCTGAGACCGACACATGCAAGCGTCCTTAAGCACACAAGAATGAGTTGAAAGAGATGAGAAAATGAATTCAATCAAACAGATTTTGTCGACTTGCGTGAGCTGATTTTCAGTTTTAGAAGACATAATTTTACACGAAATATTTGTTAACGTCCCTCGACTTTTTACAAAGATGAATTACGTCTCATGTAAAATGTATAACTGTTAAGTGTGTGCCGGCAAATGCGCACTGTCATCAACACGTGACAGCTCACTTAGGCAACCACTAACTACCGAACCGAACGAACGGATGAAAGAACCGTTACTCGTCCGAAGTGTGCCATTTTCCACGGACAGGTTGTTAATCCCTTTCGGCCACTCGCGAAAAGGACTCAAATCGGATCGATTCCACCAACTGGAGTGGCAAACAAGTGCGAGTAGAAACCAAACCTTGACGCACGTACGCAGTGTAGTTGTTGAAAAACTCTTGTGCTCTGTTCCACGGTAAATCACTGTCGGTCTGGCGGTTGTGTGACTGTTGTTGCTCTGCGCCAGACTGCTGCACCAGTAGTCACTCTTTCATGCCAGCCAAACCACAACGACGACAAGCACAGCTAAGTACCAACGTATGTTCGTTCGTTCGTTCGTTCAATTCCAAACCCCTAACAGCAGTCGGAGAACCTGCAAGGATAGGAAAAGCCGATGGTAAATTTAAAATTTATATGATTATGATTTTTTCATAACGCCCCTGGTACAACACTTCAGCATGGTTTCAACTGGTAGATGCTAATGTTGCTCCCAAATGGTTCGGAAGTTGAAGCTTACACATCAAAAAATAATAAGTGAATATTCTATCCGAGTAGGGGCACATCAACCATGTTGAAATTACGGTGTAATTTGTAATGTTGCTCACGAATGTACACAGTGTATATTACCTAGTATGGTTATACGAATTTCGTTTGTTTAGTTATTTAATACGTAATTTGGTACGCTTTGCAATATCACATTCATTCCTTGTAAGATATTTTTTTTTTGCTGTGTAGTATTTCAATTTCACTAACCATTCACATTTCAGTCGCAGTGGAAATCTTGACATCGGCGAAGCAGAGCCTATTTTGCACTGAAACCCACAGCCAGAAAAGGCTAAGGCATTCGTGAAAACCACCTGTGTGTTGTGCTTGTAATCTGACAGACGAAAATGCAGCAGTCGGAAAATGTGACTCCCCGTCTTTGATGCGCCGTTCCACGACATGTAGCTTGTTTTCCTGGATTGTGTTGCTCGGGTGCTCAGCTTTAATATAGCTTACCTTGACAAACAATAAAATGAATACACTAGTTCTCCGCATCTGATAATATTCAATATTGATATTATTGATAATATCCTGTTGCATTTCGAATAATATTTGATCCGGAATTTTGATTTCGGGTTACCGTTGCTCTGACTTAAGAACCCACTTGGGCCACACCTTAACTCAAGTTGAATTCTGGTTTTTGTGTTATAGGTTAATGTTTCAAAATAGCCAAATCTAAAAATATTGAAATTCGAAATGCAAAACTGAAGAAAAATAAACGGTAATTGAAATAAATAAGTTAATAAATATCAACCATTTAAGAGTCATTATTATGGTATTCATTATTTAAACACTATTAATCATTGTAACTTAAATAATGATTTTGGATATTGTGGCGATACAAACCAATTGGGCACCACTGGTGTATAAACGGACACCAAGTAAACGGACACGGAGCACTAGATAAGCTTCACTCAGCTGGGTTGGTCTCGGTGACTTCACTCGGACGTTCACCTTGAAGCACTTAATGACTTCTCAGAGAGGAAATCCTCTCTGAGAGGTAATAAACGATCAAAAGTAGGGTACATTAAAGAAATTTACTTTATAAAAATGAATGTTTGTTTGTTAGTAACGCTAAAACTCGTGAACAGCTGGACCAATCTTTACTGTGTCCTCGGATGATTTGTTCCTTTTTGCCCAACGAAGGTTTAGAAAAAAAGGTAAAGTTGGAAAATTTCCAAGAAAAAGCCAAAAAATTGGAAAATACGAAAAAACGACAATTTTATACAAAAAAAAAAAATCAAATTTTCAATTTTGGCATACGAATGTTAGCCGACCAACACCCCCAACATCACCAAAAAACACCACCACTACTACTACCACCATCACTTTGTTTTAATTTATTTTTTATTTTTTCCATTTTTCCCAAACTAAGTTCTAACTAAATTCTGTTCCAAACGTAATTAAAACATTGAAAATCATGACAAATCACGAGTAAATTTTAAAAAAAAATTTCAACTTAAAATGTTGTCAATAGGTGGCGTTGTACACATTTAGTTTCATATTCTTGACTGCTATTTCTATTGACAACTACGCACTTTGTTTGTTCTTTCTGATTTGTTAATTCGAACAGTGCGGTCACGGTCTATTGACATTCTGACATTTTTACAAATTTTGATTGATTTCTCGAGTCTAATTCATTTCAAATAGTTTACATTCATGAAATATTTCATTCTAAAGCTGTGGATTATTATTTTCGTTTGTTGATGAACACCTAACCTCATTTCCATTGGAATCTGTAATCGATTTGTTGTGTTTCTTCAGGTGGTTTGTAAGTTTCAATCGTTCAATTTCGATTGTTTGCTCTCTTTATTTCGGCTATTCAAAAGGTAAATTATTGTTGAAAAATTATAAACTGAATGTATGGGATGAGTGTAAAATGTCTCACAAACGATTTCTAGAAGCACTGGACAGAACATTGAAAGATCTGCGGAGTAATAATCGTCGCTTTAGTGGCGTAATGATACGGTTAGCAGGCGATTTTAGACAAACGCTTCCCGTTATTCCGATTGACTATGAATATGCGAGTGTTCCTGCAAAAGGATAAAACCGCGGAAGCTTTCTCTAAAAAATTGCTAAGAATTGAAAATTTTTTTATTGATATTTAATCCCCCCCCCCCCCCCCCTTCCCCCTCCCCCCACAAAAAAAACAACCCCACAAAAATATTTACCAAAATACCAAAAAAAATTATCATAACCACCTATTTTTTTTTTTGAATGTTTATTTCAGGTTTATGTTTAACTTAACCTATTTTGAATTTTACCCATTAACAATTTACAACACATTTATCCAATGCTTGAAATTTAACCTGTAAATTTTTCTATTATTCCATCTTCTTTCACGAATCATTTTAATGAAATTTTCAAGATTGTTCTTCTTTGATTTCAAGTTAAAGCTAATTCCTAACGTTGTCAACCACAAGGCAACTTTGCTTTGATATTGTTCTTTTTGAATGTTTCTAAAAAGTAATTCTTCAGGGTCGAAAACTGCAATCTTCAACTTTTGCTGAATGCTGCTGGTTATCCAGTCCCAAATGATTTGACTGTTTTTACAAAACTTAATTCTGTGTTCTATCGTATCAATTTTTCCACAATCTTCACATAAATTATTCAAAGTTCCAGATATTTTCTTAACATACAGTTTAGATTTTGTAGCAATTATTTCATTGAGCATCAAGAATAAGAAGTGTTTTTCCTCTGATCCCAAGAAGTTTGAATCAAGATTCTGCCAACAAATATCCTAGGCCTTTAGTGGATATTTGGTTTCCATTTTTGGTGAGATGTTTTGCTTACTCAAAAAATAGTTATAAATCCTTTTACTTGTAAAATTATTGACAATCTTTTCAATGTTCATGGCTTCCCGTATCCATTCTTTTGCATTTCGACTGATAGAACAACTATGGGCTTGTGCGAATATGAAATCGTCTTTTCTACCATTTTTGTCACGGTGAAGAATGTTTTTAATGAATAAGGATTTCATCTTATTTTCAACATCAAAGAGTGCGAGACCTCCTTTAGCAATATCTAGATATAACTGGTTTAAACAAACTCTAAAAATTCCTACGCCTTTGAAAATGAAGTTTCTACTCAAAGTTTTAATCTTGGCTATATGAGAATTGCTTGGAGGGTAAACTTGAGATAGATACCAGAGCTTAGAGAGAATGAGGTTGTTCAGTATCCAAGATTTCTGGAATATATTTAAGCGACGTTTTTGATGCACTGCTATTAAAAAATTTATTGAATTTATAATTTTTAAATAGTTGGCGTCAACAGTATCCTTAAATTTTTTAGCAATTTCTACTCCAAGTATTTGCAAAGAATCAGTTTCTTGCAAAATATGAGGACCTGTGCAGCAATTATTTAGTCTAAGGAAAAATGATTTCTTAATATTCAGTTTAATTTTAGCATATCGGCTAAAATTATCGATTATTTCTAAAACTTTATCGAATTCTTCATCATTACGAATAAAGATGACTATATCGTCTGCATAGGCAATAACTCTATAAAAGTTATTGTCTATGAAACAACCTTTTATATTGTTACTTATTTTTCTAATTAAAGGTTCAATATACAAAATAAACAGCGCCATGCTTAAAGGGCAGCCTTGACGAACTGACGATTTGATAGGAATTGAATTTGTTAACAGACCGTTAAATAAGACTTTGGATGTAGCTTCACTATATAAGTTCCGAATGCAATTCACAAATTGAACTGGGAAACCGAACTTTTCCAAAATAAGCCAAAGAAAATTATGATTGACTTGATCGAAGGCCTTTTCGAGATCAAGGCTCACGATTGTACCCTTTAAACGTTTATTGTTTTCTGCTTTAAGTATTATGTTTCTGAGATCTTTCAAGTTTGTTGTGCATGACTTTTCACTTAAGCATGCTGCTTGCCCTGGGCCAATAAGAGGCTCAATTAAAGGTTGCATTCGGTTGTACAAAATTTTTGTAAATAATTTGTAGTCACAATTAAGCATACTTATTGGCCTTCTGTCGGTGATTTGGTGAGAATTGTCTTTTTTGGGTATTAAGGTTATGATGCCTTCAGCAAAATAAGTATTTTGAAAAGCACCGCTCAAAAAACCGTTGCATAATCTCAATAAATCATCCTTAAGCTCATTAAAAAATGTAGAATAGAATTCATAAGTTAAACCGTCGGGTCCGGGGCTCTTTTTCTTCATTGACTGCTCAAGCGCTAGTTCTAGCTCTGATATTCTGATTGGAGCTATCAGGCTATTACAATCTTCCAGTGACAATCTTTTATCGATAGAGTTGAGAAAGTCTCCAGCACCAGGAATAAAATTATTGTCAGTATCATATAGGGTTTTAAAATGACTTTCGAGAGCAAACTTGAGTGCTTGAGGCTCTGATGTTAAAACGCCATCTATATCTAATTTCATGGGACAGCTGGTCCTGTTTGTGATCCGTTTTGAAATTTGAAAAAGGCTAAGTTTTTCATCTTCCAATATGTTACAAGTACTGGTTTTTAATTTTAAATTTTCTATTCGTGATTGTTCAATATTCATTAATTTTGATTTAACAAAACTCAGCTCCTGAAAAACATTACATCCTTCGTTTTGCTTGATTGTAATTTCTTTCAAACACCGATGGAAAAAACTTTTTGAATCAGATATTTGCTTATTATAATCATATGATTTTGCTTTATAAAAGGATGTTGCTTTTACTTTCAGGTGGTTCGTCCACCATGTGCAGAAATTGTCATTGTACACGTTTCTTCGGCGGGTTTCCCGAATAACCTTGATGAATTCGCATTTAACGTCTTCATCAAGTAAGATTGAAGGATTTATTTTCCAAAATCCCCTTCCAGAAGGGGTAACATTTGAATTTGAATCCGTCTCGTATTTAATTAATAAAGAATGATGATCTGAAAAAGCAGTAGCTAAAGTTTCAAAACTTTTGACTGCTTTTAAAAAACTATTTGATCCATACACTCTGTCTAACCTAGACATTGAAGAACCTCTGAAAAAGGTGAACGGTGTATTTGAGTCAAGCGAATTCCCAATATCAGAAAGACCCAAACTGTCTATTAGCTGCTTTAGTCCCTGACATATATTTTTAACTGTTCCGTTTGAGTCTTTTCTTAGTAAAATACAATTAAAATCACCTAAAATAATATTAGGAAAATCGTGAGACAAATGAGCAAGAATATCTTGAGCAAAAAGCATGTCACGTTCTTTTCTAAAACCTGAACCAGAGTGTGCGTAGATATTAATGAAATTTTTTTTTTTTTTGTCTGGATTATCGAGATTTTCAGCCTCGGGCTGGTTCATCTCCCGTCGTAGTCACTCTCAAATACCTCTTTTGGGTATTTTCGTAACTTGTCCGGGGGTCAGATTCGAACTCGTGACTTTGGCGTGAGAGGTATGGATGTTAACCACTACGCCGGGGTCGCCCCCTATTAATGAAATTAATTCCACCGATCCGTATGGAAATGATTCTTCCATTTGGATTCAACACTATATTCGTAAGATCAATGTTTCTGCGGATCAGTACAGCTGTACCTTTATTATCCTCACTAATGTTAACGAAGGCTGTATGAGTTGACAGGAAACTAAAATTTTCAAACGCAACTTCTTGAAGAAACACTATGTCTACGTCATTGTTCCAAACAAAATCCCGTAACAAATTTTTCTTTAACGTAGAACCGATTGCATTGATGTTTATAGAAGCAATTTTTCTTGAAAACGTGGTAGTGTTAGAATTCACTGTGGTACTCATCGTTGGTGTTTACTACAGTGAGCACTGTGCGATCTTCTTATTTTTTGTTCCTTTTTGACAACACTCTAGGCGGGTGTCTTGACACTTTTGTCCACTTACCGTCAAGTTCATTTACCTCTCTCAAATTATTCTCATCGATATCAGGACTATTATTCTCAATATTCTTCGGGAGCAAAACGAAAAATACGACTGTATCGATCAAGCACTTGTCCGAGAATGAAGATTGGTTGAGTGCACACACAATTTTAGCTGCCAAAAATACCGATGTTAATGACTTAAAGTGGACGACGCAAAATCAAATTTCGGGAGATATGCGCGCATGCAAATTGATCGATCGTGTTGAAAATGAAGACGAAGCCGTGAATTATCCTGTGGAATTTCTAAATTCTTTGGATTTACCAGGCATGCCACCGCATCATTTGCATCTCAAAGTTGGATCTGTCATTAATATGCTTCGCAATCATTATGCGCCAAAACTGTGTAATGGAACCCGACTGATTGTGACGCAGTTATCGAACAATGTGATAAAATAAAGAATTTAGAAAGGATTTTCCAGGGTGGCAGAACGATTTGCAATTTCATTTCAAACGTATTCAGTTTCAAGTGCAACTTGCATTTGCGATGACTATCAACAAGTTACAAGGACAGTCGCTAGAAGTGTGTGGCATAAATCTGGAAACGCCATATTTTTCACACGGCCAGCTATAAGCTATAAGTGACGTGTTCACGAATTGGAAAACCATCTTCTTTCCAATGGTACATTTACACCGGAACAGAAAACGATAAATGTTGTTTATCAAGCTGCGTTACATTGAAGAAAAAAATGTGTAGAAAAATCACAAATAAATGGTTTTCAACACAATGAATTCAAATTTCTTTTCTTTCAAGTAAGCAAACTTCACAATTTCCTAAAATCAGCCGAGAGAACATCTTCAATTCAGATGCCAGCGCTAAATTGTCACAATGAAAATGCACAAAACGTTGTTATTTTGGAAAGCTTCTTTATGATATCTTACTGCACTGAAATCAACACTAGTCGGTCCGGCAAGGCATCATACACAAATCAACTTATTTTCATGCGTTGAAACTGTCAAAAAACGGACTTCAGTATTCCAACATAAAACACCAATTAAAATGGCCAATTGGTCACAGATTATCAAAAATCTGTAATTTTTTTCGGAGGTAAAATTGAAAATATCTAAGTTCTCCAGCATAACAATTGACAGTCAATTTCAAATTGAGGGCATTCATGCGCTTAAAAAAACCTAAACATCGAAAACCGATTTATTTTGTGTATCGATTTTTAAGCAATTGCATGCGATACATACATATTGGACGGGACGATGTGTTTGAAAATCGATGTGAAACAGATGTGTTTGAAAATCGAGAGGATCATAAATTTGCCTGAGGGCACGAACTGCGCCTAGAAACTTTAATTTTACCAGATATATAATGATTGTTGTTGTTGTTGTTGTTGTTGTTGTTGTTGTTGTTGTTGTTGTTGTGAATTTTTTTTAAAATTACAATTACACCAGGACAATGTAACGGCCATTTGCTGGTCAAAAGAAGCGAACGCAGCCGTTACGTGCTACGCTAGTTCATAATTTCACATACACTTACCACATGGTAAACAGAGTTTTATAATGCTGGTAGCATATCTAACGGGCTGCTTATCAACGTTAATTTTACACTTATTGCGTCACGAGTAAATGAAATAACCTACGAATCACCGTCAAAAAATTTCTATTGCACGAATAAACAAGCTAGTGTTATTTTGGAGGTGGCATTTGGTGCGATCAATCTGATTATAAATATATTATAAAAACCCTATTTGCAAGTTATACATGCCTGGTTTGAAAAATTTATCCAAATCTGGATGTGTGTTGCAGTTACCTTATCTAAATGATATTGGTAGAGTTTACATGCGGGGCTTGTTGTATGTGAAAGTAACCTTGGAATGGGCCAGACTCTCCTGACACTTTTGAAATGGGTTGCTGAATCTGCAGCAGAGCTATCACTTTATAGCACTTGGATTAAAACTGTTTCCAATGGTCACTTGAATGATTGTTGTAAACAGATTTCTTCCATAATACCATTGCCAACCAATGGGTTTTAGATTTAATACACATAGAAACACACAACAACAACTGGCAGAACTTTATGGAAAGAGGAAGTTTATGGCATTGTGTCATGGGAAGAAATGCTAAGCCACCGGGCAACCCATTCTGGATGCAACGGTAGGTATCATCTACAATCAACATGTCACGCTGTCAATAAAGTCTTCCGCAATTGCGAGACCATCGGGCACATGGAGCGTGCTTGTCCGAAGATGCTGGTTCCAGTTCCTCCAAAACGTTGGAATAGCGATGATGCAGATGTAAAACCGAAGAGAGTTGCGGCAATCATTAAAGACGATGATGATAACGAAGCGAATAATAAGCTAATCGACTTGAAAAGTGCGTTCATCCCGAGCTAGCCGTAGATTCAAGGTTAGGCATCTCACGAATTTCTTCGCGGAAAAAAACAACGTTTTGTTTTAAGAGTCTGCAATGCTCTTAACATTGTCCAGGAAATACTCAGGACTAAAACTCTTCCTAGATATCGGAATGGTGGGAGGCGGAGTGTTGGAATAATTTTTAACAGCTTTAGGACTCTTTCTAGTTCCCGGATTAAAGTGGCTTTCCATGGTCACTTAACCCTTTCAGACCTAATTTTCCAACCGTTATTTTACACGCAATTTGGAGTATTTTGATTAATCTGGTGCTCAGTAATGATTGGAAAAAGTAGGACATATGTTTTTGAGATGTGCTAATTCGTCCAAACTGTCCTGGAGTTCAGAACTTCAGATCTACAGTTGTAGCAGTAGCTTTATCCGCTAAACAAGTAACGATATGAAGGGTGTTTCGATCAAAATCTGGTCGACTTAATTTTGGCGCATTTCCTTTCATCGTGCATTAAACATTTTAGCCCACCCCCCATTTTGAAGACGTGTGAGATTAAAGGGCGAACACGAAATTATTGCGACACATTCGACAGGGCATAACTTTTTTACCATTGGGTAAAAATCAACCCAATTTTGCACGCTTTCTCATTGATGTGTATTGTTTACATGCTGTCAAACTCGAAGTCGTGTTTTTCGATTCAACGAAAATGGAGGTGAACCAACGCGAGTCGAGAGAACACATTCTTTCCAAACACCTGGAATTTCTTGACCTGTCGCACCGGCAGTTGGGAAAAATGTTGAACATTCACCATTCAACCGTCTCCAGAGTGTTGAAGCGGTTCCAGGAGCGGTTGACGTTTGACCACGGCAAAGGAGCTGAAAGAAAACCGAGACCGGAGAACAAAAAGACGGAGGGAAAGGTGAAGCGGATGATTAAAGCAAATCTCAACGTCTCAAGCCGTGATTTGGCTAAAAAGATCGGCATGTCGCAGAGCTACGTCCAGAATGCAAAGAAGAGAGCTGGATTACATACATACAAGGTACAGAACTTCCCAAACCGCGATGAGCGGCAACAATCGACGGCTAAAATTCGGGCACGGAAGCTCTACGAGAAGATGCTGACAAAATATGGCTGCTGTGTGATGGACGACGAAACGTATATAAAAGCTGATTTTAAGCAAATTCCGGGGTTGGAGTTTTTCACCGGCAAGAGCAAGTTCTATGTGGACGACAAATTTAAGAAGAAGAAAATGTCGAAGTTCGCCTCCAAATATCTCATTTGGCAGGCCATCTGCTCTTGCGGACTGAGGAGTGAGCCTTTCGTGACAAAGGGCACAGTAAATGGCGAGAACTACAAATCTGAACACACACGATATATTTAAAAAGAAAAATGTTGTCTTTCTCGCTCGCTTTTTTTGTGTCGTGTTTTCTTACTCACATAAAAATCATAATAATAAGTACAAATCTGAGTGCCTCGAGAAGCGCCTTTTGCCGTTCTTGCAGCAGCACGACGAAGCTCCGCTATTTTGGCCAGATTTGGCATCATGCCACTATTCTAAAAGTGTCCTGGAGTGGTATGAGGCCAATTCTGTCCATTTTGTTCCAAAGGACATGAATGGTGGAGCAGTACTGGGCAATGATGAAGCGGGAACTTCGGAAGAGCAAAAAGACAGTCAAAGACGAGAAGGACATGTTAAGAAAATGGAAAAAAACTGAGAAACTGGTACCGGATGACACTGTAAAGACTTTGATGGAGGGCATCAAGCGAAAATGCGTTCAATTTTACACTCAAGGCTTCATCGATTAATTTTTCTTTTGATTTTTGAAGTAAATATATGTATTAAACTACCCTAAAATTTTGGTTTGATTCTAAACATTATAAGAAAATTGGCATTACATTTTCGGTGTCGCAATAATTTCGTGTTCGCCCTTTAACATTTCAGTTATTAAAATGTCGTCGAAGGAAGAGAAGCAACGCATCAAAATTTTGAACGTGCATGGCGAAAATCCAAACTACTCTCACGCCAAGTTGGCGAAATTGTTGAATGTGGCTGGATCAACTATTACCAACGTATTGAAAGTGTTTGATGGACGTTTGTCGACAGCCAGGAAAGCTGGATTGGAAGCCGGAGACCACAGCGACGACATAAAGAGTTGCCTGCTGTTTCGAGCAGAACTCCAACCTCTCCGTCCGAGATGTCGCAAAGAAGCTGGGAGTGGCGCCTTCAACTTTGGATAGAGCTAAAAACCGAGCTGGACTGTCGATTAACAAGAAAGTGGTGACTCCAAATCGCAACGGTAAACAAAACACGTCGGCCAAAGCACGATCGCGAAAGCTGTACACGATGATGCTGACGAAGTTTGATTGCGTGGTACAGGACGATGAAAATTACGTCAAGGTAGACTTTAAACAGCTTCCTGGACAGAAATTTTACACGGCAACCGGACGGGGAAAGGTGGCAGATATTTTCAAGCACATTAAACTGGTAAAGTTCGTGAAGAAATATATGGTGTGGTAGGCCATCTGTACTTGTGGCTTGAAGTGCAACGTTTACATTGCAACCGGAACCGTCAACCAGGAAATTTATCTGAGCGAGTGCCTACAAAAATTTCTACTGCCTTTCCTGAAGCGACACAATTGTTTCGTTCTATTTTGGTCGGATTTGGTATCTTGCCATTACGTAAACAAGGCTATGGAGTGGTGTGCTGCCAACAACGTTCAAGTGGTGCCCAAAGCCAAGAACCCTTCCAATACGCTAGAGCTCCGCCCAATCGAACAATATTGGGCCATCGTCAAGCGGAACCTTAAGAAGACTGATTTTCGCATGGAACTTATAGATAGTCAATGTTATGTTGCCTGAAAATCCACGCTTTTGAACCTAACGAGCATGACTTTTATCAAGACTGATCCTAGCATAGTTACGCATTGCTGTGGTTCAATGGTCCTTGTTTGTTGGGCTTGTCAGCAGTTCTACCAACAATTTCTCCAAAGTCCAAAGTATACTGATCTCCAACGCATAACCACATGGCAAAATCTACAGGTTTTGGCATAATTGGGACCATTTAAACCACGAAACCAAAATTAGCTCTTGATTAATTTGGTGGACTATTTCAAGTTCATTTCATGGAAGTTCCACCAGGTATCAGCTTTCTAGAGGCGAAATTCAAGGTGTTATCCATCCGTGACCCCGAAATTTATCCTTCTCTTGGTAGTAATTAAATTCATCATAATCTGCTTGCATGTGGAAAGTGTTTAATACATATTTGAAGAAATAAATGTGCAACGTTATTCTGGAAAGCAAGCAACTCTCTTCTATAGATACCTAGAATCACATCCTAATCATTGCAACACCTCCAACAAGACAATTATTCAACAGCCTCCCACTCAACCTCGCACAGACCGACAGCCGAGAGAGTTCCCCGTCAAAAACAGTTTCCCCTCTCCAGCAGCATGCGGCTGAACACGTGGTCCTTTCGAAACATTTCGCGCGTTGCAGAAGCGAAAACAGACGCCGGCATCCCACAGTCGCCTCCTATGCCTTGGCGTAAACAAACACTCTCGCTCTCCCACACGCGCCACCCAAGCTGGACGTGATCCAAAACAAACAACCACGCGAGCTTCCGCCGTCTGCTCCGTTGCTCAGTTCATGGTGCCGGCATCATCTCGCTTTTGTTTTGCAACATGCGGAACTCAATCTCGCGGCTCACTCTCACTCTCAGTTGGAGGAAACATGTTGCGCAGCATGCTGGGGTTGTGGAACTCTTTTTGCCGCCATGAGAAGGATCCCCAACCGATCGAACCGGGGGGACTTGACTGACGAACGGAACGCTCCCATTCAGTCTTCAGTGTGTCCTCGGTACGGTCGCATCGAATTTGCTGTCTCCTTTCGTAGTGCGCCCAAATTGGTCTTCTAGGTTTGTTGGTTAAGATTCTTCGATTCGTGTCGCAAGGGACGTCGTGCGAGTTTCTTCCTGGAAGTGGAGTAGTGAAGATTGGATGGGAGTAAGGAGGAAGAAGTATGTGATTTAGATCGAGTGCATTGATATCCCTATTGAGGGGTGCGAAGCGTGAAAGTGAAAGTTAAATCGCCACCCATCCTCCTTGGCGAAAAAAAATAGAGTGGACCCGGCCCCCGGTCGGTGTGGTGAAGTGTGATGTTTACTCTTGATGGATCCGGAATGGATGACGAAAGGCAATGATAGCATTCGTTGTTCCCTCGGGGCGGTGGATTGTTGTTGTTTTTTATGATTCCTGCTGCGATGGGCAAAGGAGCCGGCAGCAGACGAAGCGGCATTTCTAGGATCAGAACATTCACCGGAAAATGGAATTGTGTTCACTTTGATGCCCTCGGATTTCGTTCTTTACGTTACGGATTTTGTTTGCGGAAATTGTTTGCAAAAACTTCTCGGCGGGCTGGTTGAAGATTGCGTGTGGGTGCGTGGGTGTGTTTATGCGTGCCTTTCCGGATGGATCGGAGTGCCGTTAAAGAGAAGCCTGTGGGAGAATGGAGGCCGGATCGGCTGAGATCGGTTCATCGGGAGTGTGGGACAAGGAGCGTCTAGTGCTTTGAGTTTTGGTTGAGTAGCCGGGAGAGATAATCCCTAGAGTTTTTTTTTTCTTGGAAATCATTTGCAGTTTGAAGTATGGATTTTTCTCTGCGCGTTTTCCGTAGTAAGTATGATTTAACTAGTACAGTTAGTCATATGGCGTCCACAAAACTGCTCAGTTTTGTTCTTTCTAGAATTCTCCAGCTTTGCACATGGGAACAACTTTCGTATCAGAAGACTGTACTCTAAATTTAATCGCATACTTAGAATCACAGAGGGTGAAATTTGTTTGCAAATTATGTGTGTCGTAAACGATGTTCGAGAGGCATGACGATTTTGAAATAATTTTCGATCAAAATCGATGTTTTTTTTAAGAAATTTAATTAATAAAACTGATCAAGAGACGTGGTTGCGGTGCAGTTTTTTCCACAATGCTTCACTGGATTATTAATTTCTCTAAGCTTATTCAGAAGTTTGATTTGAGCAGTGTTCTTTCAAGCGGTAATAATGTATAGGTAAATGCATTTCACAAAAGTCGAAACTCTCGCATATAAAGGGTGTATTCGATAAAAATGGCACACACATATATACATAAAATTAAACTGATTATCGGAGTTTCTTGAAATTTTCAGGGAATGAAGAACTTATGAGTTTTGATTTTCAACATTTGTTTTATTCAATTTCGTCTCTCATCCCGACCCCCCCCCCCCTTCTCTCTCCCCCCCACAAAATATATTACCCACTATCCCCTCGCTTTTTTTTTTTTTTTTCACCCAATTTTTTCTAATTTTTCTCTTTTTTTTTTTTTTTTTGGGTTTTTGAGGAACGTTCTTTTTATTAATTCCCAAAATTTTTTTAAATGGACGAACGGCGGGGTAATTGGGGTGGTTACCTTCTTCCGCAGACAAAATACCCCTGCCGCTCGCCCACTCCCAAACACTTTTCGCGCCGTGGTGGAAGGTTGCAAGACCGGCCAAAACAGTGTTGACTCTTTGTTCTTCTTAATGAATGGCAAGAGACGCTTCTTAAGGTACTCTCCCGTGTAAATCGCACCGTTAATTGTTCCGGAAGTGATGAAGGGAGCACTTATTTCACCACATCCGCAAATCGCCTGCCAGATTAGAAACTTCTTTGCAAATTTCGATAGTTTCTTCTTTTCGAACATCCTCCGGAACATCGAACTTCGACTTGGCAACGAAATATTCTTGCCCAGGAAGTTGACGGAAGTCGGCCTTGACGTATGTTTCGTCATCCATCACGATGCAACCGGATTTGGTGAGCAGCTTCGTGTAAAGTTTCCGGGCGCGGGTTTTCGCAGTGATGTTTTGTTTTTCATTCCGGTTTGGGGCTTTTTGCACTTTGTAAACATGTAACCCAGCACGCTTCATGGTTTTCTGCACAAAACCGACTGACACCTTAGACTTTTTAGCGACATCTCGAATTGACATGTTTGGACGGTTCTTGAATTGTTGTACGACTTTCCTGGCCATTTTACTGTCCATTGGACCACTTTTACGACCACTCCCTTCCTTCCTTTGGACACTCAGACGCTCCTTGAAGGTTCTTATTACACGAGACGCAGTTGTATTTGCAATTCCAAGCCTTTTAGCAATCCACCGGTGGGACGCCCCTGGATTTTGATTGTGAGTGCACAACATTTTCTCACGGACAATTTCTTGTTTCGACGACATGACTGGAACTACTGAATGTATAACTATGAAACTTGGTAGATGTAAATAATACACTATGGATAAGATATACTCAAATTTCTAGGTTTTTTTACTCATACGATTCAAAAGTTACAGAAGATTTTCTGTGTGCCATTTTTGACGAATACACCCTTTATGCCATTAAATTTTGTGGTACGTGAATTTGAATACATCCAAAACAGTTGTATGAAAACACGTTTCCCAACATTTGAAGGAATGATGTCCTGGGCTGTATAAAGGTACTTTGAACAGGAGATATGTTTCACAGATTTGCATTTTGTCGTTTAAATAACGTTTGCAAAAAATATATTTTTTTTTTTATGGTAAAAAAAAAAAAAATAAAAAAAAATAGTTTTTTATAAATATTCCCCATAAAAAACTAATCAATCTTTTCTACCAAAAAAAAAACAACCCCCTTTGGACCGGCCTTCCGCCCGTTAACCGGACAATCCCCCCCGCGGGCCGAAAAACACGGGTGGGCATGCTTTTTAGTTCTTTCTTCGTTTTATTTATCAATTCCTCCTCAGTTTTCGCGACAAAATTGCTGGAGTAGGTCTTACGCTTCAGGTTGGCCCAGAAATTCTCGATGGGACGCAGCTGGGGGACGTTGGGTAGGTTCGCCGACTTGGTTACCACATCGATCTTCAGCCGCTCCATCTCCTTCGACGATCGCTTCGAGTAGGGGGCTGACGCCAAACCAGGCCAGAACACCGCGTCTTTCCCCTTATGGTATTTCTTGATGAACGACGCCACTTCCGGCAGGCATTTCGTACTATAAATTTCCCCGTTCACGACCAGTCCGGAGCGAAAGAAGAGCGGCTTTGACACCCCCTTGTCGCTGATTGTCAACCACATCAGCACCTTCTTAAGGAACTAAAAGGGAAGTAAAATACGACGTGCCTTACCAGGCGTTACCGTCCTGGGTGAGATAGGTCTCGTCGTCAATCACCACCGCCACGTCGCGATTCGCCGGGAAAATCGAGTTGACCATCTTATTCAGCCGCTGCCGCTGCATCATTGCCTGCAGCTCCGAAACCAGTGGACGTGACTTCCGCTTCCTGACATGTACGATCATGTTCGCCAGGTACTTTTTCACTATTTGGCCGGTTGAACCGACCTCCCGACCAAGCGCGCGCAGCGATGTAGCCACTTTTCCCTCGGTCTTCCTCTTCAGCATTCTTTGGAGGTTCTTGTCGCTCAGGGTCGTCGGCCGTCTGGAACTGGGCTTTCTTTCGATGCTCTCATTGTTGTCTAATTGTGCCAAGATGTTGTAGATGCCAGAACGGGCGTATCCGGCGTCCACAAAGTGCCGCACGATGTCCGTTTTCGACGCGGCGGGGTGCCGTTCTTTGAACGCGCACACTTCTGAACGGAGTTGCTTCACTGTTTTTGCCAACACGGTTAGAGTTCGACTGATAGAGCTGTCAAATTTTGTCTGCTGATTGGGGGGTTACTATGATTGATGCTGCATGGGTAGTTTTGTCAGTGCGGGTGAAGGTAAACCCATGAAAAATCGGCTATTTTGGTCAATTTTTTTTAATGCAAACGTTACTTACTGCCACAAGTCCCCCTGAATACCATACTAGGTCAATTAAATTTGCAATGAAAGACAAATTCCAGCAATACACAAATCCTTTGCTTTTAGCCTGTCTAATCCGATGAGTTCAGGGTCAAATTTGCTCTTGACTAATTTTGCGTATCTCGCACACAGGTTCAACCTGAAATATTGGCAATAGGGCGCCGGGAGAGACGATGTTCCAGCGAAGCTCTTCGTGGTGCAACCACAGAGCAACTTGTTATAACCGATGTTACAATGTTGATCCAAAAAAAATCCTTTTCCCGCAAAAGTTTTACGCTTCACTCTTAACTTATCACTGATATGAATTAAAAATATGCTTAAATCGTACAAAAAGCTAACATAATGAATATTTTTTTTTATAATTTGACAAGATTGAAGAAAAACGTCTGCACCGATCAAACGCACAACCTACTCGTCTCTGAAACTAATCTTATCAAACCAAATCAAATCAAAGGAAAGTGAATAGTAGATGCAATTTAGAATGTCGTACAAACAGGAGCTTTGAGGAAACCGTCACTGCACTGCAATAACGAAAGACGTTAAGAATGCCTTCTATAGTACAAGCTGCAAAGATCTTTTGCCGAAGTGCTGCACAGAATGAGCGGTCTGATTCTTTCAGGATTCTATGGAGAGCGTTTCCAGGCGAAATGTTCCTTTCGATATTTTTTAATTTAAATGAAACTTTGCCTTTGCATTTTCCGCGCTAACATAGATTTTTGTGACTCAACAGTCAGTTTTAAAAAGGGCGTAAGCATTTTGAATAGCACTTCAATTAATAATTTGTAGCTCGAGAAAAAATTTGGTTGTACAAAAAAACTGTCTAAGAACAAGTTGTGACCCTATGTGTGTAGGTTGTGAAAAATGTACACTGAGAGAAAAAAAAATTTGGAAAAAAATTGACTATTAACATGAAAATTTGAATATCTCAAAAATAGGTTTTTTATTATTTTTTTTTATTTTTTGACTGTAAGAATTTGAAGTTATTACGCAAATTTGAACGAAGATTTTAGGATGGAAAAATGTAAGAACAAAGTTATTAGAACATAAACTTTTGGTGCATTTCCTAATATTTCAATATATGTGAAAATATACGTATTCTGATTTTTGAAATATTTTAAAAAATTTAAGCTCTTGCTGATGACCTTCGTAAGAGCATCTGTTCTTGAGATATTTGCGATTTAATTTTATCATACTCCAATAATTTTTCAAAAACATTTTACGCTTCTTCTTATTTTTTTCTTCTTGTCACCACCCCCCTGCAAGATTTGCGATTGAATCATGAAGGGGGAAATAAAAAAAAATGATACACTATTTCTGTTTTTCTTGCACTGGGAGTTGCGCTGCTCCCTAAACCACGATCACTACGATGTAATGGGTGGAGTGCTTGTAAAAAGAGTGAAAAGTGACGATAATGTTGAAGTAAATTACAGTTAACTCTCCATATCTCGATGTTCTATATCTCGATATGTGACCTCTTGTTTAGTTTGTGTCGATGCATAGCTCGGTCACTTGAAATGGACAAGTAGGCTTTTATTATGCTATATGTAGATTCGGTGGTCCCTTCAATAGATTAATCATATATTAATCGACTCTAGGTTGAATAGGGTGAGAACTTGCGTCCAGAAGTAAGTGAATTTATTTTAGTAGTGAAATAACT
This sequence comes from Aedes koreicus, assembly GCA_024533555.2. Taxonomy (NCBI): domain Eukaryota; kingdom Metazoa; phylum Arthropoda; class Insecta; order Diptera; family Culicidae; genus Aedes; species Aedes koreicus. The sequence continues at coordinate 396,586 of JAHHFK020002740.1, read as the reverse complement.
GAAACATGTATGTCTCTCATTGTTGGCTCGGAATAAAAAACAATATGTAAATATTTATACAACGTATAATCATAAGTAAGCATATTTCTACACAAATAGTTTTCATGAACTGCATGAAAAGTTAAATTTATTAAAATTTTCATGCAATTCCTAAAAACTAGATGCATACAATTCTCAAACATTTGACGTTCAGTCATTGTTTACATTAGGTATTTAAACTTTTTTCACCTATTACTTGAGAAAGGTGCGTACTTATGACAGCTACCACGCTATGTAAATGCATGTTGTTTTTTATTCCGAGTCAAACCTGAGAAAAATATGACTTTTTTTCGATTTTCTCCAGAATAAAATGAATCTTTTCGACAAAATTCGTCACTCAATTCAATCCAGGGCCATGAACATAATTCATGGAAGACCAATCATATGTCAGTTTCATACTAGTCCTCGTTCCCAACGGGTAAGAAAAATGGTAAAACATGAATATAGCTTTTGGAAAACGATACTCGAAAGATAAGAAATAATGTGATAATATGTAGAGAAAATGGTGAAAACATCAAATTCACTGCCTACCGGTGGAATCGATCCCACACCTTCCAGTACGCTAGACGGGCACTCTACCACTATGCTATGGTGAACGTGATGATAACCTCATCATTCTATCGAACCAGTGATGCGATAGAGACGGTCCAACTCCCCCAGTTCAATGGTATGCAACAAAACAGAGTGGCATACGTAAGACCGCTCATAACTCGAGAACGGATCGTTCGATTTAAGTTGCCTTTTTTTTGTTCTGTTCGGCTGCGTCCAAGGAACATTTATAAAAAGAAAAATTTGGACAAATTTATGGGAAAAATGAAAACTTAGAAAATTTTCAATACATTATGTATGGTATTTTTTCGTTTTGATCGAGTTATCCTTGACATGGATCGTAGATGGCGTTGATAGTCCACCTGACATTGTTGGCGCATTTTCACAGATGTCCTTATTGTTCTGCTTTTGGTTAATGTTCGTGGTCCAGCTTCGTTCGAGACGCTTCGGACTGTGGATGGTCTACTATGTGCGACATATCGAGAGGCCTGTCATCGGTCAGCGTTCAGCAATTGCTAGAAAACGACACTCATTGGGATTCAACTCTTGCGATGCCATTGTTACTGCACCTGCGAATCAAATTCGTACCCTGTTTGCGATCATCATTTCGACATGTGTTCCATCAAATATAGTCAAATTGTGGAACAAATACAAGGATGACATGGTTGATGATATTTTACATCGAGCTCGCACAACCACTTTAAATTACGAGCTGGAAATTAACGATGAGATGCGCAACGAGGCGCTGATTTTGATCGAATACATGTGTTTGCTCATGTGCGGCAGTTTGTTGTCCAAATTGGGCATGCCAATTCCAAATCGTGCAATACACAATGCATTCAATCGAGAGTTGGAACATGAACAAGAATACGATCATGACGTTTTGAGACAGGTTCTTCTTCTTTAGCATTTCAAGCTTATTGCTTTCACAATTAGCTTATTGCTTGCTCTCAACTTAGCGTTCTAAATGCACTTCCACAGTTATTAATTAAGAGCTTTCGATGCCAAGTACCATTTTTGCATTAGTATGATTGTGTGGCAAGTACAATCATACGCTATGTCCAGGGAGTCGAGAAATTGTCCTTTACGAAAAATGCCTAGACCAGACCGGGAATCGAACCCAGCCACCTCCAGCATGGTGTTGCTTTGTAGCTGCGGCTTTACCGACTGAGCTAAGGGAGGACGCTTTGAGACAGGTGGTTCGAACAAATGTACCGTTGTTGGCTCCTCAGCAAGAGGACGTTTACGACACTTTGATGAAAGCGATTGACGACCGAAATGGAGGCATTTTTTCATCGATACACCTGGCGGAACTAGCGAAAAGTATCTTATTTCATTACTATTGGCTTCGGTTCGCTCAAGAACAGATATTGCGCTGGCGGTTGCCTCTTCAGGTATTGCAGCCACATTGTTAGAAGGCGGTCGAGAGGCTCATTCTGCGTTGAAGTTGCCGTTCAATCTCCAACTGACTGACGAGCCGACATGCAACATTTAGAAGAATTCGGCAATGACGAAAGTGTTTCAGTGTTTAAAAATCATCATCTTGGACGAATGCACAATAGCACTCGATCGAACTATGCAAGATCTGCGCAGTAACTCGAGACTACCTGTCATTCCACACGCCTTAAGCTTTCGTATTTGGGGCGATATGTAAAGAAGCTACAGTTGACGACAAATATGCGAGTTGCCTTGCAAAACAATCAGTCTGCCGGTATTTTCTCGAACAATTGTTGGCGATTGGCAATGGATTGATTTCGTTCCCGCCGAATGTCTGCCATTTCACAACGACGAAAGAGGAACACATTTCGAGTGTTTTCCAAAAAATAGTCCAGAATTAAGAGAACCACGATTGCTTAAGTGCACGTGCGATTTTGGCAACGAAAAATAAGGATGCCGAGGATTTGAATTTCGTAATTCAAAATGCAATTTCTGGACAATTACGTTCATTCAACTTAATTGATTGTGTGACTAATCTGGACGAAGGAATCATTTATCCAACAGAATTCCTAAATTCATTGGATTTACCAGGATTACCACAATATAATTTAAGCCTGAAGATTTGATATGTTATCATGCTCCGGAACCTAAATCAACAGAAATTATGTAATGAAACAAGATTGGTCGTATAACAAACAAATTTGGAGAAGTTGTTCCGCTTTTTCTTCTAGAAAGCTGAAATTTGTTTGAACAAGCAGTTATTCGACACTGATGTTTGTTGGGTCAAGAATCATGTCATTCAAGCATTTACCTTTCGAGTTTTAACGAATACAATTTCCGGTTCACCTTGCATGGTCATGGTGACATAACAATCAATAAATCACAAGGTCAATCTTAAGAAGTGTGCGGGATTAATCTCGAATGCTTCTCGCATTAGTGTTTATTAATCTTTGTTTATTTATTTGTTTGTTTATTATTATATGTTCGGAATTATTTGAATCATAAGATCGATTAAAGCGGAACAAATCGCCTGTTGTTCTATAGAGGGGGTTCCCCGTTAAAATGCCCCACCAATGAAATTGCCCTACCTTGTTACCCGTTGGTAAAAATAAAAAAAAATTTGGGGGGATCAGTTCATAGTGCATTATTTACATCCCGCAAGTTTTAAAGTCCTGTGATCGCGGAAATGGAGTCGAAAGAACAGCTCGTGCGTGATAAAATCTTGCGCATTCACCACGAGAACAAGGATCTCTCGCACCGTTCCATCGCAAAACGTTGGGAATCGCGAATTCCACGGTGTCCCGAGTGATTAAGCGGGTCGAGGAACGGTTGACCACCGATCGGAAGCCCAGAAGTGAAGGAAAAAGTATTCCGTACAACACCAAAAATCACAACCGCGTAGTTGGGGCCTTCAACCGAAATCCGAACGCCTCCGTTCGGGATGTGGCTAAGAAGCTGCACCTAAGCCGAAGTTTTGTCCAGAAGGCCAAAACTAAGGCTGGGCTTCGAACGTTCAAGGTACAAGGGGGTCCCTAATCGCGACGAGAAGCAGAACAAGTCTGCCAAAACCCGTGCCAGGAAGTTGTACCTCAACATGCTGACGAAAGTTGAATGCTGCATCATGGACGACGAAACATATGTGAAGGCCGACTTCAAACAGATCCCCGGCAACCTGTTTTTCACGGCCAAGGATAAGTTCAGCGTTCCGGAGCATGTCCGCACTCAGAAGATGTCCAAATTTGCGAAGAAATTCCTGGTTTGGTAAGCCATCCCAAGTAGCAATTCAAATGCAAATTGGTTTTATTCATGTTTTATGGCAGTTTTATCAGAGCATTATGGAATTCATCCGGTTTTATCAGGGCATTTTCCAAGTTAAGGTGGTTTTAATTCATTACCAGTTCTCAAGAGTGATTAAAGACCACTTGAAGAAACCTCCATAAAACTACATCATTTATAAGTGTAATTCACCTTATCAGTAGTTTTATAAGATACTTGATCCCCCTCTCAAGACATCGTTTCGCAACTTGCATAAAACCTGATAAAAGTTTTGTAAAAGTTTTATGACATTCTTCTTTAAGATGAATGTATCTTGGAAATGCTGCCATAAAACTCTCTTAGAACCATTTGATTTTGAATAAGAGCACATATTCTTGAGAAAGAACATTATGTGAAAAATAAACAAACTGTCACAATGGACGCCCACAGGTGGAAGAAATTAAAAACCAGCGGATCGTTCAAGCGGAAATTCAATAAAAACCTATTCAATATATTGAACACTCCTTCATCTCAGCCACCTACGACAATTTTTTTTTTACCATTCCATTGGATTCGCAGCTTACTGAGGCTAACTTATCAAAAGGGTCTATGCGTTATGCGTAAAACGAATAAAATAAAATGGTGCAATGTGTCGCCAGTTGAAAACCGAAATGCATAACTCATGATATTTGATTTTATGCCAATTGTGCTAGTTAAACCTAACGTCTCAGGTAGTGCGTTATATGGCGCACCACCGTGGAAATACAGCGCAGTACTTTTGACGCAAGGTTTAATGTGCACTACGATTGTCAAATGTTATGTTAATGTTGAATTCTCCCGAGTCGTGCATTTCCGTTCCCAATAGGCTACACAATATTTATACTCGTTGCAAGTAAAAATTAGTATATATCATCTGAGCGAAAATCGATTTTTCCCATGATCCGCACGTTTAAACCAAAGTCGGAAGTACTGCGCTGGAATCGCTTAGTGATCCACTACACAGTGCACTTCTTCCAAAGCTAGGTTCAGCGTACAGATCAAGAGAAAAATCATCTTTCGCTCAACTGATGTTTCAGCCATCGACGCAATATTATTATCTGTTCTTCTTCCCAAATCCATTGTTAGCATATTCAAGTTAGAGTTTTTTTTAATGTTTTAATCGCCTTACGCTGGTGATTAAAAACAACAAATTATAAGCCGTAATTATGAACAACAACTATGCATAGGAACTTTTGATTTGAACGTTCACATTTTCTTTGTTTATGATGTGCCTTCTCCACAATGATTTTATGGCTATCTTACGAAAGACTTGTTTGCCTTGAGTAATTCAAACAAGTTTTATTCAAGCGTTACTCCTCTTATTCAAGAATAGAACAAGTAAAGATGAACTTATCGCACTCCTAAAAAAATCTTGTTAGTCTTGTGCAAGAAATATTAGTTTTATATGCGTTTTATGGTAGTTTTAGATAAAACCACTGAAAAAATGGCGAGCGTGGCTATTCTGGATTCCCTCCGAATGGTAGCCATTTTCATATATATGCAACAAAACTCTCGTTTTTCCAATGCTACGAACAATTTCTGCTGTTTAAAATACATTTTGAAACTTAAAATGGATTGTAGACCCAATTTATTCAAGATCTAACAATTTATCAGCCTTGTCACCTAATTGTTGATTTGTCAAGTATTTTTTATTTTTCAAATAAATCAATGTTCTAGCAATGATTCCGTGGCGCATTAAAATTTTCGAACTTTTATGTTATAAAACACCAATAAACTGAACGTCGCATGAAAAATTTATCAATTGCAGGCAAAAAACTCATGCATTTATGGTCAATTTTACAATGAATTTGCATACGTATCCACTTTGGAAAAGAAACCATATGTATATCGATGTTTTTTTTCTCTTAAAAAAGTCCCCATTCAGCAGAACGAATCCAAAAATGGAATCTTTGAAACATATTTGTGACGCACTGGAAGTGTTCTTAAAGAGGAAAATCATAAAACTACCAAAACTTGTGGTAGTTTTATCATAGTTTTAAGCATGTCCTGCATGTCATTACAAGTATGTACCGATAAAACTATCAAGTTTTAAGCGAATCTTGGGAAATAGTCTTGAGAACCTCCTGTAGTATGGGCCTTTTTGAACTTATGAGGGTTTTATGGCTGTTTTATCGATGTTATGTAGAATATCTAGTTTTATGCGTGGTTTTATCAAATGAGTCTTGAGAACTTCTTCAAGTGTACCTTAAAATTGAATTTGTTACTTGGGATCTGCACGTGCGGGAAGCGGAGTGCACCTTTCGTGACCCAGGACACGATGAACGGACAGGTGTACATAAAAGAGTGCCTCCAGAAGCGGCTGCTTCCTCTCCTGAAGGCCCACAACGTCCCAACAATCTTCTGGCCGGATTTGGCTTCATGCCACTACTCCAAGGACGTGCTGAAGTGGTAGGCGGACAATAAGGTCAATTTCGTGCCGAAAATGTTCAACCCTCCCAACACTCCGGAGCTCCGCCCCACCGAGAAGTACTGGGCGATTATGAAGCAGCACCTTCTTAAACGACCTAAGGTAGTGAAGACAGTCGAGGAACTGAAGAAAGTATGGGTTTACATGCAAAAAACGGTTGATTCAAAGGTTGTGCAGAATCTTATGGCCGGGGTTAAGGCCAAGGTGCGGGCATTTGCGTATGAACTGTAAATAAAATAAGAGTAAAATGGTAAAATGAAGTTTAATAGTTATTTCTCAATCCCTGAAAATTTGATGGCAATCGGATGAAAACTCGAATTTTGCGAATCAATTTTGTGTGTGGCAATTTCATCGTGGACACCCTCTAAAGGTTTTATTATCTTGTTTTCACTATCGTCTATAGAGTGGGCCATTTGGTACAAATTTCGGCTTTAAAGAAGCATTGAGGAGGTGTTGGTAGACAAAACAGTTTTGAATGTAGTTTTACCAACAAAGTCGGGAGGAGTGATATACGGCTGGAATAAAACTTAATTTGTTACTTGGGTACTGTTCGTCTTTTTCATACACGCGAGCATGCCGGGTACATAACTGTCACATGTACACAACATTAAAACCAGGCAAAGATATTGTGCCAACGATGTCAGCGCTATGGATCCTCTACAGTTTATAATCTGTTTTGTTCAAATGTTGGACCAACTTACTGCCTGCCTTAGTTTTAGGTGACATCAAAGGCTCTCAGTAGCTTGAAAAACTCGTCCGTTGGGTGCCCGCTGCTGGATATTGCCGATAGTATACCTAGAAATCTAAAACTATCTGTACTTGGTATATAAATTCGTTCCACTTCTCGGAAAGCATCAGTAACACATTTGTTTTGAGTGTTTAATAATAATTTCAAATTGGAGTTCAATAAGGTGAAGTGTGGCAAACCCTTTCGGTAAAGCTTCGTTAATTTAACGAAAACATTATTCACGGGCTAATATTATTGAACTGCCGAATTCCGTTGGATACGTCTTTATCAATCTATGATTCGTGTCGATTACATTTAAACAAAGTGAAACACGCAGAAACTAAGTATGATATCGATGAGCAACCACACAACCCTGTTCCGGAGCTTCAACCATCTACATCAAGGTACGCTATGGAGGAGATACCTTCGGCTACATCCATCACATCATCTTCTCAAGAAAGCTTGCAACGGGAATTTTCCTGAGCGCATAATTATGAGTTGTTTAACAAAGGTATAGCTGAAATCAACGTTTCACCGGTATCATCATCAAAACTGAAGCAGGTTCACTATCCTCAGAGAAAATATATGAATATAACTGACGGTTTAAAAAAAAAACCTTTTCGGATTTGAAAAGGAAGATGACCTGGATTAGTTGAAACGAAAGACGGCTAACTTTGACGAGATAATATTTCTGTTGAAAGAAAAATTTGCTGCACCAGAATGTTCAAGAGAAGACCAAATAAGGATACTAATTGTCAACGAGGTAGCTAGAATGATGCCGAATAGCAGTGAGCCAAACAGCAAGAGCCGTCTGCTGGCTAGTGTTTCCTGGTCAATACTGAGATATGGTGGTGAACCGAGCAAGGTTGAACAGGACGTATCGTTTCATGGCTATGCGAGTCATGAGCGCTTACAGGACCATCTTGTCGAAAGCGGTATTCGTCATAGCCGGAATGATCCCTATCGGCATAACTCCAGTGGAGGACAACGAGTGCTGAAAGCGGAAGGCAATCAGAGGAGTTAGGAAGATCGTGCGAGCGGTGTCGATGGCAAAGTGGCAGCAGGAATGGAATGCGGTGGAGAACGGCAGGTGAACACTCAGTCGTCCTCGAAGAATAGAATACATGGCGAAGGTAATTTTCAGTTGACTTAGTTCCTGTCAGGTCATGGCTGCTATCGGAATTCGTACAGATTCAGACAGGCGGCGGAATACGCAGTCGTTCAAGAAACACGGGAGTACATGGTTTTTTACTGTTCACGATTCGGCTCAACGCAAAGCGTGATGATTGTCACCAGCAGGGCAGACACTATCTCAAACAACGTCACCCACCGAATGGCTTCGGTGAAAATACGAAGAATGTGATTAATGCCGTGAAGATCAAGCGCGCGGTTGAATGAAGTAGCGGATATTCGGTATCGGGGATGTTCCAAATTCGAGGAACTCTCCGTCGGTGTAGAGCAGATCCGTCGCAGGGGACAGCTCGAGTCGCCTGCAGTGGCGATAGGAGCGGAATGGCTCACCATGGTTTGGTTCCGGGAGAAATTCCACTGGCGGGGAGTACTAGGTGTAGGTTAGATTCTCTGCTTGGGATTACTCGAATTATTTGAGTGGGCTTTGAAACAAACGAGAAGGGTGAGAGCGAAATGGCTGTGAAAACGAGTAGGAGCTATGTGGCTTATAGACAAATTGGAAAATTGTTCCAATATTGTGGCTTAAATACGGCTGAGAAACGCAAACGGGAGCCGGGAAATGATCCGTTACCAAACATTCAGTGTTATCACATAGTCTAGCTTCATCTCGTTAATCTTCGGCAGTGATGGTGAATGAACTGTATTTTGACATTGTTTCCATAAAATACTAAATTTTTCATTACGAGCAAATTGAACACACGCAAAAGTCAACTGACAAGGAGGAAAATGTCATGACATGTTTGTAAAGGGCGATACGGTCAAAATTTGGTCAATATCAACTTGACGTATTTCTTTCAATTTTGCATTTAAAAAACCTGAACACCCCTCATTTTGAAGGTGTGTGTGTGTAGAATGTTGCTCCTATTTTGATTTTGGAATTCACTCTTCAGTTGTCAAAATGCCGTCCAAGCAAGAAGAGCAGCGTATCAAAATTTTGCTCGCGCATCGCGAAAATCCGAGCTACTCGCACGCAAAGTTGGCAAAATCGCTAAAAGTTGCCAAATCAACCGTTACAAATGTAATTAAAGTGTTTGGGGAACGTTTGTCGACAGCCAGGAAGTCTGGATCGGGGGAAAATCGAAAACCGGAAGCCGCTGAGACGACAAAGAGAGTTGCCGGTAGTTTCAAGCGAAACCCTAACCTATCTCTCCGAAATGCCGCAAATAAGCTGGGTGTATCGTCTACAACCGTGCATCGAGCCAAAAAACGAGCCGGACTATCGACTTACAAGAAGGTAGTGACTCCAAATCGCGATGATAAACAAAATACGACGTCCAAAACGCGATCCCGGAGGCTGTACACGACGATGCTGACGAAGTTTAACTGCGTGGTAATGGACGACGAAACCTACGTCAAAGCCGACTACAAGCAGCTTCCGGGACAGGAGTTTTATACGGCAAAAGGAAGGGGAAAGGTAGCAGATATTTTCAAGCACACGAAACTGTCAAAGTTCGCAAAGAAATATCTGGTTTGGCAAGCCATCTGTACCTGTGGCTTGAAAAGCAGCATTTTCATAGCTTGCGGGACTGTCAACCAAGAAATTTACGTGAAAGAGTGTTTGAATAAACGTCTGCTGCCTTTTCTGAAGAAACACGTTTGTTCCGTACTGTTTTGGCCGGATTTGGCATCTTGCCATTACGGTAAAAAGGCCATGGAGTGGTACGCCGCCAACAACGTGCAGGTGGTTCCCAAGGACAAGAACCCTCCCAACACGCCAGAGCTCCGCCCAATTGAGAAATACTGGGCTATTGTCAAGCGGAATCTAAAGAAGACCAAAAAAACTGCTAAGGACAAGCAGCAGTTCAAGGCAAACTGGCTTTCTGCGGCGAAGAAGGTGGACAAGGTGGCTGTACAAAATCTGATGGCAGGGGTCAAGCGTAAGGCCCGGCAATTCGGATTTGGAAAAGCGGAAGCCTAACTGAATATTTTTCCTGAATTTTATACTAATTGAACTTGAAAAAGAAATTTAATTTGATTTTTTAAATAAACGATTTCACCGATTTACACGCGTTTTCCCTTGACCAAATTTTGACCGTATCACCCTTTACGCAAACCTTCCCCCTCCCCCCCCCCCGTTTAATTTACCCAAATTAAAATTTTCATTGGGGTTCCAGCTTTTGCACAGGGATTGTTTTTCTAAAAAAAAATCCCCCTCCCTTCCACCCCCCCCAACAACCCCAAAAAAAACCCCCCCCAATAAAATCTTCATCACTCTTTGCTCGCTTTGCTGGAAAAGTCATCTCAAATTTCCATACCCCAACGAACAGCTTCCAAACTAGTTGGAAGATCCCGAAACTAATGAAAGGAAAACTTTAAAATTGTTTATCGAAATGCGTCGTCAATTAGTGTCTTCCTAACATCCCCGTTCGAATTTGTTAGGCATCATGTTTCGCCCAACGTGCTCATTTTGTTCGAGAATCTCACCCACATTTGCACCATACTTGTCAGATAATTGACAGGCCCCAGTATCAGATCAATTGACGATGGAAATTATTTTCCAGGAAGGCTCATTTTGCTCTTTATCACACGCCTACCTGCCCTTTGAACTGGTAGGGAGAACTGTGCAGGTATGATAAAGGTCCCTTTATAAAATGTAATCGATTCGACATCCTCTTCCATCTGCCTTTGGCACAACTGGTGACAACTGATGGACGAATATTAATTAAGTGCTGCCGGGAATGTGTTATACAACAATTTTCAGACCCTTCGGTAATGGATATTGATTTTCAACACGGAGGAAATGTTTCCCTATAATAGGAGATTGATTGTTAATTACGACTTTGACAGTGGGAGTTCTGGGACATTTTTGTTGTTGTTTGCTTCAATTGCATTATTTCCGATAATGAGAGGGTGAGAGGGTAAATGTTACTTTCGTTGGCTGGTCGAGTCGTGCATTTTAAAATTGAGCAATATTGATCGAGCGTTCAGAATTTTAAGGGCATATCTGCAATGATAGATTGTCTCAAACAGAGCAAACTTTTCCTTCGATCATACTACAAATCACCGTGTGATGGATTCGGAAGTTTGATATCAAGCTTGGTATTAAGCTTTCGATTTGTGCGTCAAGGTTCATGCAAGGACAATGCAACAGTTTTCTTCTTGAATTGGATTCTGATCGGTCGGCATAACCTTGTAGATGATGGCATACGATTCACCCACAAAATACGATCTGGATCGTTACGGAGGCGGAACATCAATGGTACCATAGATGTAATAAAAATTGCACTGTCATCTTCATCTACCCCTTCATACATTTGCTGGTAGTTTGAATGATCCGATGAGCCGTCAAAACCCCATTTCGATAAAAGCTCAAGATCTTCAAGAGCTACATCATTCAAACCTTCTATCTCCAAAGTCAGAGATAGTATTCGCTGAACTGTATGATCCAGCAAACTCTGTAAGTCAACCTCAGCAGATACCTATGTAAAGAACGAATTAGCAGTAGGTTAAAATCCCTCCTTCAAATACAACAACAACAAGATACCTCTGTGATGACGATTCTGTAACGGTCTGGCAGACATTTTTCACGGGCTCCCACAAGATTTTTGTAGCTAGGGTATATTTGTGGTGCGTTTTATTGCTTAGACGTCTTTCGAAGCAGTATCCACTGATCTTTACTGTAATCGCCATCAATAAAAAAACGCAAGTCCTTCATCAGCTGTCAACAAACGATGCTTTTGAAAATCAGTTTTGGATTTCAATGCTTGTCTCATTCGTTTGGCACTGGTTAGAGATGCCTGTAATTCTTCTTGCAAAAGCTTTGCCATATCTTCGCACCCCTTACTTCGAGCATTCATTCCTGCTTCAAACGCCAATTCATTTGCGATTCCCAGCTGCCTCAATACTTCAAATCTCCGCGTTTTATTCTGTTTATTCAGGTCAGAAAACGGTTTTCTGGGCCTTCCAACTTTCACATTACCATAACTCAGTGCACTACAATTCAACAAATTCTTGTTGCTTGTTTCAAAACTTTTCTGCGTTCTTCCTGCCTTATTCCAGCGATTGTTAAATGCAGACCACAACCTGGACACGTCTACGTTTATACGCTTGCTATCGTCCTGGGACAAACAGTTTGATTTTTTCAGAACGAAATCAAGGGCATGTTGCATTTTGATGGTACTTGGACTACCATATTTCTGCAGCCACACTTTGAACCAACCTTTCCGGAGCATGTTCAAATCACACAATCTGAATCAAATGGAAACTCAAATTCAACTGCAGTTTGTAAACAAACGAAACTATTCTGAGCTACTTGACCTTCAAATGTGCTAGCTCTTGAGCAAAAGGATCCAAGGGTGCGGGTGTCGGGGATTTAAAAAATCTTAATAGAAATAGAAATTGGAACGCCTGAAAACTTTCTGTACCCGATGATACCCGGTGAATAGTTTTCGTACATTGATACTTTATGTACTGGTTGACCAAACTGTGCAAAATTTGGCTGCAAAAGTTTGCCGGTGTTTGAGATATTGTTGTTGAGAAAACGTATTTTACTTAAAACCGCTTCAAAACTCAAATAAAGCCATTTAGACAGTTGACGTCATGAGCAAAGTTGTGCGTTTTGATAATATTGAAAATATTTGTTAAACATTTTATATCGATCTGGTCAGGTTTGAGCCACAAAAAAGTAAAAAAAAAACAAGTTTTATGTTAGGCCTTGTGCACAAATTACGTAACGCAAAAAACGGGATTTTGCACCCCCTTCCTCCCCTATGTAACAATAAGTAACACGTGACCAGACTCCCCCCTTTAATTACGTAACGCTCACGGACCTCACCTACCCCCCTCCCCCCTATTTCTCAATTGTTATAAAAACATCATAAAAACTGGTATTGTTGCTGCTTTTATGTTTAATTCCCATTTGATTCAAAATTGTAGTATCCAGACAACAGTTCAATCATATTATTTGTGTAACTTAAAATTGATAAAGATTGCAAACATCAGTCCACTTACTTCATTAAAGTAGTTTAGCCTCGGCTTGTTTTTTGCACCGATGTTTCACCATGGTCAATACCGTGTGAATAATGGAAATACTCATGTTGGTGCATCAAATTTAACGCCACTTGGTGGAAACAGTTCAAATTTATTTCCTATACTTTTTAGGGCTATGGTGAAATTTTTATAACGCTACCTAAATATTTCACAGAAGTACGTATTTTAGAAATTAGTATGTCCAAAAATGACTTTTTTTACATGTGTTATCAAATCTTCAAATTTATTAACCATACGAACATGAAATTTTGTTCATGAGGTTAATACATTAGTTATAGGGCTGTCAAAAATTCAGTCAAAAATGTTTATAATAGACAAACTTACAGGAGTTTGAACGTGACGTTTTTTGGAAGCAAAATTTTGCTCGACTTTTTTATGCTACTGAGTGTACTACTTTTTATTTTATATGAATTTCCATAACATAATCTTTTGAAAAGTAAATAAAATTTATTATTATTTAATTATTTAATGGTTTAAACATAAATAACAATATATTTATACATATTCTTTTGTTACAATTCCACCGCTTAGGTCGAGTCAATGCAAAGGTGCATTGCTTCCAAAAATCTTATTTTTTGATTCTACAATAAGTGCTTTTTGCTTCCAATAGAAGCCTCCTTTGCAGCGCTTTTAGAAACAACAATATTTATCGTTGGTTCAAAAATAAAATCGGTATAGTTTGAATGAATAAAAATTATGGGTAAGCCGTGAGTCAACAATAATATTTGTTGTAACTATACAGAATAATACATTTCTCAGCGTGTAGATGTACCATTTATGGAAAATAGCGCCAATTGGTGATGCAAATCGTCATACGATACATTTCGTTTAGTAGATCATATTTAAATAGTACGTCTCCATTTATCGAAGCTTTAGAATTTGGTCTGAAATAAAAAGATAGACATAATTCATTTTCACTAAAATTTCAGATTTCTTGCACCACTTGCCCTAAAAAGTGTTTCTATTATCGCCACTCGCATAAGAAACACATGCGATTGACCATCATAGGAACCAAAATTTAAAGTTCTATTTTCAGTTATGGCAAACGTGATTAAAAATACAAAAACAAAGTTTTGACTCAGTTTCGATATTTTTCCTTCAAAATATGCACTGAAAGCTTTCATTTGACGTGTTGAAAGTGGGGTTTTCCCAGAATTTTTAAACATAGTTCTTAACTAGTATTCACTTTTGATTTTTTTTTCAAATTGATTATTTTGTTACGTAACGATTTAAAAAACCCCCTCCCCCATATGTCACAATAAGTAACGGTTGTTCAACCCCCCTCCCTCCCCTTTATGCGTTACGTAATTTGTGCACAAAGCCTTAGTCTATATACTAAATCAATTATACATCAGAATGCTTTCGTATAGTTTCTTTTCTCCACCATTTTTTTTTAAATATTTTTTTCTAAAATTTCCCCCCCGCCCCTACTTTTCTTTTTTTTTCTCCCAAATCGCAATTGGGAGACATTAGCAATCTTGTCCCCCCCCTAAGTTATTTTTTTTTAAAAAAAAAACCCCTTAAGTAAAACGTTTGATAATTATTTCAAAACATGTACAATCATATTTCTAGGGGGCGACCCCGGCGTAGTGGTTAACATCCATACCTCTCACGTCAAAGTCACGAGTTCGAATCTCACCCCCGGACAAGTTACGAAAATTCCCAAAAGCGGTGTTTAAGTGACTACGACGGGAGATGAACCAGTCCGAGGCTGAAAATCTCGATAATCAAGAAACCCCCCCCCCCCCCCCATTCTAACCAAATTTTCCCTACCACCCCACCCGCTAAATTATCAGGAAAACTGTGAAAACACTTTTGACCGTCATTTTTCAGATTGGTCCCAGTGGGGGCCTTTGTGATTCTTTATGGTGACTTTTTGCTACAAATGACTTTTTTTTCCTGGAAATTGTCGAAATATCATTACCCTCTTTTATTCATGTATTTGTCGTTATCATCTGTGCGCCGTGACGGGTAATCATGATTGGCATGCCGAATTCTTGTGGGCCAGAGTAAACAAACACCAAAAACAATCAACACCACCAATGGGGTGTTGTTCCACTGTGGTTGATGATCATTTGATTTTGGTGAAAGTTTTAGAGAGCTTCAAATTCGGTTGGAATAATTAGGGAGTACTGATTAACTGATGTATATAAACATGAAAACTTGGCTCTGTAAAGTTGATTCGATTGAGCCTGTACAAATAAATGAATTCATAAAAAAAATAATTAGGGGGTCAATTATAGAAGTCGAGTTAAGCAACTCGACTCGACACTTGTCACTGTCGAGACGAGCAAGAGTGCGCTTGACAGAAACCGACTGAATCTGATCGAGTCGGCAACCGAACTCGACTGTTGACTGTAAGGTTGAAATTTTTCAAAATGACATTGAAATCTTACAGCATGCAATAATTCAGGATTATCATCGATTTAACTGTCAGTTTTGACAGTTAAAGATAAAGTATTGATGTCTTTCACTATTGTTCTGTGAATTACACGAATGTTTTTGTTATTCAGTAAACTTCATAGGAATGCTGTTCCAAAATTACTATTGGAAGTATTTTCCGAGGAAGTTATTAACTAATATGCAGACAAGTGTCGGTATCTATTTCAAAGAAGATTCAGTAAAGGACTTATTATCTAGTTATCACCAACTAATGTATTGCCAGCAATATTTCTTTAAACATTTAAAATTCAAAGGTTGCTGTATAGATATGCAGTGATCGATCTCACTTCAACGATTTTATCTTGAAGTTATCTGACCTTCTGGTTAAGCATTCAAACTTTTCCCCAAGCTTCTACAACCCCAAAAAGGATTTTTTACAGAATCGAAGTTTTTTTTTCTCACTTAATGTTTGCACTAAAAAATAGGACTTTTTTTTCGGATGGTGATAAAAAAAAAGCTAAGACAGATAATTGCTTTCGATAAGTTTCCCATGGAAGGTAATTATTTAAGCATACTTGCAAAAACATTCTACGCCCATGCGAGCGACCTTCCGGCAGTTAACCGGAACATTCGCCATAGTGGATGAAAACATGCGTGAGGGAATGTTTTTGAGTTCTTTCTACGTTTTGTTTATCAATCCTCCTCAGTTTTCGCGAAAAAATTATTGGAGTAGATCTTACGCTTCAGGTTGGCCCAAAAATTCTCGATGGGACGAAACTGGGGACGTTGGGCGGGTTCGCCGACTTGGGAAAAACATCGATATTCAGCCGCTCCATCTCCTCCAACGATAGCTTCGAGCCAGAACACCGTGTCTTCGCCCTTATGGTATTTCTTGATGAACGACGCAACTTCCGGCAGGCATTTCGTACTATAAATTTCCCCGTTCACGGCCAGTCCAGAGTGAAGGAAGAGCGGCTTTGACATCCCCTTCTCGCTGATTGTCAGCCACAGCAGCACCTTCTTGGGGAACTTGGTGTGCGAAATAAACTTCACCTCGGAGCTCACTTCCTTCGTGGGGGAAGTAAAATACGAAGTGCCCTGCCAGCCGTTGCCATCCAGCGTGAGATAGGTCTCGTCGTCCATCACCACCGCCACGTCGCTATTCGCCGGAAAAATCGAGTTGACCATCTTATTCAGCCGCTGCCGCTGCGTCATTGCCTGCAGCTCCGAAACAAGTGGACGCGACTTCCACTTACTGACATGTATGTTCATGTTCGCCAGGTACTTTTTCACTGTTTTGCCGGTTGAACCGACCTCCCGGCCAAGCGCACGCAGCGATGTAGCCATTTTTCCCTCGGTCTTCCTCTTCAGCATCCTTTTGAGCTTCTTGTCGCTCAAGGTCGTCGGCCGTCCGGAACCGGGCTTTCTTTCGATGCTCTGATAGTTGTCTAGTAGTGGCAAGATGTTGTAGATGCCGGAACGGGGTGACATTCCCACGATGAGCGTTGAATAAAGCTTCCCTGACATGAAAATTTTCACGATGATGACAGTTTTCTTTGTGCTGAATGCATTTTGTGCGATAAATCGCGATGAGAGCGCGATGACGATGCGATCAGAATAAAAATTATCGCTGACAGCATGGGACTGCTCGAAAAATTGGACAACGAGAACTGCCAGAAATAAAATGACATTTCTCGCTTCCAAATATTCGATCAGTAAAATTTTCTTCTGACATCGCAAAAATAAACGAAATTTTCAATTACTATTCTTGCTCCGGATTTTTTTTTCGTTGCCTCCTCTTCACGCCTTTTGGTCAACAATACACCGTCGTATTGAAATTAAAAACAAATGCTGCTGATGCTTCTCACGGTAGCTGCTACCGTAATTCAAAGCCGAATAGTTGCAGATCATGTTGGATCAAACTTAATATCAACGGAGAGTACCGCAACGATACCATCAGCCGTTGGTGAAGCATATCCGTCCGACATTCGGGAGTCGATAGCTAGCACGACGAGTACGTCGACCACTACGTTACTCAAAACGGCTACCACGACTACGGAACCCAAATCGACATCGTCCCCCACATCCTCAACAACTACGACAACGACATCGACGACAACATCAACAACCAATACCACTTATACGACGACCATCCCAAAAACCCCGACTTTAGTTCCACCCACCAATGAGCTAGGCTGTTACAATGCAGCACCGGATCTGTGCCACAAACCAATGAATGCGAATGCAATCAAGATCCGCTGATCCCGGGTGTCCTGTATTGCTGCAACGTGACCGACATCAACAAGGCCATCGCATGTGTTCCGAACGCTACCACTTGGCGGTACATTTACATGCGAAACATCACGGTCCGGGAGCTGGTACTGAACATGTCTATCAAGAACATCAAAAAGTTGATATCGCTCTCGTTGACGGATGGCTCTCAGAAGATAAGCAGTTAGTTTTCTTCACCGGGTTATCTGAACATTTCCAATAACAACATCAGCGAGATCGAACACCGAGCGTTGCGGTAGTTGCAGAATCTGACCTCTTTGGACATATCCCTCAACACTCTCTCGACGATTCCATCCATAGGCATCAATTTGACACTGGATATTAGGTAAGCTAGATTGGACCAATGGCAATTACTAGTAAATTCAAACGATTCTCATCTACTTCAGGGGCAATCGAGCAAAGCTGTGCAAATCCTTTCTCGAATCGCTGAAGGAAGGAATCCAATTCGTCCATAAAACCATCCACCTCCTGCCTCACGAACCGAAATTAAGAACTTTCACTTCCTGAGTGATCTTTTCAATTACTGCGATTATTTTACTGCGAATTGATCGACTCCTGGTGGGCGGAAACCAATTGCGTCCGGAAAACATTTAAACTGCTAATTTGTTCGTAAACCTGTCACCGCGTATGTGAGAGCGTTTCGAGGAATTGGAAAGCACCTTTAAACACTTCGGACAATGAAGGTATGCTGCTTTCAATTTACGCCCGGTGCACCCATGATTCTTCAGTTGCTCCGCCATCTGGAAGAGATTTATACATACAGGCGTCAAAGGTGGAACACAAACACTTACCAATTGAGATTACTTTTTCCGCTACCGATTTTGTTTCGGAAAACACTGAATCACTTGCTCGAAATAATCAAAACAAATTTCGATAGTGTTGCCAGAAACGGGATGGGTAGCTCGAATAGAAATGACATTGCTGCCAGTCATCAATATCAATGCTCACGATTCGAGTAAGAATCGGTCACGATGAGACGCGATTACGCGATTAATTTCGCGATTAATAATACTGTTGCGATTAATGACGATAATGGAAGCGATGGTTTTTTATATGAATTTGATAAGAATCCACCAAGCAACTATGCACAAACAAGCAAACGCGCCCCCGCGAGAGAGGCATGTTTTTTGTAGTTTATTGACTAGTTACCCGTTTCGCCATTTTTGTTTTAAAAAAAAAATTCCCAACTTTCCCATTGGGAAAGTTTGTGAGTTTTATTTTTGAAAAGAGAGTTTAGAAAATTGTCGTCGTCGGCAAAATTTTGAAATTTGTGTGTAATTTGTCGTATTTTGTCATCATTATATTAAATCCTGATCTAGCCGCAAATATGGCGCTGCAGTCTATCTTTAATAAATGAAGCTATAGAGAGTTGGCGTTTTCGGCAAAAATGTTCAGTATGGCATTTTTCGTCTTATGACATTATCAGATTAGTTCCAGCACAGAGAACACACATCAAAGTATGAAAAACATGTCTTTAAAAAAATGTGTGCAAATTCAAATCAAAATACGTTAAAACCTCGCTTAAAACACTAACGCTGCAAAAACAGCATGTCATACATTACTCGAGAAATAAAAATAATCTTATCTTCACATTTCTACTACTTGAAGCTTATGAGCTGATAAACAAGAACCTATTTTTTGGAATTTTTCCATGATTGAGGTCATAGATTTTTCAACTTTTCTTTGAAATTATTCTCCAAGTTGAAAACATTTTTCAGATTTTTAAGTAAGTTTCAATATAATTTGGGAAAAAAATTTTGTTCTACAATGCTCCGTTCTTGAGTTATGAATTTTTGAAATTGATATTTTTTGACAAAAATAGACTAATCTGAAACTAATATGGTAATGTCAAAAGACGACAAATAGCATACTGAGAAACTTTGTCGAAGACGGCACTTTTCCATCTCTCCTCCCCCTACCCACCTTTCTAATTTTTTTTTGTTTTTCTCCCCACACCCCAAAACCAAATCCCCCTTCTTTTTTAAAACCCCCGGGCCCCTTCTTCCACCAACATTTTCTTCCACCACTACAATTTTGGAGACCATAACCTCTCAAATGGGGTGTAAACATTTTGTCTAGACATTGATTGTTGTTTTTGAATTCTCCCAAGCGCGGAAGTAACGATCTTTGATGAAGTTTGTCAGAAGCAGATAATTTCTCATCTCCATGCGAAGGCGCTAGGAGTGGACGGTAATTTATTGCTAGAACGAATAGACATGAAGAGAAAGTGTATGGATAGTTCCGTATAGGGCAACGGCAGGCTTTGAAAATTGAAAGATCAAGTTTGAAAACGAGCGGAGGGCATTATTGAACGGTAGTATCTGATCAGGCACATAACCCTTTACCATACTACCCTATGCAGGATAGTTCTGCAATGCTCCGTTCTTGAGTTATGAATTTTTGAAATTGATGATTTTTGACAAAAATAGACAACCGCGCAATTTCTGCGGCACAATCTAATACTTATTGGATTAGGCCAAATGACTGCATTTTGTAAACTGAACAACTTTTCCGAAGACGGCTACCCTCTAGAGCTTAATTTGGCAAAGATAAACTGCAGCGCCATCTCTGCAGCAAAATCTGATAACATGATAATGACAAAAGACGACATATTACTTACCATAAAACTATGCCTAAGATGGCAACTCAAGCTTCATTTGTCAAACATAGACTACAGCTCCATCTCGGCTGAAAGATCTGGAACTCATATGATAATCTCACAAGACGACAATGAGAAACTTTGCCGAAGATGGTAACGCTCCAATTTGACAAAGATAGACTGCAGTGCCATCTCTGTGCCAAGATCATGAACTGATATAATGTTGTCAAAAGACGACAAATGACATTCTAAGAAACTTTACAGAAAACGGCAACTCTCTAGAGCTTCATTTTGCAAAGATATACTGCAGCGCCATCTCTGCGGCAAGATCTGGAACTAATATGATAATCTCACAAGACGACAAATGACATGCTGAGAAAGTTTGCCAAAGACGTAAACTCTCTAGAGCATCATTTGGCAAATATAGATTGCAGTGCCATCTCTGAGGCAATATCTGAAACTAATATGATAATGTCAAAAGACGACAAATAGCATACGGAGAAACTTTGTCGAAGACGGTAACTCTCTACAACTAGTCTGGAATGTTTTGTATGCTATTCTGTTCACACATCGAAATCAAAATCTCCATCTCTTTGTAGCAGATTCCCGGTGGCCAATGTTACTGGAACCAAGTTTTTCTACCACCAATACATTTTGGAGACCATAACCTCTCAAATGGGGTGTAAACATTTTGTCTAGGTTGAAATTTCATAATAAAAAGGGTTGAAATCCGGGTCAATATTGACCCTTATGTCTTATGTGTCAGTTTTTTTTAATACCCGAGGAAGGTTACATCACAGACAAACAGACGTAACACTCTAATTGATGCCCATCGTCCACCTAAAATAACGATTAATTTGAATAAAAATAGTTGGCCAAGCCACCACTCACAGCTCTCGCATCACAATGATGACATTTTCCTGCTGAATGATTTATCTGCACTAGCATCGCTTGCAAGTGTGAGTGTGTTCTGAAATGTTTTGTTTTATTTTTCGTCAAAACATGGGACGCAAAACATGTTTAGGTTACGTGGCAATGCCATCCCGTCGCAACCTGCTGCTACTGACATTATTCCTGAATTTCCTGGTAAATCATCCCACGAAACGGAAATTGAATTCCAAGACATCGAGTTCATTGCCAGTCCGTTCAATCATGAATTGACTGAGGATGTAACGGAGGAACATGCGCTCACTAATTTTCACATTTCTACGAACCTGCTTCGTTTGCTTCAAAACAAACGATTGACAGTCAAGCGAGCCTGAGGGTGCGTGTGTTTCATGGGTGCACACGTTGCGGCAGGCAAGACAATCAAACATGTGTGAATTTGAAATGGGCAGAGCGGAAGTCAGATAGCGCTAGTGTTTTAACGTATCTAAATTTAAATATATGACGATGTATTGTAAGGCAATCTGTTCTTTTTTTTCCTCTGTTCGGGACATAAACCAGATTATGTGATCTACCAGCATTATGGGTCCAATTTGTTCTTAGTGGTACGTCTGTTTGTCTGTGGTTAAATATAAAATAAATAAAAAGCATAGTATATTGAAATTTTTTTTTTGTTCAGATGTAAGTTTTTTATTTACCTCTGTAACGAATACTCCAGGCAAACCGTCCCTACACAATGAAAATCCGGATTTTTAATGTATTAAAAATAGAGTTGCAGTATTAACACTGTTTATGCATAACTTCCTTTATATTTTATTAAAAGTTTATTTAATTCAACATCTTTATGGTTTCTTTCCAATAGTTCACCCGATTACATTGATTTTAAGTAGTAAATTGTAGGCAATTTCATGAACAATTAAAAACAACACTTGTTGCTGATTGAGAATCGTGGTTAAGTTTTGAATAGGGGCATAACACAAATATATTTTTTTCATTTAAAAAAATAAATTTGAGGTATATCAAAATACTAAAGAAGTTTACTGTATTCACTTTTATTGTTCAAAATTTCCTCAGAAATAAAAATTTGCCATTGAACTCATATGTTTTCTTGAAAATGATCAATGTTTCAAAAATGCACCTAAAATGGCTTCTTCAAAAACTTTTTTTGTTTAAATTTCCTCCATCCACTTGGAGTCATAAAAATTCGCATTTAGATGTCTCGTTTTTGTGGTAGGAATGTGGCGAAAACTTAGAGATATGCATTTTAATTTTTATTTTAGATTTATTATCAAATTTTTACTATGAAAAATTTTTTTTTCGACCTGACCTATATTCTCTTCACAAACTCCTATTAGTTCCCTATAATTCTTTCTCAGACAGTTTTTTCATACAATCAATAGTTTTCGAGTTTAAATTGTTTGAATAAAACTTATGCAAAAGCACTTAAGACCTTTTGAAAACTTACTCGAGAATCAAATCAAAAGCATGTGCGAAATCTCAATCAACAACCATGAAGTTTGGTCGATCGGTGATTTGGCGTGGTATCTGGTATACTCATTTAAAAAAAAAAAAAACCTGTACGAGCGTATTAGTAGAACGATTCTAATTGCAAAACTAGAGAAATTTAAATTTACACATCATTTGATCACTTTTTAGAATAACAAAAAAAATTACAAACTGAAACACTTTTTCAAACTAACACTAGTGAACGCGAGAAAATTCCACTAGATTAAGGTTATCCTTTGACAGATAGGCCTATTTTGTCTGCGACTTACAGACTCGACTGCTCGACATTGAAGAAATCCGTCAGTCGCAGACGAAATGGGCCTACCTGTCAAGGGATAAGCTTTTTCTAGTGCAATTTGAAGGAATTTCACTAGTGTTAGTTTGAAAAAGTGTTTCAGTTTTTTAATTAATTTTGAATAATTTAAATTTTTTTTACCACCTATTAAAAAATTTAAAAATAAAAATCATTTATGATTTGAAGACATTAAAGAGCCCACGTGTGTTTTTCATTGCGTTTTTTGAAAAAAAAAAACCCCCACAAAATTTTTTTACACACCCCCTTATTTCTTAAAAAAAAATAATCGGCTGGGCAACCCAGGCCTGTTTCCCTCTCCAGATTTTGGGACAGAAAAGTCAAGAACGTTGATGCTACAGGTGTGCAACGTTTAATTATTGGGGATTCGGAGAGCAAGTAAAGTTCGACTGAACTGATTAGCGGTTGACTAAAGACTAAATTTATTTGCATGTATCAATCATTACAATTATTCATAGGTTGCTTCGATTCGGAACCTCTAACACTCCTCC
Organism: Aedes koreicus; assembly: GCA_024533555.2. NCBI lineage: Eukaryota > Metazoa > Arthropoda > Insecta > Diptera > Culicidae > Aedes > Aedes koreicus. The sequence continues at coordinate 372,964 of JAHHFK020002740.1, read as the reverse complement.
TCGACATCGATAGCAACAACTCCCGTCGTTTCACGTAGCTTTCCCAACTTTACGCTCGTCAGCGGCTTGGTCATCATATCCGCCAGCATATCCTCCGTTGGACAATATAGCAAACTGATGACATTTTTCTTTTGCAGGTCCTTGACGAAACAGTATTTCGTGTCGACATGCTTCGATCGCTGGTCCACCTTGTCGTTCTCCACCTGCCGAATGCAGCTTTGGTTGTCCTCACGTATGCAGATAGGAAGATCCACATCCTTCCGGAGATCCTTGAGCAACTTCAGCATCCATTGAACTTCCTGGCATGCTTCGGCCAGAGCGATGAATTCCGATTCGGTGGACGATAGTGCCACGCATGATTGTTTCCTGGAGGCCCAACTCACGACTCCGCCGCCGAGAAAAATCAGGAACCCAGAGGTTGATTTCCGGTCCCGAGTGTCTCCGGCCCAATCGGCGTCGCAGTAAACTTCCAGTCCTTCACTCGTCGCTCCTAGCTTCAGCTGGTAACTTCGAGTATGGAAAAGGTACTTCAACACCCTCTTCGCTTCAGTCCAGTCCCTAGCCCGGGGCTGACTGACGGATCGTCCCAGGATTGATGCGCTGATCGAAACATCCGGACGTGAATTCACTGCGATGTACAGCAAACCACCCACCAGGCTTTGGTACTGGTCGCTATTCGGCAGTACAGCTGAATCCTCCTCCTTTTGCTGGTAACCAGGGTCCATCGGAATCTTTGAGCCTTTCGCATCCGACTGGCCGAATCGAGCAGCTAACTTGGTGATGTACGCCTGCTGATTGATAAGATATCCGTCGTTATATTTAGTTACCTTGATCCCGACGAAGTGCTTGATGTCGCCCAACACCGTCAGCTTGAAGCATCGTTGAAGGTGGGCAACTATCTCGGCGAATTCTGCCTCACTGGAACAGGCTACAAGGATGTCGTCCACATAGATAATGATGAACGATTGCTGGCCATTTCTTGTCCGAACGTAGAGGCATGCGTCGGCCGATGATTGCACGAATTCAGCTTGCTTGAACACGTCGTCGATCATTTTGTTCCAGACTCGAGCCGCTTGTTTGAGCCCGTACAGACTTCGCTTGAGACGGCACACACCGGCTGGGTTCCCGGTCTCAAAACCAGGGGGCTGCTTCATAAATACTTCTTCATCCAACGAACCATACAAGTACGCAGTCTTGATGTCCACATGCTTGATGTAGAGATTTCGTTCAGCTGCCACGGTCAGCAATGCGCGGAAAGTGACTTGCCTAGCCACCGGCGCAAAGACCTCGTCAAAATCTGCTCCGTACTTTTGCGAGTACCCTTGGGCTACTAACCTGGCTTTATACCTCACGACGTTGCCGGTCTCGTCCTCCTTGCGTTTGAAGACCCACTTGCAGCCTACCTTCTTTCGACCAGGTGGTAGCTTCGTGATCTCCCAGGTATCGTTTTCCATCAAGGAACGAAATTCGTCGTCCATGGCTGCCTTCCAGAACACGCTCTCAGGACCGTTGATTGCTTCCTCATAGCTTCGTGGTTCGATAGACGCTTCCGATACCTTGCCAATAGTGTCACGATAGCGAACCGGTGGTACACCCTTGGTTTGGCGAGTCGATCTTCGGGGGGTTTCAGCGGTTTCAGTGACATCAGCTTCGGTTAACGTAGAATCAGTCGCAGTATCGTAATCGAAATCATCGTCGTCCGGTTGATCGTCATCCACGTCCGACTCATCCGACGATTCTTCGTCGTCGATCGCCGGAGTAGCTTCATCTTCGGCCGGCTTCATAGAATACTCGAATTCCACGACATTTTCTACGTGTCGGTTGTCACCAACGCCATCCTGCTGCTCGGAGCTCCTCCGCCACTTAGGCGCTCCTCCGCAAGGCGCTCCTCCTCAACGAAATTGGCATCTCGGCTGATAATTACCTTGCGTGTTGACCGGTCCAAGAAGCGGTATGCTTTGTGGTCCAACGAATAACCCACAAACGTTAGCTTCTTCGATGCCGGGCTCAACTTCTTCCTCTTCTGCTTGACGATATGGACGTGCGCCGCGCTGCCAAAGACCTTCAGATGCGTTACGTCCGGCTTCCTTCCATGCCAGAGCTCGAAAGGCGTTGTAGGGACCGACTTCGACAGTAGAACGTTCTGCAAATAAACGGCAGTACTTACCGCCTCAGCCCAGTAGCAATCAGGAAGTTTGGCTTCGAACAGCATGCACCGGCTCATCTCGATCAGGTACCGGTTCTTCCTTTCTGCGACGCCATTCTGCTGAGGAGAGTAACTTGCGGTAAACTGTGCTTGAATGCCTTCTCGTTTGTAGAACTTCCTCAGCTCGCTTCCCGTATATTCGCCACCTTGGTCGCTTCTGACCACTTTCGGCGGCCGTCCAAACTGCGTCTTCATCATGGCCACGTACTCCATTATCTTCTCGGGAACTTCATCCTTCTTTCGCAATAGATACAGGACACAGAATCTGCTGTAGTCGTCGATGACGGTCATGAAATAGCGATAACCGGACACCGACACGTTCTCCACAGGACCGCAAACATCGGTGTGCACAAGATCGAGGACTGCACAGGACTTCCTCTCCACCGACTTCGGGAACGGTTTCCTGCTCATTTTCGCCTTCTGGCAGCAATCGCACCCCTCTCGCACTCCGCAATCGTACATCTTCAGTCCGTCCACCAGATTCTTCTGCATCATCTCACCGAGAGCATTGAGGTCACGATGTCCAAAGCGCCGATGCCACACGTGCTGGCAGTCTACATTGTGGTGATCTCTTGCCGTCATCAACACTTCCTTCGTTGTTCGTACCTTGTAGAGTCCGCCAGTCTTGACTGCGGCCGCTGCTATTTGGCCACCAACGAGAATCCGGCACCCTACTTCGTTGAACATCACCTCGGCTCCTTTTTCCACCAGCTTCGGTACAGACAGCAGGTTGATCTCCAAACTTGGTACAAACAGCACGTTGCTAAGGGTAACCGTGGTCGTTTTTCCGTTGTCATGGTAACACAACAACCGTCCAGAACCGACACCTTCCACCTTTGCGATTTTTCCATCGGCCAGGCTGACCGATTTCACGGGGCTTTCCCGAGTCCACAATCCACTCACCAGAATCAGATTGCGCTCCAGCCATCAGAGCGAACGTAACGGATTCCTCTTCACTGCGAGCAGCTTTTGCTTTCGGCGATCGACCTTTTTCCGCTTCCGTCTCCTTGGCGTACAGTTTGCATTCCTTCTGCTTGTGGCCACTTTTCTTGCAGAAATGGCACACCAACGGCTTCTTCTTCTTCGCAAAATTTGCCTTCATCGCTGAATCCGACGGTCCACGATCACGTTTCGCCACTTCGTCCAACAGCTTACCTTTGACCAACTCCAATTTCAGCTCATCGTCGGAACGGCTCTCCAGGGCCGTCGTGAGCGTGTCGAAAGAATCGGGGAGGCTCCTAAGTACCAGCGCAACCGCCAGTGGTTCGCCTAGGTCCAGTCCAGCGCACGACAGCTTCGCAAATAGTTCTTCCAATTCGAACAAATGGCTCTGCATGTCGTCCCCGTCCTTGTACGTTTTGTTGCAGATCCTCTTCAGAACCGCAACTTTCGAGCAGAGGGACGTCTTCTCGTGGTGCTTCTTGAGGTTCTCCCAAGCTTCCTTGGCCGTCTTCGTGTCGCGTAACAGGGCATGTTGCTGATCCTCAACGAGCAGCGCAATCGTCGCTCTCGCTTTGCGGTCTCCGCCCTTCCATGCGTCCGTCAACGGTACCGGAGCTTGATCCTCGATGTACTTCCACATGTCCTCGCGAGTCAGCAGCATTTCCGCCTTGAATTTCCACACCGAGTAGTTGGAACTGTTCAGCTTCACGATCGAAACCTTGCTTCCTTCCATGGCGTTTCCAGAAACTTCCGTCAGCAGTGAAAAAAAAATCTTCGTTCTTCAAACAACTTCAAGCGTTGCTAGGCTACGGTTATCTGGGCCCACAACCTATTGGGGATTCGGAGAGCAAGTAAAGTTCGACTGAACTGATTAGCGGTTGACTAAAGACTAAATTTATTTGCATGTATCAATCATTACAATTATTCATAGGTTGCTTCGATTCGGAACCTCTAACATAATCGCAAAAAAAAAAAAAAAAAAAAAAAATACATGTACACAATTTCAAAAAAACACAAACAAAAAAAACAACCAGTTTAATTAATTTTACCAACTTCATAAAACAAACACACAACCTCCAAACGCCCACCTCTTACCACCCCCTTTCCACCTCACACGCACACACCCCCCCCTTCTCCCACCTTGTTACTTTTTTTTAAACCTTTCTCCCCCCCCCCCCCACCAACAAACCCAACGATTCAATCTGGGTAACCGGGAGGCTCTTTATTTTTCCCCAAAGTCAGTCAAATTTTCTCGGCACCAGCCCTGAACGAGATTTGCAGTATGCGATGGCGCTCCGTCCTGCTGAAACACATAATGATCATCTCCAAACACCTTTTGTACATATGGCTTGACAACTTTCTTCAAAACTTCCGTTTTATAATATACGGCATTCACTTTAACGCCTTTTTCGATGAAAACCAGTGTAATGTTTCTAGGAAAGTGTAATCAAATCTCTTTGTTTTGATTGGTTAACCTTTTTCGAATGTCATTCTATCTCCGAGAAACGATTGACGGTTGAAGAATGTTAATACCTATTATTAAACAAATTATCACCAATGTTAGTTTATTGTTTTTGTTTTGATTAAATATTTTTAATACATTTTTCAAGAAAGTTTTACACAACATCAATTGTATTTACCAATTATTGCCTTGCTTACTTCTGTACGTATCCTTCTTGAATATTCATGTTCTTTTTCAACCTAACGAGTATGTTCCACTCTTCAGATTGGATCACAAAAATAACAATTTGTTGCTACTTTCCCCCAAACCATTGAATTTCCTCTCTGAACGAAGACAATTCCTACGTATCAAGCTCAAAGTTATTTTACAGAAGCGAGCGGGCGTAAGAACAACAATTAGAGCAACTCTACCGATTGGCAAAAAACACACAAATAATCGTTTTCATGGGCTTTGCTGCAGGGCGGTGAAAAAGCGAGTAGGATTTCGCTCTCAAAGCCTGGAGACGATACTTTTTCCGGTGCTGATTCTAGCTGGCGTAGACTAGTCCAAAACTGCTTCGTTCTCAAAAATCCGGTTTTTTGAAAACCACTCCCGAAACCATTCTACCCGATCAACCCGAAATGTTGATTTAATTTTGTTGCTTCAATGATAATAATCTCAGCCATTTATTATTTTAATACCCACTTCCTCCGAACCTCCTGGCTTTGGCACTGCGATATCAAACAGTGAATGGTTGACTAGTACACACACACACACACACAACCACACCGACACCCACCCGCGACACACAAGAGCAGAGCAAGAAAAATAGCGTCTAGTCCTCCTCTAGCATCGCAGTTGCGCCAAAAGTGCCGCGCTTGTGAAAAGAAAAGTGATGCAGAGGAATAGAGAGAAAAAAAAATACATAATTCCACCGAAATGAGTAGTGATTATATATTTTTGTGTTGATTTTCCTCCGATGCTCACCCGGGCGGAAAAGCAGTCCACACAGAGCAGTGATTCATGTTTTTCCTAGGTATTAGAAGAAAATTGAAAACGGTCACCGCCAGCGGTTTTGATTGCAGCACGTGAAAATAAAGAAAATAAAAAAATAAAAAAATCGTGGAAATTGATAAAGTGCGAGCTCAGGCTGTGAGTGCTAGAATAAATAGGAATCAAAAGTTTCGGCTTTCTGGGGGGAAACAAACCATCAATCATCCTGAGTGAAAAAAAGCAGAGGAGGAAAAAAAAGTTTTATTTGTCAGAAGAAAGTGAGAAGAAGTGAGGGAGTTGAAACGTGATTTATTCGTTATCGGAATCAACCGCAACAGTGCCGCAGGGGAAGGGGGCGAGAGAACTCTTTCCACAGAGAGAGTGACGGGGCGCCAGTTGACTAATCTGCCTTCTGATTGACTGCTGGGAGCGCCCACGTAAATGCAACAGCAGCAGCAGCAATGAAGTAAGTACAATCATGGTTGTTATTTTTATTATTGTTATTTTTATATATGATTGCAGCAACTAGCAAGTGTCTTCTCGGTATTCGTTTCTATGATCGTTTGTCGTAAAAATCACAGCGCCGAGCAAGAAGTGACTGTATGTTCAGTCGTTAATCTCGCCAGCGAAGCTAGGGGGAAAATGGCAATAAAAAACGTAGGTTGAAAAAAAAAAATCTATGTACGGACGTAAGAGGGTGATAAATGTCAAATTGAGTATAAAACGGACGACTGTGTTATGGAATGCTCGCAAATCTTCCCTGATTGCAGGAAAACGGTCCATTATTGCTTTAATGTGCCATTTGAGACATTCTATGAACAAAGATAATTTGTTGAAACATGGCTTCAGGAAATTGAAATAGATGTACATTTTTTTTTTGTAGATAGGACATTTTCAAATTGAGTTATTCGAAATCAACCCACCGAAAAGATGGCAAATGAAAACAAAAAGCGGACTTTAAAGAGCTGCCTTAACGTTGGCGGCACAGATTGTTATTTCAGACCTTACCAATCAGGCTAAGACTGGGGTTGACACTGCTGTACACAGAAGTTGTTTCCATTCTAAAGGGCGATACGGTCAAAATTTGGTCAATATCAACTTGACGTATTTCTTTCAATTTTGCATTTAAAAAACCTGAACCCCCCCTTATTTTGTAGGTGTGTGTGTGTAGAATGTTGCTCCTATTTTGATTTTGGAATTCACTCTTCAGTTGTCAAAATGCCGTCCAAGCAAGAAGAGCAGCGTATCAAAATTTTGCTCGCGCATCGCGAAAATCCGAGCTACTCGCACGCAAAGTTGGCAAAATCGCTAAAAGTTGCCAAATCAACCGTTACAAATGTAATTAAAGTGTTTGGGGAACGTTTGTCGACAGCCAGGAAGTCTGGATCGGGGGGAAATCGAAAACCGGAAGCCGCTGAGACGACAAAGAGAGTTGCCGGTAGTTTCAAGCGAAACCCTAACCTATCTCTCCGAGATGCCGCAAATAAGCTGGGTGTATCGTCTACAACCGTGCATCGAGCCAAAAAACGAGCCGGACTATCGACTTACAAGAAGGTAGTGACTCCAAATCGCGATGATAAACAAAATACGACGGCCAAAGCGCAATCCCGGAGGCTGTACACGACGATGCTGACGAAGTTTGACTGCGTGGTAATGGACGACGAAACCTACGTCAAAGCCGACGACAAGCAGCTTCCGGGACAGGAGTTTTATACGGCAAAAGGAAGGGGAAAGGTAGCAGATATTTTCAAGCACACGAAACTGTCAAAGTTCGCAAAGAAATATCTGGTTTGGCAAGCCATCTCTACCTGTGGCTTGAAAAGCAGCATTTTCATAGCTTCCGGGACTGTCAACCAAGAAATTTACGTAAAAGAGTGTTTGAATAAACGTCTGCTGCCTTTCCTGAAGAAACACGGTTGTTCCGTACTGTTTTGGCCGGATTTGGCATCTTGCCATTACGGTAAAAAGGCCATGGAGTGGTACGCCGCCAACAACGTGCAGGTGGTTCCCAAGGACAAGAACCCTCCCAACACGCCAGAGCTCCGCCCAATTGAGAAATACTGGGCTATTGTCAAGCGGAACCTAAAGAAGACCAAAAAAACTGCTAAGGACGAGCAGCAGTTCAAGGCAAACTGGCTTTCTGCGGCGAAGAAGGTGGACAAGGTGGCTGTACAAAATCTGATGGCAGGGGTCAAACGTAAGGCCCGGCAATTCGGATTTGGAAAAGCGGAAGCCTAACTGAATATTTTTCCTGAATTTTATACTAATTGAACTTGAAAAAGAAATTTAATTTGATTTTTTAAATAAACGATTTCACCGATTTACACGCGTTTTCCCTTGACCAAATTTTGACCGTATCACCCTTTATGCCAGAAACCACTCTCAATTGGCTTACGGAAAAGGGTATAGATTTCGTTGAGAAAAATATCAATCCACCAAATTGCCCTCAGCTTCGACCCATCGAACGTTACTGGGCAATCACGAAGAAGGTCTTCAAGAGAAGACTGGTGTAGGCAGCTGGGGAACATGCGAGAGTTCAAAAAAATTTGGGCTCAAGCGTCCAAAAAATGCGATGCCACCCTTTTCCGGACTTGATGAAGAGCATTCGATCCAAAGTTCGAAAATTCGTGAAGCAATAACTTAAATTTCATCCGATCGCCATTATGTTCAAGTTTAACCTCGTACAATAAAGGATCAATTTTTTGTATGAATAAAATATCGGTTTTCAACATAATTTGAAAGAAAGTTTGTGGATAGCTTATTTTCGATGCACTCCTTATTTTGAATGCTAAGTTCAGAAGCACGTAATAAACTACAGGGTAGGGCCAAATAAGTGACGCAGTATTTCGTTTCAGTGTGGAATTATTCTAGCCATCGCAAGAGCCACCTGGTTGCCAGCATATTAAAGAGGGACTGATTAATATGCAAATAAACTAGTGTTCGCTAGATTCCGTCGACGGGAAGAGGCTAAGAAAAATAAGGATTTCAAAAGACAACGGATTTTGCAGTTGCATTTGGCGGGAAAGCGTCCCAACCAGATGCTGGCCGAGGCCCGGAAGGAAGGAATATGCCGCACATTAATCGACCGGACGTTGAGAAGATGGAGGACGAGGGGAACCATCGATCCAAACAAAAAACCAGGTCGTCCTCGCAGTGTACGTACCAAACGGCTTGTAAAGGCGGTGCGTGATCGAATTCACCGAAATCCTTGCCGTTCTTCATATAAACTGGCTCAGGATATGGACGTCTCCAGGAAAACTATCAGATCAGTTCTCAAAGAGCATTTGAGATTGGTGCCGTACAAGAAAAGAACAATTTATGGACTTTCGGAAGCCAACAAGAAGAACTGAGTCATTCGTTGTCGCGAATTACTTCGTCGGCACGGTGATTCCATGATTGTGTATTCGTATGAGAAAAATTTCGTATTGCAGCAAAGTTTCAACGCTCAAAATGACAGGGTTTGTGCAGCGAGTATTCAGGATATTCCTTCTTCAATTCGCGCAGTTCAACGCTTCCGAAATCATACTTCGGTCATGGTACGGTAATGGTCACTGCTTTTCATTGATAAAAGGTGTAAAATTTTTTTTTTTTAATATCTTTATTAGAGTGGCTTTCAGCCTCCTGGGCTGGTTCGCATAAGGGTGTAAAAATCAACTACGTAAAAGAGGTCCCGGAAAAGCATTTGAAGAAGCGTAGTTCAACGATGTTCGGTAACCGCAAATGGGTGCACCACGAATTTGCCAGACTTCATTCCTAAGGAATTATGGCCAGCTTCTTCGCCAGATGCAAATCCTCTGGATTTCTCTATTTGGGGAATCATGGAAGCTCACTTTCGAGATCTCAAACCAATGGGTAGTGAAACATTCAATGCTACCATACAGAAGATATAGGATGGAATCCCCGAAAATCAGGTGCGTGCCGCTTGTACTGCCTTTCCGAAGAGACTAAGGGCAATAATTAAAGATAAAGGCGATAGAATCGAAATGTGAATATGTACACATAAACAATAAAATATAAGAAACAGAATAACAAAGAAACATTTCAATTATTTGTCTTTTCGTGGGAGATACAGTCTTTGTTTCGTGCGTCACTTATTTGAGTAGTGATGAGCTTGGGATGCCAAGAAAGAAGAAGAAGAAGAACATTGCTGAAAAACGTTTTGATATACTTATCAGATCCAAAACTCACTGTCGTTGTGAGGCCCGCCCGCGTATTTCCTTGAACTCATTTGTATGCTGATTAAGTGAGTTGGCGCAAAGTCGATACCTACTATCCAAGTTCAACAGTTATTTAATGTGAGCGCTTCGCCTTTAGTTTTTCTTTTCTTTTCTGGTGGTGTCATTATCGGCGGTCATCATAGTGAGATCAAACACACGAACTCGTCTTCCAGTCATCAGTTTGGTCCTTATCCTTTGCGTACGTCTGTTGAGGAATTATTTGAGCATGTCAAGGGACGAGAATTGATGTGATAGGAATGAGTGTGAGAATCAAACATCCAACAGCTCCACAGAAAACTTCTTTTATTTCAACTGCATTCTGCAAAATATGTCTGAAAGCGAAATTTGTTCTTTTCGCTTCTGAGTGTACACTAGTTTGTTTTTATATAAATGATAGCTAAGCTACATTCTACTTCATTTTTTGCTATTTAAATTAGTGTTTTTTTTTCTGCTTTTATGATCATTACAACTACATGATGTGGGTGATACTGAAGATTTACTCGTAATAAGATTACTGCCTTCTAAAAATTAAGTATCTCGATTGCTGCGCCTGTGACTTATAAGATTGTATGGAGTATGGAGAGATTGGCCTTTAATTGGTTCCTTCTATTTGTTTAACGTTGCACTTATCAGCACATGATTTGAAATATCATTCCTTATTTGGTAGTGAGTCTGTGGCGTCGACACCCTAGAGTACAACATTCAATATGTGTTCCTACGTTAGTCTTCTAATCTAAGTACTGTTTCTTCTTTTTTTAGAGACTTGAGACTTCGATCGTCATAGAGTGGAGGCGAGTGCTATGCATAAATAAATAACATTTGGTAGGCAACACATTCACCCATGTCTGCGTCAATAAAGTGGAGTGACAATACAGGCGATAAGCGTTGCTGATCGATTAAAACAATCAAGCGGGACCCGATATGCTCGACTGGAGAGTGTATTGACCTACGTCTAGTAGACAGTATCAGTAAAGATGAACGCGACCAGTCAGTGATGGCCTGATTTCTCCAAACGCCTATCACGACCATTAAGAACTAATAAAAAACAATCACTTAAAGCACTAATTGGAATGCATGTATAACTTGAAAAGTCGGTCGTAATAGGCGAAGGAGTTTTTCTCTCCATCGGCGCTCAGGTTGGCTTGCGAGCCAAGCAGGCGTTGATTGATTCAAAACGAATCCGATTAGGAAAATTTGCGTAGTTGCGTAGCTACACTTGTAAGAACTCTCGTTGCGCACGTTTTTCCGGGTGTTTGCTGTAGGCCAAAAATAGGCGAAACAAAACCTTGTTCCTTTTTCTTAATTTCTTCGTTTTCATGAACGGCAAAACTTCCCGATAGCAGCTACCACGTGGAGTTGTCTGCCTTACGAACTTCGTTGAAAACAGTAGGAATTTCATTTGGCGAGAGCAGGCAAAAGTGCATCTTCTCTACACGTTTCGTTAAACCGTGGACATGCGCACAGCATCTGGATCGCTCCTTTAATGACAGATGACAATGCACTCATCATAATTTATTATTATAAAGCTCTCGACGTTCGTTTTTCGTTTGGTGCTTAAATTGACCAGTTCCGAGAAACGATTCGGGGGGATTTCACCACAGGTGGTTTTAGCGGAATAATGGCCACACTAAATGAGTATGTAGGTACATGCTGGGCCAAGGCCCTTTAATCATAAGATGATGTAAAATGTGTTTTTTTTTTGCTTTGTTCCCTTTTTCGGGCAAAGAGGATCTTTTTTTTTGCGTCGATGTATTATTTCACCTTGAGTGTCGTAAGCTAAAAATATACGCTTTGAAATCTTTGCGATAAGCGATCAGTAGTTCAATGGTTGTTTGTGTTCTCTGAAAGCTATTGATAACGAACGGTTGCTGCTACTGGAAGGGTACACAGGGAATGGCTGAGTTGGCTTTAGTTTCTACCACTGTAGAGTTTGTAGTGTTTAAAATCGTTGGAAAACGAGATACCTTTTTTTCACTCGTTTCCATTAAGTATCGCGAATGTAGTGCTTCAAAGTTTTGGGGAAGTAACTGACCGGAATTAATTTTCATCAACTGATCGGGTTGTGAATAGGTATGTGTTTGCATTCGAAGCCCAAGGAACGAGGACGACGATGATCCTACGGTAGTGGCAACAGCCGCAGCATCACCAAACCGGATTCCACATTCGGGAGAGGAGCGTGAAGCAAGCGCTGCTGCTGGCCGGCAAGCTCCCGTCACCAGCAGCGGTTTCTTCCTTCAGAGGGAACGTCGTAGTTTGTCTTCGTTGTCATCCAATCTTCTATTGTTTTAACATCTGAGTTTAGCTTGAAATTCTTAAGGATCTTTAAATGTCCTACCAGATCACCATCCAAAATCTTGTTGTATCGTTTGAATTGCAGGGCACTTTTCGCTGCCTGCTGCTTTACAAATTGGTGTAAAGGTAACATGTTAAGAAGGGCATCCAAAGCAACAGATGGTGTACTTTTCATTGCCCCAGTTATTGATACACAGGCAAGTCTCTGTAGTTTACCTAGCTTCACTTGGGTGGTTACCTCATCAAGTTTAGGCCACCATATAGGCGAAGCATATGTAATTTTCGGACGAACTATTGCAGAATAAATCCAATGGACAGTTTTTGGTCAAAGTCCCCATGTTTTACCCACTTCGTTACTACATGCCCATAGGGCATTTGTATCCTTAGTGACAACCTTGTCAAGATGGGAGTTCCAGTGGAGTTTTTTATCCAAAGTAACACCAAGGTATTTAACTTCTTTCGCCTACTAAACTTGAACTCCCTTGAGAGTAGGCTGTTTGAAATTTAGCTTTCTCCTTTTGGTAAAAGGTACTATAACAGTTTTAGAAGGGTTTACATTTAAGCCCTCTATTCTACATAATTTTACAGTTACATTGAGAGCAGTTTGTAACCGACTAGATATCGTGTCATCAAACTTCCCACGAACTATTATAGCTAAGTCGTCAGCAAAGCCAATCACCTCGTACCCTAGCTCTGCTAGTCTTTTAAGGAGTTCGTCTACTACTAAGGACCACAATAGGGGCGATAGGACTCCTCCTTGAGGACAGCCCTTAATCGAACTAATAGTTAGTTGCGCACCTCCAAGATCAGCAGAAATTTCTCGGTATTTTACCATCGCCATTATCCAGTCGATAATACAGCTATCCAGGCCCCTTGCTTCCATTGCGGAGCGCATTGAGCCATTGTCGAATGCTCCTTCAATGTCCAGAAAAGCTACCAAAGCTATTTCTTTGGTTTGAAGTGATTTCTCGATTTTATTTTAACTAGCGATTGTAGCGCCGTTATTGTAGATTTTCCAGATTGGTAGGCAAATTGGTTTTCGCTCTAGGGAGACTCTATTAAGCTTGTTGACTCAAAAAAGTCGTCCACAATGGTTTCCATTGTCTTTAATAGAACAGACGAAAGACTGATAGGTCTAAAGGCTTCAGGGGTCGTTCTATCTCTTTTTCCCGCTTTTGGAATAAAGACAACCCGAACCTTTCTCCAAGCTTTTGGTATATAACTCAGAGTAACACTAGCTCTGAATAATTTAGTTAGTATGGGAGTAAGCAAATCTTGTTCCTGCTGGAGAAGTGCTAGAAAAATTTCATCTCTCCCAGCTGATTTTAAAGGTTGAATAGAACTCAGTGCCCATTCAACTCTAGATGGCGTGAAGATTTCACAAGCTTTAAGATAAGCATCTGCTAACCATAAGCGTCCTACCTCATCTAAGTCCTGTGCTTCAGTAAATACAGATGTTTACCCCGGGAAGTGAGCTCTCATCATAACTTCCAAAGTTTCGGAACAATCGACTGTAACTACCATCCTCTTTTCTAAGCTTGCCAAGACCATTTGAATGATCTTTTGAAAGAACTTTGTGCAGTCTTGCAGCTGTTGGAGCGTTGTTGATCTCTTCACAGACCCGTCTCCAGTCCTTTCGCTTGGCATGCCTCAATTCTCTGTTGTATTCAGTCAGAGCCTTTTTGTATTGGTCCCAGTCTGAGGTAGCTTTTGCTCGATTGAACAATTGTCTAGATTTTTCCTCAATTCTGCCAGTTTGTCGTTCGACCAAGGAACATTCCTTCTGGATGACCTATGTTGAACAGGACAACAACCATCATAAGATGAGAAGATTATATCAATAATTTTATCATAAGAGGCTTCTTATTGTGAACATGTTTTTATTTTATTGGATTGGATTTTCCTAAATTCACTGTTCACGGTGTGCTCAACTCCTTTTCGGAACGTTTGACGGTCGAGAGGAAACCGAGAAGTGATAAAAACAATGGACGTGCTGATCCTGCCATGGACCGAAAGGTGAAGAGGATATTGAAGGAAAACCCGAATCTCTCTGTAAAATACGAATGTAGCACCTGGTTTTACTGAAGAAGACTTCACCTTGGTTTTTTGTTCAGGTAGAAGTTACGTGAAATTTCACGTGAAAACAACGTGTCGATTTTTTGAGTGTGGACCGAAAAATCAAAACAGCGTTTGGGGCTGAAGTCGTATAAAGTAAACACAGTTCCAATTCGCAGTGTCAAACAGAACTTGACAGAAAAATCACGAGCTCGACGTTTGTACTGCGAAAATTTGACGAAGTTTTTATGCGTTGTTATGAACGATTAAACTTATGTCCTGGAGGATTTCAAGTAGCTTCCTGGGCTGGTTTTTCTATTCATGGCCAGAAATGCTACAGCTGAGCATTTCAGGACGAAGAAGGCATCGAAATTTCCCAAATCCATGTTTGGCAAGCAATTTGCACGTGTGGAAGAAAGGGTAAATCTTTCGTCACTACAGGCACAATCAACAAGACGATTTGTCAGAAAGAGTGCCTGCAGAAGCGATTGCTAACCTTCATCAAAACCACAAACTACTGTTCTGGCCCGATTTGCCATCATGGCATTATGCTAAAACTGTGATGGTGTGGTACGAAGCAAATCAATTGAATATTGTATAAAAACCGCAAATCCACCAAATTGTCCAGAGTTACGTCCAATCGAGAGATATTGGGCTCTGATGAAGTGGAAGCTTTCTGGAAAGAAACAAGGAATCAAAGATATCAAACACTTTCAACAAATTTGGACAAAGACGGCCACCACGGTATCTGAAGAGTCCGTACAAACCCTAATGGATGGAGTTAAGCGCAAAGTTCGAAAATGTTATGCAAATACCGAATAACTATGTTTTGACTTCGTGAATTGGTATATCATATCCCATGAATCTGAAATAAACAATAAAACCACCACACACAAATAAACCCACTTAATAACCCTCCAAAAAAAAAAAAAAAAAAAAACAACTCCAATTAAACTCAAAACCACAACTAAACCCATTACCATAAAAACTTATGCCACTAAATTTACCCCACTCGTATAGATTAACTTGTGAAACTGAGTTTGGCCACGAACCGCCTGTTGGACCACCCGATTCATCACAAAATTTTTCAAATTTGTTACATAAGGCGTTTCAACACTTGCCAAAATTTTACAGGACTCCGTCGGGCCCCAGAAGCGCGACAAAAGAGTATATTTATGCGACAAAAAACCCCAAATAAAAACCCAAAAACACCCGCAACGTTCACTATATATGTGTCTCTAGAACACACCCCTCAAGCTTTAATTAACCTACCACGTCCAAAGAAATTTTCACAATAATAACATGAATGTGAAATGCACTTTGTATGAAAATTGTTTATCATTTGATTTGAATTTCTATGAACTTTCACTGGCCGTTTTTCATGATAGTGTTGCAATGGTTTCCCATATTTCTGCTGTGAAAATTTTGGAGTGATGAGCTTTTGGCTGTTTTATCAGTAAATCATCGAATACGACTTCAAAGTTCTTATCATAATCCTTATTGAGTAAACTCGCTCCAAGTTTGTTGTTGAGGGACAAGATACACCAGAGTAAACCAGTGTGAAACCACTCTAGAGAATTTAAATCTCAGGTTTCCATCCTATTTTTTACCTGCTCTAATCACCCCATTGGACCAAATTGCCACTCAATTAAATTTGTTCCGGTTTTTTTTTTTTTTTTTGAATAATGAAAATGACAACTTTGTCGATAATCTTTCTTTCATTTGAAAAGTTCAGATCCGAAACGAAACTTTTATAGAATTCCAAATGTCAAAAATGAGACAAGATCCCGGTACTAATCTTTTAGCTTTATAAGAATTTGACAGCACAGGTGCTAATCCCAGAAGAAAGTTTGGCTAAACTCATTGTAATAAATCTTTCAATAAAAAGTAAATTTATGTTCATTATTTAAAAAACATGTGTCGCAGAGTAGAATGAAATGTGCTCAATTACTAGTTTTTGGTTATTATTTCCAGCTAATTGAAAGCCATGTATGCCATATGTGTAAAACCATACTGAGTCGAACGCATCATACCACAAACATCAACTAGCAATTCTTCCCAGGTGCCGGCAAAACTCAGCCCAATTTCCGAGCAACGACCGGCAAAAGAGAAACGCGAAAACTCGTGCCTTTTCCCGGTACAATTATCGTGCCAGAATGCAGCAACAAATCAAAAGAAGACCGATGGCCACTCTACACTTCTCATTGCCATATTTTCCTCCTCACCTATTATTTCAGCAACGTCACTAACCGACCGACCGACCGACCGACCGAGCGCATGTTTGCTGACTCGCTCACGCACGCAACAACCATCATTTGGCATCCGATGATGGAAACCGAACAGCATCGTACGATATGCCGGGCAACCAATCAAAACTACAAGAAAGGGGAAAAATGAATTCCCCTCACCGCTTCCCCTTTTTTTCCCTTCTCAGGTCCAAACGTTCAGATCAATTCTTTCGATTAAGATTTATGGGGAAGAACACCATCCACTCAATAGAAACGATCGTCGTCGATTGAACTTTAGTTTACATAAATAATCTACACCTAACTATCTGCTCAATACACTCACACACTTATCGTTTATTAAGAGATACGTAATACTCGACTCCACCTCAGGCCCTCTGGCCATTCTAACACACTCATTACTTCTCATCGTATTCCTCCTCCGTCTCCGGGTTTTGTTTCTCATTAGCATGCTTTACCAGCGTCGAGTGCGGAAGGTCCCCGTTAAGGGTGGCAGCATTCAACACCTGCATTTCTTCGGCGGTTTTGTTCTCCACATCTCGACGACTGTCTTCGCCGGGCACGACTTTCACCTTGCCAAAGTTTTCGCCATCGGCAATTGTTTCCGGTAGCTTTTGGTTGTGTGTCTCTGGCAGAAGTAGCGATAGGAGGCCACCGGTAAATGCCATCGCACCGAAGATCAACAGAGGAAGCGGTGTCCAGTAGTCTCCCAGAAGATTGAAGTAGGGCGCAAGGATGCCACCGACACGGGCCGAAGTTGACGCTGCTCCGAGGGCCACGTTCCGGATGACGGTGGGAAACTGTTCGGCGGAGAAGACGTACACAGTGCCGTAGCTGGAAGTGATGGCTAGTTTACCAAGCATGGCAAGAACTACGATCAACACTGGCAGATCACTCGGAACGAGCATCGTCGATAGAAGCATTACACCGGCAAAGATCATGCAACCGCACAGGATAGTACGACGACCCCAGCGGTTCAGGGTGAACAACAGGAACGTGTAGGCGGGGATTTCCACAGCTCCACTGATAACAAAGTTCAACAATGGATTACCACCGAGATTGTTGGTGTTCCAGGACAGCCCATAATAGGTTCCACTGTTGACGAACCAATCGAAGAAGATCAACAGGGCTTTTCGTCGGAGATTTGGGTGCTTGAAGACATCAATCAGCGATGGTTTGGGCTCATTCTTATCCATTTCAAGAGCTGCTTTATCTTCCTCAACCAGTTTGTCCAGTACATCTTCCGGAACGGTGACCCTGTTCGATTTGGCAACTTTCTTGATCAGAGCGATGGCTTCTGAAGGTCGATTGTTGGAAATCAGCCATCGCGAAGACTCTGGAATGAACCACCAATAGCTGAGGAACAGGATTCCCGGCAATGTCAGTGCAATCTGCAACGCCCGCCAGTCGTGGATGAAGTAAGCAAATGCCGCCGTCAACATATAGCCCACCGAGAAGAACATCATACATACAACTCCGGCGTACAAACGATCACTTGGTCCAACCATTTCCATAGCAATGACGTAGGCTACCAGGAACACACCGGAGGTTGTAGCTCCAACCAAAATTCGCGCTATGGTATAGGTGAAGAATTCCGGCGCTATTCCGGCCAGTACTCCAAATATAACTTGGGCAACCAATGATGCGAAGAATATCGGTTTGCGTCCGTACTTGTCCGAAAGCCAACCGAACACAATACTGCCCAGCATTACGCCAACCATAAACAGCGAATCCGCCGACGCTCGAAGCCAATTCCTGTCACACACCAAATCCCAATCTGTTACTGCACTGCTCTCGAATTTCGACCGATCATAGATCCAATTATTGCAGCCAACCACTTCCTTCGCCGGTGTTCCTCCGTGCAGATAATCCTCGGTAAAGTTTGCATCCAAGTACGTACACGTGGAGTACTTTCCAGTAGACGACTCCATCGGGTAGGCCATCGATAGCACATCCAGTGGAAGTTCATAGCTGACATTATTCGCCTCGAACGGCAATTTACAGCGGTAGTCCGGCGTCGCCAGCAGAAACACACCGGCCAGCTTGTGAAATGCACAGCTAATTGCCGGTAGGCAGAGTAGAACATAGATTTTCTTCTGGTACCGGCCGAAGCCGCCCAGATGCGTTAGCACCTCGTCGTATCCCATTTTTCGAAATATCGATTAGTTCACTTTCCGTCACAGATGCGCACACTCTTCCTTGGAATGATTGCGGTCACACCACTCTTGCCACAGCGCCCGTTCGTCAGTTTGCACACGCACTTGGCTCTTCTGCCGCTGTCTAGTTTCACTCAAGTCTTTACTAGGGCAACCGACGTTAGTTCAAAAAATGGCACCTAAAATAGTTCACCAAACGCCAACGTCATAGCCGTAGATGGTTTTTTTTTATCTTCCTTCTTAAGTACTGCTTGTGAATGGGCACTAAAAATAATTCCCGCTCCGTTTTTTCTTTGCACAACTCCAACAGCACCGGTCTCTGGATGTGTAGTGTGTAATTCTCTCTTCTATGTTCTCTAGGAGCCAGATAAGACTAGCATTGGTAGCCGGAGAAACCGCGATAAAGGTCCGAACGGAACGCGTGTTGACGGAAGAATGTTGGCAGGAACTCTCGCAAATTGCCCTGAACGTCCCGAGCCACGGAGATACTCTGTCTGGCTAGACTAGAGTGAAGGGAAGGCAGAAAAAAGAAGGATCGGGTGTGTATTGCACATATTGCGCCGTCGCCGCTTTCCACCACCGGCACATCCGATACAAGGCCCAAGAGAGACGACGGTCGCTCTTCGCAGCTGAATCGACACGCGGGGAAAATACATTACACATGCAACCTCAGTTTTGAGAGGAGTGTGAAAACAAAAAAGAGAGCCAAGTCGCGGTTGAGTGCACGTGAGAGGCATTTGTTGATCAGGAGGATGATGCCGGCTGGTTACTCTATAGATACAGTGTTGCCAATATTAGTTCAGAATGCAAATTAAGAAAAAAAAAATCATTTTTGCCGGGCAAAATTCGTTATAGTAAAAATTTATTTGGGGTAATTGAAAAACGTTAACAATTACGTCTTTCAGGAATTCCTAGATAAATCCATTGCAATCATTCCCTAGAGGATGAATCATTCTATCCGATAGAATCGATGGATAGATTTTGAATCACGAGGAATTAACGGAAGTAGCCATTGTTACGTTTGTCAGTTAGATCCTAATGAAAAATCTGTTACGAATTGTAGTCCATAAAGTTGTTTCTTATAGCGAGGCCCTTCTTTTGGTATCAACGAAAAGTAGGGTTGTCCTTATATTCATATTCATAAAAATGAAAAAAAAAAAAGAAACTAAGTTTTCTATTTGAAGAAATAAAGATATTTATTCTTCAGAAAAATCATAGGTGAGCAACTTTTAAGCAACTTTGTCAAATCAAATGTTTTTGTAGTTTTTAAAAAGACTGCAATAGTGCAGTTTCTCCTAGTCTCAATCAGGTGTCCCCTATTAGTATTATTTTTAATTCAAATTTTCCAGTAGTTTTCTCATTATTTCAGAACATTGAAAGACACAAATTTTGATGTGCTGAAAATGTCGCTATCATGTGCTAAGCCAAATTTTTAATTAATCATTAAGTTCACATCCTGTTTGTATCGGTCTACCAACAGATGTCGCACCGCTACTGAACTATGGGTCAGATAATTAATCTTGCTAGACAAAACTAATACCTCCCAAACGAAGCATTTCAGGCAGTTCGTGTCTTCAGCAATGTTTCCTCCTATAACAAAACATGCTCCATCAATTTCCATTAACAAATAGCTCGGAACACATCCGCAGAGATGGCACCGACATGAAACTTTTTATATCAATGACTTCAGCAAACTTAACAAAATGAACCACTCTCTCTTTGATGTGTAAATTCTAAAGCCTTTTGATTTGACAGGAATGTTAAAACTGGTATTTTAGATTTGTTTCAATATTTTCTCTAAGAATCCTGTGATATTGAATCATTTCATGATGGAAATGTATCGAATAAACACTGTGGTTTCAAAATTATCATGATTGAGTCACCCAATTGGAAGAAAATACAATAAACAAAAAAAATGTAACTATCCAACATGAAGATCATTTGGAGCGCATAAGAAAAAACGCCACCATAAATTTTTGGGTAAACTTAGGTAATACTAAATGAAAAAAAAAATTTAATTACTTCAGAGATACATTTTGGTGTTTTCGAGTTTTTTGCATTTTTCTAATGATTATATGAATCAAATTCATCATGACTGAACGCTAGTAAAGTATGTTAAACATATTCCTCTCATGTTATCTATCATGTAGTGCGCCATGGAAATCTACGTGTCATAATTGTCAATTTAATAGAGACATCATGGGTCAAGGTCAGTTAATTTATTATTTTTAAATCTTCTCACTGAGAAGGGTATACAATTTGCTTGAAAACTCTACCTTCGAACCAAGACCATGTGTGTAATTTTCAGTAACACTGATCTATACTGGACGGAGCTTATATGCCTCATTATTGAAACAAACATTTAACGAACAAATCTTTATTTGAGTTTTTTATAAAGAATAAAATCAATAGTCAAGCTTCAATAATCTGAAAGTATCAAATGCATTCATCTTAATTGGTATGAATTTTCGGTTTTGAAAAATAGGTATTGATTTCTTACCTGTTCCTGGCTTTCGATCAACAATTGTATAGTTGATCAGACATTTTAATTTAACCGTGATGACAAATCAGCCCAGCAGACTGAAACCACCCGCATGAACACTAACCATAACATAATGTTATCAAAAATGGTTTATCTTCCACCTCTTAACGTCACTTGTAATGATTATGCAACTTTACACAAACGACAATATTAATAAGAAGACTAATCTTTCTTCTCATTTTCTAGTTAATATAGAGTGTATTCGTGATAAATAGCACAACCTAATATGTCTGTATTTTTTTTACCGTGTGATTAAAAATTCTGAAAATTTGATTAAAAAAAAGCATTAAAAAAGTCTGGATTTATGCCATGGTGTATTGAGGAAAGCAGAAAGGTACACAGAAAAAAGTTTCATAGTTAATTTTACCATCATTGGGAATTAGGACGAATATGGCGGTATAGTGATTTTGAACCGACTATGATCAGGGTCAAACGACCATAAAAATAATTGGAAAACTAGGAAAATTTAAATTCACTTCACTAGATCGTTTAAAAAAAAAACAAAAAAAATTAAACACTTTCAAACTATCACTAGTAAACACGAGGAAATTTCTTTGAATTCCTCTAGAAAAAGCTTATACTTCGTGAATTCGTGAACGCTCACAGTCACCAGGATTCACTCTGTATTGTTGAAAATTAACCATAAAACACATGCGTATTTCCTCTTGTGATAATTCATTGAAAAACTAGTCAAGGTGGCTTTTGTCGCTTGGTGTAGTGTGGAAGCTCCCTCGGAGTGACATGACTCTTCTGAACAAATCAAATGGAGAGTCACGGCACTGCGACTTTTCTCCCTTCACCAAGTGACGAGAGTCATTTCGACTCTCGGAAAAAAAACCACAGTGTAAACTCGGACTTACAGTAGCATGCTTTAACCGCAATGAAAATTGTATCGCCGAAATCCATTTAGCAACTGGAGGAATAGGAATCGACGCCAGCTGAAGTTGTAGAGTCAGATCTGTAGCCCCGGGGAGTACTTGCTAATAATTCATCTAAGTACCTTTTATACATATTTCTTTTAAAGGCTATATTTGTTTTCTTTTTCTTCGGCTACTAATTAACTGAGCCACAATAAGATTCTCATAGGAGCGTATGGTACGGTATGTCCATGCATCCTTCCTCCCCTGTAGATTCACAAAATGCGTTGTGGTTCAAATCTATTCTTTTGCATCCAACTCATTTTACAGAATCATCTTTGCGAATAATGCAATGCAACGTACGTCTGGCCGCTTTGGCGCTTGTATCTTTGATGTGCTGCAAGCATCGATGATGACCAAAAAATATATTATTGGATGTCATCTAATCCAATTATTTCTAGGATCCTTTCTCGTACTGGCTGCGTTTTTATTAGATTATATTAGGAATCAGGGTTGTCCGTTTAGCGTTTGTTTCGTTAACGCTGTCATGCAAATTTCCATATGAGACATTAGCGAAGACGCGTTTAGACGGATTTGGTCCGTTCTGTGCTCTATAGACAGTCTTTAAGGTAATCTGTTAATCTTGAAATATTGAATATTTATGTGGAATCTCGATAACGGTACATAAACCTTTGAAAAGGTATAGGAAAGGAAAATATTCTTGGATTATATTTGATTCATTCCCCTTCCTATGGATCAAATTTAAGAATATATCTGAGAGCTATGTTTGCTCTAGAGGTTACCAAATATTTCCTGCACAATTCAGAAAAGTCAACCATTCTCAGATTACCTTACAATAATCAACGCTAGTTATAAGATTTCACCGAAGCTCAATACAATAAGGTACTGATAGGGGAATAGTTAGTCACAAACAAGACCGAACCAAAAATTATGAGATTATGTTCTATTTAATTTCACTTAAAATGTGCACCCATGATAGATGCGTATTTCGATTAGATTGTACAGGCTACAGAGAATACTGCTGTGATTTCCACTAAAGATAAACGAAAATCAAACCTGGTAAATTTATGAACAATGTTGACATGACAAATTGTCACTAGCATCACTTACTGATGCTAAACGCGGCTTATAGCCTGAAAAAACTCATCGAAGTCTGTTTCTGGAAAATAATCTATGATTAGCGAACAAATACGTGTCAGTAAACGGCCCGTGTTGACGAGTTGTTGTTTTTGTTACGCCTGAAATACGTAAAACTGATTGTTCGTTCGTCGTCGACGTTGTTTTGTTGCGTATTGTTCACTACCAAACATAAGAAGTCATCGCCAGAGTTGTTGTTCTTTTCATACACTTGAAGTCCCCAGTGTGGATGTATACAAAAGCGGTCCACAGTATCGAACCTGACCTAAGCCTGAACCAACGGCAAGTGGACGCAATTTACTTGTTCTTTACGGCCTGCTACGCGATTTAAGCTTCTCAAACACCTTCTATGATTTTCAAAAAAAAAAAAAAAAGGATGCACTCAGCAAACGTCCTAGAAACCAGAATACAACATACAACAATGTTTAAATGCAAACAAATCGTATAGATTTGTTCAAATTGAAATCGACAAAATTTCAATTTCTTTCTGAGCGAAGTGATTTGACATCACAAACGAATTAATTACCAGTGTGGTTCAATCCACATTTGAAACATTTAAAGAACAAAAACAAAAAGCACATAAATTGTATAAAAAGCAATACTCTAGCACAAATTTGCAAACTTATTATGACATATGCAACCAACTTAACACAGCCATTAATTCTGCACATGAAGGATATAATCGTAAAGTCGAAACTGGAGTCAAATCATGCCCCAAGAATTTCTTTAATTATGTAAAAACGAAATTGAAAAATAGAAATTTTCCTCCACGAATGCCTTTTGACGAAAATGTAGGCGATAATCTGCAAGTTGTTTGCAAATTTCTTCCACGAAGTATACACTACATTCTCCGAAGAAGACCGTGATCGCGACTTCTTTGCATTCATTCCTGAATCTTCCAGCAATATATCTGTAAATCAATTACATCCTCACGAAATTCTCCAAGTACTAAAAAACTTGGATGCTTCTAAGGGATCAGGTCCAGACGGTATTGCATCCGTATTTTTTAAAGAACCTTTCAGACGAACTTGCCCTTCCTTTAGAACTTCCTTCTAATATGTCTCTAAAGAGCGGAACATTTCCCAACATTTGGAAATCCTCTTATTTGGTTCCGGGTTTCAGGCAGGAAATCAGACATCCGCATTATCTCTTGCATCCCAAAACTTTTTGAATCTCATGTAAATGAAAATATTTTTCAGCAAGTAAAAAATCAAATTACAAGCAAACAACACGGCTTTTCAAAGGTCGCTCAACTACTTCTTATCTTCTTAAAATTGTAACTTTTATTTTGAAAGCAATGAACAATGGCAAGCACGTAGAAGCCCTTTACACTGACTTCAGTAAAGCATTTGACCGAATCGACATACCATTATTACTCTTCAAATTGCAAAAAATTGGAATGGAACCTGGACTGTTGAATTGGCTGCAGTCATATTTAACGCAAACCCAAACAAATTTTTCGTTTTCAAAATAAACTTTCAGACCCCATCTCTGTCACCTCGGGGGTGCCCCAAGGTTCACATTTGGGCCCACTTCTTTTTATTTTGTACATAAACGACATTTCATACATACTTTTAAAAAAAATCCGAATTCTCATATATGCAGATGACATGAAGCTCTTCATGGAAATAAATAATTCTAGCGACGCAGAAGAATTCCAGAACGAAATTAACTTATTCAACAAATGGTGTAGTAAAAGCTTACTTCATCTTAACGTGAAAAAAAGTAACTCAATAGCATTTAGCAGAAAATTTTTAACACCTCGTACGGAAATATTTTTAGGAAGCCAAAAAGTAGAAACATGCAAAATAGTAAGGGACTTAGGCATTATCCTAGACTCTAAACTCACTTTTTGTAGAACATTACAACACAATTATAAGTCAAGCAAATAGCATGCTGGGCTTCATTAAGAGGTTCAGCCACAATTTTCAAGATCCATACACCATTAAATTATTATACATTACATATGTAAGACCAATTTAGGAATACTGTAACCATGTATGGAATCCGTACTGTGCCATACATGAAGAACGCATAGAATCCGTCCAAAAACAATGTTTATATGCCCTAAGGAAATTGAATTGGACTGTATTTCCACTGCCATCTTATGAAGCACGCTGCATGCTTATCAATATACAGACACTTAAGGAACGCCGCGAATTTGCAATGCTTTTCTACATCAATGACATTATTTCACAATGGATAAAATCAGAAGTACTACTCTCGCAATTGAACTTTTATACTCCCAGCCGGCATCTTAGAACACGGAAATTATTCCTAGAATAATCATACAAAGCAAATTATGCAAGAAATGGGCCCATAAATCGAATGATGCGCCAGTATAACTTACATTACGGAATCTTTGGCATCACTATGCCTTAAGAACAAGTAAAATCTCGTCTAAAAGACAACAGAAATAATGTATAGCATGTAAGTAAAACATTGCAACCATTACATGTAGTATACATTGCTTGACGAAAAAATGAATAAATAAATGAATTAATCTGTAATAACAAATAAAATTGAAAAGTGGGCTTCAAATGGTGAGTTGACAACTTCGAAGGAGTGTCCTCACATGTTCCTACCTCACGCCTCCACGAGTCATATGATCACAAAAGACTGCCAGCTGAAACATGGAGACGCTGGTTGGCGTAGCCTGGGCAATGTTGTCATTTTGACAATAGCGAAGTGAGGGGGTGCGACCTGTAAATCATATCATATAATTTTCCATTCTCATATCAATTAATGATTTCAGCAGGCTTTGGAATCATCTTTGCATTCCAAAACCATTTATCTCAGGAGCCTGGAGCAACATGGCATGGATAAAAGGTTGAATTTGTTTTTCAGCATTTCAGCATAACATTTACTTTGAATTTGAACTTCTGAACATTAACTACTATATTCTTAAAAGATTGGCATGCGCTTATGGGCAGTATTGAATTGTATTTTAATATTGTGTTTAGTGGTATTATAATTAGATGAGCCATTTATTTCAGAAACCATCACACTGGGCTCTTCGATCGCTCCAATTGATATCATAGAAATGTAACTAGAACAGTATGAAGAAAATTTTCAACAACATGTCTTATAAAATAATATCTTTCATTGAAATTATATTTTTGATATTTGGAATGATATTTTCTGTTTTCAGCTTTTCCAGGACTAGTAGAATGTTGGTACATATCTAATTATATTTTTTCAGTTACAATCCAGTGGATGCCAGATATGTTTTGTACATACGCATATTATGTTCTCGTATTGACTTACTGTAGCTGCTTTTTACATGGTCAACTAATTTAATTGTGTCTTAAAATGCCATGTACATCATTCAAGTTGGAAATTTGTATTAATAGCATTTTTGTCATCTATTTTAATTTTTTATGTTTATCTGCTTTAGGGTTTTAGGGAGGGTGATTCTAGGTAGTGTAGATGTGTTACTGCTGTGTAACATAAAATCTTTTTCTATTAACCACCCACACTAGTGAGTGGCCCCAACAGCATCCTTGTTGTTGGTTTAAATCGGTCGTAAAATTGGATTTTTCAGCATATTTTGGTATCCCATTGAAATAAACCACCCACACGTATGAGTGACCCCAACAGCATCCTCACTGTTAGTTTAAATCGGTCGTCAAATTGGATATCTCAACATATTCTTGTATTCCATTGAAATAAACCACCCACACCAGTGAGTGGTCCCAACAGCATCCCTACTGTTGGTTTAAATCGGTCCTCAAACTCGATGTTTTTTAAACGTATTCATGTATTCCATTGAAATAAACCACCCACACTTGTGAGTGGCCCCAACAGCATGCTAACTGTTGGTTTAAATCGGTGCCAAAATTTGAATAACTTTAATGTGCATCTCTGTACAGAGAATAAATCGGGAACATAGTTAAATATCTTATTCGCTGCCGACGTCAGTTGAATTCAGCACACCATTTACCAAAACGGATCCCGCTGCAAACCCAACCATTTTATCCAACATCCCAGTGATTTCTCGTGGGAGTGCAGAGATGTTCTCGGCTTCCAAAAAAGCGAGTATCACGTCAACATATTCCTACCTATTCCCTACTTGACCTGCATTCGGGCGAGGCCGGCGCCGGTATTGCCTTGGTTTGGAATCACCAGTTTTTACACATTGAGGATGTATGCTGGTCCCAAGCATCATCTTTTGGTTCTCTGTGTAATAACAGCTGATCTGGCAATAACGGAGTAGCAAACTCGGGCGGTCAATCATGCTCATGCTCAATAACAAATAAAATTGAAAAGTAGTACGATGTTATCTGATTTAGTTGGTGGTACTGTACGATTGTAGGATGGACAAATGACACATCGTATATAAGTCGCAAAATTGCATTTTTAACCATTTAACTTGAACAAATTACGATGCAGGCTATAATTATAAGCGGTTGTGACTTGGAATTTTCGACACTATCTGAACAATGTTACTGGATTAGGCAATAACTGGAAACCATAATTTTTCCTCTACTTAAATATTCAACCAACATCAAGAAAATAACGCCTTATATGAAATCATTTCGCCAAAAGTTAATAAGAGTTTTGGAATATTTCAAAACCATAACTTATATATGCTTTTCAATGTCGAACATTTAAAAAAAAATCCAAGAAAATTGGCAACCATCCATTGCACTCCGATCCTCTCTGCACTCTCAACTCTCAACACCACGACAGGCGCTCCCGATTGCGGGAGAACGGGAGCGCGAATGGAGAGCACGACCACATGGCCAACCGTCATCGTCAGCGGCAATATGTAATGGTAACGTTTTGCGCAATCGATATATGTAGGCTATTACACAAGACGTACGCGACACGACGAAAACGTAGTTCAGTGCGACATCCAAAGCATTAGACGAACGCAAGAAAAACGTGGACGTGGATCAGTCAGCCGAGTGGAATGAATCACCTTCGTGAGCTCATGGTCTCGACGATTGTCACCAGGGTTTTGGTAACGAAAGATTCAACCATGTGCCACATTGCCAGCTTCATCTCTTCTGCGTTCGCTCGTTTAGTCATCGTGAGTATTAATTCAGCGAAAGCTAGTGCAGTACTAACGGTGCTTGGTTGCATACGATGATTTATGCTGTTTTCATCGCATATGTGTATGGGCCAAGTGCCGAACTAACACCCATAGCAGCCATTCGCGCATACAACTGTAAACATAGGTGGCAAACTGCAAGCATGACTACGATGTCATCATCACATGTTGCCGCCTAGGCTCGATGGTCTTTGGCTACATAGTGGGTAATGAGAAAAAGTTATTGAAATTTTTTTCGTTGGCATAGTATGGGTGGAAGCCTTTGTTTACATCAGGTTGATACAAATACCGAGTTGCGATGGGTGGACGGAGCTTTTCCGAACATTAAGAGGCGAAAGCACACATTTCTAATTCATTAATGCGCTAAACAAATAATTGCTTCAATTTGATCTTTGAGCATGGTAGTCTATTCGAATTACGCAAATTGTGTGAAATGAAATTTTTATCGTCAGGTTCGTGCAAGGCCAATATATCTTTAAACCCGCCACAGAATGAACAATCATTCGTAATACATGTTAACCCATTAGTTTATTTGATATACTGTCGTAAAAACCATTTAACGGAGCCGAGGAACGTTCAATACTATGTAGGGAAGATGTACCTATATTAATCTCATCACTTTGCAATTCATCCTACTCGAAATAAAACGATATACATGTGACAGGATTAGTTAGTAATGTTTGTTGTAGTTATTTACCGTAAGCAAACATTATTAGAAAACGAAACCGATCCTTCAACTGCCCAATTGTTTGATTCATCGTAGGATGAATAAAGGAACAATTAGATTAATATGGGGGCAGTAACCTTATAAAGAATTCAAAGTACACATTTATGATTGCTTCCAACTTGGTTGAAGGAATTGATTGCTGTGTTCGTCCTTGCTCGTAGGATCTTTTTTTTCAGAGATAGCCTCAGATTCCCTACTGCTCATTGGAGAACGTCCATTTAGTACGTCACCACCCTGTCCCTCTCCTTCGTCACGTATTTCGAATGACAATCAAACAATTTGTGTATGGAGCGTCACAGTTTCCGAACCCTTCCCCCTAAAAGCGTGTCGTACTTCACGGATGTTCCCTTGGCATGTCAACTTATCCAACCGGGCATTTTTCCCAGTTTAATGAGAGTATGTTTTTTTCGTAGTGTGCCATTGGGCTTCAAGTGGTCATTTAACAACCTGGAAGGAGGGTGCGACGCCTTCACGAGTCATCACAAAAGACTGCCAGCTGAAACATAGTGACGCTGGTTGGCGAAGCCTGGGCAATGCTGTCTAGTTGTCAAAAGCAAAGTGAAGATATTTCACCAGGAAATCACATTGCATGTTTTCTGTTCTCATTTAACTATTATTGTATATCCATTTATTTAAATGTACTTCCATTTATCTTAAGCTCTAATTTTTTTTTCTTTTTTTTCTTTCTCCAATTTATAAATGTACAAACTGATGTAATTAAATATCCAATATCTAGTACAGACTCTGAGGTAATGGCTGCCGTCGAGAATGCTTCAGCGTAAGCCCTTAAGGACATGGAGCAACACGACAAGGCTTGGGTTTTTTTCAGCATTTCAGCGAATTGAGAAGTAGGCTTTGCTCGAAGGTGGTTGGTTTTTTATTCAGCTGTCACGTTTTGCTGAGTGCTTAAATGTTTGATTAAAATCTCCTAAGGTCGTTGAAAAGTGTAATTTTTCTATAACACTTATGAGTTCGAAAACAATCAAAGATGTGATGAGTGTCGATTTGGTCGTGAACAATTTATTTGACATGCCACCAGCACCGATGTGGGCCCAGGAAATATATGGAAATTTGTTGATTGCTTCCAAGATCAAAACGAGGAAGTCCGCAGGGATCATTTTTAGTCACACAATTGTGAGAAAACTGGATCTGATAGATGATTGTGTTAGAAACTAAGTAATCGTTGAATTATTATTGTACATAGTAGTAAGCCATGAATTATTTCAAATATACTTTTGTTCATTCGTTGCCCACACGTCATTCGAGTAAGACCTATTTTTAACAGGTTATGGGCCCTGACAGCTGCCATAGCAACGGCTCTGTTTGAAGGAAGAAATGTTTTTCACTGTCAAGACTCAAGCAGTTCCTGGAAATAAGATGACGAATCCGAACGATGGAGATGGCTGAAGTTCTGGAGCGCATGCCGACGGCGATGGCAGGGTGGCTGGAACGCAAGCTGGCGGAACGAGACTACCTGGACGCATGGTGTCATTGCAGGCGAGAGAAGTTGTTCGTGGATCGGAAAATTACAATTCCTGGGCGTTTTCCACCAAGATGGTACTCATCAAGGACGAGCGACAGATGGAAGGAAGCGACGCTGACGGAATACGAGGCCCAGATGGAGAACCAAACATGGGAGTTGGTTGAACTACCGAACAGGAGGAAGCCTCTACGCTGCAAGTGGGTTTACAAGCTGAAGACGAACTCGGATGGATCTGTGGAGCGGTACAAAGCCCGCTTGGTCATCAAGGGCTTCCCCCAGGTACATGGTATCGATTACACCGAAACGTACGCCCCTGTTGTTCGGTATGCCACCATCCGGTATCTTATGTCGATGGCTGCCACGATGAATCTCAAGATCCATCAGCTGGACGCGTTGTCGGCGTTCCTGCAGGGCGACCTTGAAGAAGAGGAAATCTATATGGAACAGCCGGACGGATTCGTCGACCCAGCCGCACCCATGAAAGTCTGCCGCTTGAAGAAAGCACTCTATGGGCTCAAGCAAGCCAGTAGGGTGTGGAACCAGAAGTTGGATGCTGAGCTGAGGCGCAATGGTTTGAAGCGGTCCGCCTGCGACCGGTGTGTGTACTTCAAGATCGACGCTGGCATGGTTCTGATAGTGGCTGTATACGTGGACGATATGCTGGTGTTCTCAAACAACCTGCGATGGGTGGATCGTTTGAAGAAACAGCTGATGACGAAATTCCGGTTAAAGGACTTTGGTTTGGCCAGCAAAATCCTTGGGATGCGAGTGACGAAAGATGGTAGCCGTGTAATGGTAGATCAGGAGAGAAACATACGTCGACTGTCTGCTGAAGCGCTTCAATGTTGCAGATTGCAATGTGCGGATCCGAACCAGAAGCTAACCAAGGAGATGTGCCCATGTTAGCTATCAGTAATGCATTAATGCATCTGAAATTAAGTCTTGTCCAAAGAACATCTTTAATTACGTAAAAACTAAATTAAAATCAGACTACTTTCCTTCAATAAAGCAACTTGACGAAAATGTCGGGGTTGGCTAATAAAAAAATTGTGATCACTTTGCAATTTTTTTTCAAGAAATTTATGCATTTTCAGAAAATGATCGCGACCGCGATTATTTTGCATTTCATCCAGAATTTTCAAGGGATATTGGAGTCAATCAAATTCAAGTACAAGACATTTTGCTGGCTTTAAGGACTTTAGATGCCTCACAAGGACCTGGACCTGATGGAATTCCTCCAGTATTTATGAAAAATCTTGCAACAGAGCTAACAGGCTTAAAGGCCAAATCAGACATGAAACCACACAGAATCAGCTATCCTGCTCTCAAAAAAAAAAAAGTATCTTTGAGGCTTAAAGGCGAAATCAGACATGAAGGAAAGCCAAAGCTTAACCTCACTCTTAAGCAAAACCGGCTCAAACTCGTCCGGAAATATATGGATTGGAAGGCTGAGTGGCGAAATGAAGTTTAATTTGGCCGGACCGGACTGTTGCAGTTGCTACTGGCATGATTTGAATCAAATTGGTGTCGGGAGATCGAATCGAAACTTTGGGGGTGGATGTTTGCTGGTTTGGGGTGCCTTCTCATACCATGCAAAGCTTCCGATTTACTTCATTTCAACCCAGATGAATTCCAACATGTTCCTGCTTTTGGAAGATGTTTTGATCGGTCATACTGAGAACGACGCGAATGATATCGTTTTTCAGCAGGACAATGCATCTATTCACGTCTCCAAGCAATCGAAAACGTGGTTTGTTGAGAAAAACATTCTGCTACTAGACTGGCCAGCTTGCAGTCCGGATTGCAATCCAGTTGTAAACCTCTGGGGAATCTTGGCTGCAATGGTTTATGCAAACATTTACAGTCTTAAAACAGCAATTCAAGAGTGTTGGGCCAAAATCGACATGGCAACACTGCAAAAGCTCTCTGATTCGATGCCAAACCGCATTTTAAGTAACGTTTGCATTTAAAAAATGGACGAAAATTGCCGATTTTTCATGGGTTTACCTTCACCCACACTGACAAAACTACCCATGCAGCATCAATCATATGTCAGCAGACAAAATTTGACAGCTCTATCAGTCGAACTCTAACCGTGATGGCAAAAACAGTGAAGCAACTTCGTTCAGAAGTGTGCGCGTTCAAACGGCACCCCGCCGCGTCGAAAACGGACATCGTGGGGCACTTTGTGGTCGCCGGATACGCCCGTTCCGGCATCTACAACATCTTGGCACTGTTAGACAACAATCAGAGCATCGAAAGAAAGCCCGGTTCTGGAGGGCCGACGACCCTGAGCGACAAGAAGCTCCAAAGGATGCTGAAGAGGAAGACCGAGGTAAAAGTGGCTACATCGCTGCGTGCGCTTGGCCGGCAGGTCGGTTCAATAAGATGGTCAACTCGATTTTCCCGGCGAATCGCGACGTGGCGGTTGTGATGGACGACAAGACCTATCTCACCCTGGATGGCAACGACTGGCAGGGCCCTTCGTATTCTACTTCCCCCACGAAGGAAGTGAGCTCCGAGGTGAAGTTCATTTCACACACCAAGTTCCCCAAGAAGGTGCTGCTGTGGCTGACAATCAGCGAGAAGGGGATGTCAAAGCCGCTCTTCTTTCGCTCCGGACTGACCGTGAACGGGGAAATTTATAGTACGAAATGCCTGCCGAAAGTTGAGTCGTTCATCAAGAAATACCATAAGGGCGAAGACGCGGTGTTCTGGCCAGATCTGGCGTCGGCCCACTACTCGAAGCGATCGTTGGAGGAGATGGAGCGGCTGAATATCGATGTGGTACCCAAGTCGGCGAACTCGCCCAACGTCCCCTAGCTGCGTCCCATCGAGAATTTCTGGGCCAACTTGAAGCGTAAGATCTACTTCAACAAACAATTTTGTCGCGAAAACTGAGGAGGAATTGATAAATAAAACGAAGAAAGAACTCAAAAACATGCCTACACGCATGTTTTCGTCCGCCATGGCGAATGTTCCGGTTAACTGCCGGAAGGCCGATCGCAAGGGCGTAGAATTATTTTGCAAGTAAGCTTAAATAATTACCTTCCATGGGGAATTTATCAAAAGCAATTATCTGTCTTAGCTTTTTTTTTGTCACCATTCGAAAAAAGTCCATTTTTTTAATGCAAACGTTAAACCGAAATATTTGCGGCCATACTAAATATTACACCAGAAAAAAAAATCACATAATCAGTGGAAAATATCCTCTAGAAATTCACTTAACTTTCATGGGATTCAGGAAGTGGAAAATGCTTTGTAAAATCAAGTGAATCTTATGTGTCCAGTGAAAGGTAAATGATTGTTTTCTTTTTTTTTTTTGGGCGTAGAACCACTGCGTCCACTGAGTTGAACTTTTGTGGTATACCCCTGTTTACTATTCTAATACGCATCTTAAACCTAAATCAGCATTTGTCAAGTGACCAGCCTAAGACGCGTCTCCCAGTCAGGCAAAATTGAGTTTATAAAACCCACCACCTTTCCAGGATTTGCAGTCCAAATTTCTTTAGGTTCTATATGCAACCACTGTACAGAAATTTAAGTCTGCTCTTGTACAAAGCATCACAACTGCAAAGCAGATGTTCCGAGGTTTCACGTTCCATGTTACAGAAACGACAGATATCATTCTGAACCTGGCCAATGTTTTTCAAATGATATCTACTCGGGCAATGACCGGTTACTAGGCCAGTATAGGTACAAAGAACTCTCTTATTGAGCTCCAGAAGCTTTTTACTAATTGTAACATTTGGAATTATAAACCTTTTCTATTGAACACACTTTGTGGTGACCAACCAATTGGTCATCACCCTTTGCTCTTCCCAAGATTTTAATTCCATTTTTATGGCACAGTATGATATACCGCAGAATGGTTCTGGGCCAATAAACTGTGCATTTGAACCTTGTTTAGCAAGCTCGTCTGCCCTTTCATTGCCTTCAATGCCAAGGTGTCCCGGAACCCAGAATAAATTTACCGAGTTCTCTTGGCACACCTTTCGCAATGAAAGAATGCATTCCCAGACAAGTTTGGATGTACATATATAATTACTCAACGCTTTGAGTGCTGCTTGGCTGTCTGTAAAAATACAAATATTTGCATATCTATATTTCCTCTTCAGACAAACGGTTACACATTTTATTATAGCAAAGATCTCCGCTTGGAAAACCGTAGGATAGTTTCCCAGCGCCACTGAGATTTCTATTCCAGGACCGAAGATTCCTGCTCCCGTTTTTGTTCCAATTTTTGAGCCATCTGTGAAGAATTTTATGGAGCCATGACGACCGGTGGGACCTCTGACTTCCCAATCTATTCGTGACGTTTCACATATGTTATAAGGGATATCATGGTTTCCCACAGGTTTCATCCAGTTTCCATTCATATACATTTTGAAAGCTTTTTGAAATGCTCAGGTGACCGACTAAGTCACCAGACAGAAATGTTTTCAGCCGTTTAGTCTAAGCATACTCTTTTCCGCTTCTAGTTGCACGTATTCGTGCAAAGGCAGCAGATTTAGAATTGCATTAAACGCATTTGATGGAGTGCTGCGCTTCGCTCTCGTTATAGCAATGGATACTAGCCGTTGAAGTTTTGTAAGCTTTTTCTGTGCAGTAGCCTCTTTTGTTTTTGGCCACCACACAAGAGAAGCATGTGTTACTTTTGGACGTATTATGGATGTATAAATCCACATTATCAGTTTTGGTCTTAGACCCCATTTTCTGCCAAATGTTTTTGAGCATATCCAGAAAGCACTGGTTGCCTTACCCAACTCAAGATGAGCATTCCGGTTCAGTTTGGCATCCAGTATCACTCCTAAGTATTTTACCTGTTCACTAAGATCAATCTTTAATCCTCCTAGCTGAAACGCTTTTAGACTAAACTTCCTTTTCCTAGTGAAAGGTACAATTACTACTTTTGATGGATTAATGCTAAGGCCCTCTTTGATACACCAAGACTGGGTAAATTTTAGGGCCCATTGCATTCTTTCTGAAATGATGTTGTCAAATGTTCCCCTCACTATGACTATATCGTCTGCAAAACCTACAACCTCGTAACCTTTTTCCTCTAAGCTTCTTAGAAGATCGTCTACAAATAAGGACCACATTAGTGGTGAGAGGACTCCTCCTTGGGGACAACCTTTCGTTGCCCGTACTGTAATAGACGAACTTCCTAGCTCTGAAGTGATTTCTCTTTTTGCGAGCATGGTATGAACCCAGTTAATTATGTTCATTTCAAAGTTCCTTTTCTTCATGACACGAGCCATAGACGAATAGGAAGGGTTGTCGAAAGCTCCTTCAATATCTAAGAAAGAACAAAGTGCTATTTCTTTAACCGATAGAGCTTCTTCTACCTTTGAAACCACACTATGCAGTGCCGTAACTGTTGACTTACCAGACTGGTAAGCAAACTGGAACTCAGATAGTGGATGCTTGTTCATGTAATTTGAATTGATATAATCATTCAACACTTTTTCCATCGTCTTTAATAGGACTCATGAAAGACTAATGGGTCTGTATGATTTAGAATGCGCCTTGTCCCGCTTTCCTACTTTAGGTATGAAGATAACTTTTACTTGTGTCCATGAAGTTGGAATATGGTTGAGTTCTAAACTTGCCTTAAAAATCTCAATTAATGGCGAGATCAACACTGCTTCGCCGTTTTGAAGTAATGCTGGAAATATCCCGTCCATTCCTGCAGATTTGTAAGGCTGAAAAGATCTCAACGCATTTTCTACCCTGGCTTTCTTAAAGATTTTATCAGCCAAGTCATTTGCGGCGATTTTTGTTCTAACAGACATTTGAGGTAGAACTTCTTTCACCTTCAAGTGGTCCATCTCTGTCAAGTAGTCAAGTAGAATTTCTTTTTCTATCTGATATTCATGTAAAAGTCACTTATTTCAGATATTTGGAAAATATCTACATGTGTTTCCAGTTGTAGCAAAGATAAATATTCGTTTCAGCGTAGCTAATGGTTGTCTTCTAAATTCGCTTTTGTAAGTCATCTTCAATGTCTACCCATTTTTCAATGTTATTTATCCAAACGTGAACAAATTTTACAATTTTACAAACTAGTTTTAATGCTGAATTTGTTGAAAATTAAGGAAACGTATCCTACAAATCGAAAAAAAAAAAGATAATTGGGTTGTGCGTTATTTCTGAAATACATACAAGAAATGAGACTCGGCTAAACGAATATCTACCACTGTACAATTTCGTGCAAGGTCGCAGTTGACCAAAGCGAGAGTAATACCAGTTCACCTCAGTCTTGAACAAGAGGTTTGCTTGAGAAATTCCCGAAACTCGCATCACAAACTTGCCTAACGTAAACACCTCGTGTGCAGTAAGGACCTTCAGACGTATGTCCAACACTGCCAGCCCCTTTAATGAAATTTACGCTGTAAAACCCCAATAGTCTCTATAAACACGGGGAAACCTATAAAAGCCAGAATTTACGATGCTTACGGTAACCTATTACGATTCCGAAGATTCCCTGGCACTTATATAACAGTCACAATCAAGCTAGTAAGTCTTCAGGCCGGCTCTGTGTTGCATTGGGTAGAGATGCTGGTGATTTGTTCAATCTTATTTGCCACTTTCAACGATGACCAAAGATGTATCCTTTAATCCTGGATGGATGTACAATTGTATGATTTTCTCAACATGGTTGATGCGCATCATTTGTACTTCTATACATCACACTGTGTACCTTAACTGGACGATTCACTAGTTCACTTGATTTCTAACTTGCACTTGTTCTGAACCGTCAATTTCACAATGAGCACCACACTCTACCGACACGTCAATCTTCCGGTTGTTTTAGTCGAATCAGCAACAATCTTTCAGTAGAAAACTCACCTAGAACGAGAGACAAGAAGGGTAGATATTAGTTACAGTTGTTCTAAAAGGTTTGTCAAGCTGAATTATATTGAAAGAGCTCTTATCAAGCTCGATTTAAAACAAAACTCGAATGGTTACTTACACTCGCTTCGTTTTAGTTTGTATTTTTAGTAATAATTCCCAAAAAAAATAATACGGTCTAATAACTTTCATTGGCTATAAGCGTCAACCGTTGCTTACGCAGCAGCATGTAAACCTTATAGATATCTAATACAACTCGTCTTTCACACATTTCATTTTTTTTTAGGAAAACGTAAACAACCAATTTCACAACCAAGTAATGGTCAACGTTCGGCCCCAAGGACAGTCCACGTTCGGTTGATGATCGTTGTTCAATTCGAATCAATTTTCGATCAGAAGAGGGGTTAGCGCGAAGCAAAGGTAAACAAACTCTATCATCTTTGTCATCGGGCATGTATGAAGGTACTTGGCTTCCGCATGCGTTTCCCAGGTGCCCATCTCATCGAAGTTCAGAGAAAGGCATAAGATCACAGAGCACTTAGAGGTATTGCGCCGTTCTGAACCGAAATGGAACAAAAATAGCATAACAATATTTATATTCGGCACACTTTCAACCGCCCCACGAGAGGAGCACTGATGAGCAGGTGATGGGAAATATGCGTGCGTGCCAACTCAAGAGTCATCGTCTCTTCTGCTGTGTAGTGGTTTTTTCCCATTACATAGCTCGTCGTCGTCGTCGTCGTTATCATCCTGGTTGATATCCTAAGAAATTCTTGCGGAAATGATGCTCAAATGCTTACGGAAATGGAACAGAAGAGTTTCATCGCGAGATGAGGAGCACTGAGAAGAAAGCTGGGTACGGCTTATGTCATAAAATCCACATCCCAAAAGCCGCACCAGACTAGCGGTAGTCAAAAGTTGACTCGAGCCGAGTGAGGTGTTCCACCTATGCTCTTTCCTGTTGTGGTTCTTCGCTTCACTTCGTGTCCGTATAGTATCTATGAATGTGCTTGTACGCATAATCGAAACAAGATTCACAACGACTATGCTCAGTGGGCTGATAGGGAACGGTGAGCGATTAACGGGGTAAAGGTGGTCAAAAAAAGATTTTCCTGATTTTGTAACGGTTTCTTAGAAATTATAATTGTACAGTTAATGATTAATTTGTCCTGTTGGTTATATGCTTTTTGTGACGAGTGCAGTTAGTTGGAACAGGCAATCTAAAATAAAATTCCACATAAGGTAATTAACCCAAATCAGTCAAAATTTAACCTAGCGTAGAGTAGATAAACTTGGTAAGGAAATAAGTAGAAGTGTTGTCCATTTGTTGACGTCCCGAGAAAAAAAATCTCAGAGGTTTACAATTAAATGTATTGAAACTATACAATAGAATCTATAGTATGTACAGTTAATTGTATTGTTCACAACGATAAGATGACAATACAGGGTGCGGCAGAAAATAATGCGAAAATGTTCAAACTTGAGTATTGGGTTAATTCGTGTAATTTTTTTTTAATCAGTTCGTTTGGTTAATTCGTGTAGTTAGTGACTAATTTCTGTCGAAAGTGTATTTGTTTATGTTTACTTTCAAGTGCTGCATCTGAACATTCTATTTGTTTTATTGCAAATTCGTCAAAATGTTTGCGAAAGAAGTGATCATCAGTTTGTTGCTCGCCCAGAAGAAGCCGAAAGAGATTGCCAAGGTGGTAGGGTGCCATTTGGAAACAGTTTAACGCATAAAAAAGTCCCTGCAGGATGGTCCTAAGCAGCGGAAGCCGGGAAGCGGACGTCCGCGCTTTACACGCACGCCGAACGTGATCAAATCGGTCCGTGCAAAGATTGCTCGCAACCCGGTGCGTTCCATAAGAAAACTTGCAAAGGAAGCAAATATTTCGGAGAAATCCATGCGGACAATCATCAAAGAAGACCTGCATGCATCTTCCAGAGCCAGAGTGAAACGCCACTTGATTACGGACCGGGATTCCAATTTTAAACCAAACATCCGGCTGGTGTCATGATGTTTGGCTTGGTGGCGTCCAACGGTTTGAAAATGCCGCCTGTTTTCATTGATGCTGGAGTTAAAATCAATACCGAAGTGTATATCGGTATTTTAAAGGACCAAGTGCTTCCCTGGGTGAAGGCCAACTTCTCCGAGGACCAAAACGTTGTCGTACAGCAGGATGGAGCGCCGTGTCACACGTCCAATCGAACCCAACAATGGATGAAAGATAACATGAAGTTTTGGCCGAAGGATTTGTGGCCCCCTAGCAGTCCAGATCTTAAACCGTTGGATTATTGGGCATATGTTGAAGCACGAGCCTGCAAAACATCACACCCTAGTGTGAAAACCCTGAAGTCAACCATAACACGCACTTGGCAGTCAATGTCGGAGGACTACGTCCGAAAGGCATGCTCTGGCTTCCGGCGTCGGCTCGAGGATGTTATTAATAAAAATTGAGGACACATTGAATAAATTTGTTTAAAAGGACTTTATAAAGATGACTGCACTCGAAAATTATTGCTTGAATTAGTTGAAAATGGGATTTGAATGAAATAGAACAAATTTTCGCATTATTTTCTGCCGCACCCTGTAGAATCTAATGTAAATTGAGCCATCGACAATGGACGAATTCAAGGTTGAAAAAAGAAGAAGACACCGAGTGGTGATAAATTTGACAGCACCCATGTTAAAGTATAGGACGAACATTTTAAAAAGCTTCCAAAAAAATTCTAATGAAATTCCAATCAAAAGCAGTTTGTAGTATGATAGACGAAACATTCAAAACTTCTCAATAAAGACATTTTCAGCAAAATAAAAATAAAATAAAACACGCCAAAGTCACGAGTTCGAATCTCACCCCGGACAAGTTACGAAAATACCCAAAAGGTGTTATACATAAACCACGTACACTTTTACATCTTAGGGGGGCGGGGGTGGGGGCGTTTGTTTTCTGACCAAAGTGTACGCTTCATACAAAATTTAAAAAAAAATATGGAGAAATGTCTACGAGGGGGGGGGGGGGGGCTGAGATTTTCAAAAAATAGTCTAAGTGAATAGACCCAAAGATATTTGAGTGACTACGACGGGAGATGAACCAGCCGAGGGCTGCAAATCTCGATAATCAAGGAATTAAAAAATAATAATAATAATAAAGCCCCTATTGTGCAGTTTTGGATGTTTTATCCATCATACAACAAGCCGCTTTTAATTAGAATTTCATTTGGATTTCTTAG
Source organism: Aedes koreicus (assembly GCA_024533555.2). Lineage (NCBI taxonomy): Eukaryota > Metazoa > Arthropoda > Insecta > Diptera > Culicidae > Aedes > Aedes koreicus. The sequence goes on along the minus strand of JAHHFK020002740.1, from coordinate 332,504 downwards.
AAAAATTTCAAAATTTTCGTCCTATGCTTTAACATGGGAACTGTCAGATTTATGACCACTCGGTGTCTTCTTCTTTTTTCAACTTGGATTCGTTTATAGAAAAGGGTTTTTTTTCTGTATTATGGAGATTTTCAGCCTTGGGCTGGTTCAAAGGGGGGTTGTTATGTATCTGAACTATAGAAAAAATCTTTTTGACGTAGGACTACGTTTCTCTTTTCTATACCGGGTGTCATTTCAAAATTTTGAAAAATGAGAGCGTTACGCAAAAGTGAAAGGGTTTTGAACGCTAATAACTCTAGTTTGACTGAACAGAATGACTTCATTTATACACCATTTGATCAAAAAAACTCACAAATGTTTTGGATTAAAATTTCAATTAAGTGCTATTAGTCTAAGAAGTTAAATTTTTTACTTAAAAATGACCTACTTTTGCTCCCATACAAATCTGCATATGAACAGGTTGAAAATATGGCTTTCTTTTTCCGGGTCCTCAAAAACGGGTAACAAATGGATCAAATGGTCTTCTTCTTCTTTTTATTTCAATTAGTTTCATTCGATGTTTAATACAGCAATAGCAACACCCTCAGCTGCAAAATTATTTTGCTTTGTTGGCGGTGCCTAGTTTTATAACTGAAGCCCGTCCCCTCTTATGAAATTTGCTTCGTACTGCATTCTCGTGCCTCTCTTCTTTGTAGGCAATGCTATGCTAACACCAGTATAAAGCACACGATTTGAACCAAAATGATTTCATTGGGATATTCTAGTTCGATTGAGCAGCACGTAAGGTTGTATTTTTCGCTTTCTTGTTTTCCAGCGATTGTGCGTTTGGCTCGCAAATTATCGCCTGCGCTTGCTCATCTAAAAACCAGAAGGAAGCGCTGCAAAGTTTTGCAAGTTACCCCGCTTGACCTGTTGCTGTGGCAAAGGGTCGTAAAAATCGATAATCCACGCGGGCGGTGTCCGCTTCCGAAGCCTTCCGGAGCCGGGCACCTCCAAGCGAAAAACGGTGTTTGTGACAACCAGATTACTAGAATCATCCCAAATATCTTACAGTCGGCCATTCACAGCGACGAGGAGTCTAATAAACTACTATCCGGATTGAATACAGTACATGATGGTGTCCTGCTGGCCAAATCAAATTTAAATTAATTTCTAACCTTCGTCCTTTTCAGGACGACCAATAAAATTTTACAATAAAGGAGCTTGTGTTGAAGTGAAATGTTCGAGATTTATCCTAAACAAACTTTGTATATTATCAAAAATAGTACTTTTTGGATTGTTTCGAAAAAACAATGGCTCAGTTTGTAGAAAATTTCAAAAGAAGGGACGGGTCAAAGCAAAATATTAAAAACATTTTAATATTAACCTACCATATGTGTTACAATATGTATAAATAAGTTTATATCATTATTACTATACACCAACGTGGTCCTACGTGAACCTCGCGGTTATATCCCTGATATAGCCCACGTCGAATTTTTTATTCGAACAAATTTGAGTCAATCACTATTAATTGTATTGTTTCACAATTGTTGAAAATTGTAGCATATGGAGGGAATAGTAAATCTATTGTAATGACAATATGCATTTTTAATTTATCTGATACATGAACAATAAAATGCATGGTCGGAAGTAGATTTTAATGTTATGTCATTAGAAAAGATATGGGGTTTTTGTGCCCCGCTCACAGGCTTTTCCTCATCAATGTTCAATGTTCATGAAGACGGCTAGTCAGTTGAAGTTTGAAAATAACAAATAAATAAATAAATGTTATTATTGTATTGTAATTGTATGGTAATTTTTAGCCAGGTTCACACTCAATCGATTGACCCGTTTCTAGGCAGGTTTAGACTGGACTGATTTGGGTAAAAATCGCTAAGTACAGGGTGGTCACACAATCTTAATTTAAAAATTCCCGCAATTTTCCCGTATTTTTGCCTAATTTGTCCTGACTGGGGTTAATATAAATTGTATTAAAAGATATTTTTGGTAGTTTTTGAGGAAATTGTTCAATCTGAAATTCTGACTTGTTGCATTTAGCCAAAATAAGGAATAGCCGCCGCAAATCAGGCTTCTTGCGTATTGCGTAACCGGCTTTGGCCTCTCATTTTGCAAACGAGAACAAAAATCGCTCTATATATGCCATTGATTTTCAAGAAGGTTCGAAGGTTTTCGAGCACAAAATGATGCACGTTCATTGCGTGCATCTTGTATCAAGGAATTCGTGATTTCGACGTCGTTGACAGTTCGTAGACAATTCTCTGAGCTGCCAAACTCTTTTCAGTTTGGTTCACTATTAGGAACTTTTCATTTATAGAAAATCCTCGCTCCATCGTCGCATTTCAGTGCGACAGCATCAGCACCTTTTTAACAAATGTTGTCAAAATTTGGCAGCTCCTTCTTGAAATGACCAATCAGTTCTAGCCAAAATTTGTCCAAATGCTGTTCTTTTCTCTGGAACGTTTTTAAAGACGACATTGAGCACCGCTGCCCAATTTACTCTTTCACTTTGTGAGGAACTGCAGTGCTGAGAGAGCCTTTATCTTCGAACGTTTACAGACAAAGCTCCAGACGCTATGCCCGTGAAGTGAGTTGGAACATCAGGGTTAATGCAGATGACGTAACGCGTTAAAGGGTATGTCAATGGAGATTTGTTGAGCTTCTTTAAAAAACAACAGTGAAAAGAACGACAGTCGTTGCGAAATGCAAATTGTCTTGCTTTCTTGATTGCCGATTTATAGGCAAAACCAATTTCCACAATAAGGCCTGGCAGAAGATTGCACTCTGTCAATACTTTTTCAATTAACTATTTTGCTTTGACTGTCAGACGCTCGGGCTTACCAATTTTCTCCATTTTAAAAGAAAGTTATACTGAATTATTATAACAGCTAGCTCATTGTATGAGCATGAGCTAATTCGTAAATCCTGGCCGATCCTGAATTTTGACCGATTTCTGTTCGATAACTATCAAATATATCATAAAATCATGTTTCAATATTGAAAATAACTAAGGGTCGTTTTCTTCTTTTTTGCAATCTCAGCCCGCTGCTTGCTGGCATGTGATCGATTTCCCTATTACAGGCATAATTCTCTAATAATATTGATAATGTTCTCTTCAAATTCCAATCAGAGCTTGAACGGTTTTCGGTGCGTTTTAGGGCGTTGGATAGCATTTTTTGCAAGGCTTTGATAGATAATCGCTCGCTCCAATTGATCAATGTCACCTCTTTTCTAATACAGGCTCTAAGCTGAATGCCAGCGCTAATAGCATCATCATCGTTTACAGGAGAATGTACTGCATTAGCTTCTGCTTTCTTTCTGCTCGAGAAGAACCTCGGAGATCGTTCTTTAAAGTCCCACGAGTTAACATCCGATTCATTTTCTATTTTGCTTTCGTTCCAGTGTTCAAAAAGCGACAATCGGATTCCACTTGGAAGATGGTTAAACTCGTGGTGACTTCGGACAAAAAAGAAGCTTAGCGAAGAGTAACCCATACAAGAATTTTTCGAAGCATTTCTTCGCCATTTCTAGTCATACAGTCGATTCGACGAAAGCTCGGAATTAAATCAGAATGTGGAAAAATCAAGAGCCACTTCCATACAAGTCGCATCCACGAAGGTGGCAGTTAGGCCCTTTTCAAAAATCCATTTTTTTTTTGGTCACACATCCGAGATGATTGAGGATCGAAGTCACTCAAGAACAATAGAATAGAATAGAAACACCGTTAAATTAATCTGCTAAGTCGCATTCATGTTCATTCTCAGTCATGCAACCAGGAACCGAAAAACGTTATTTCTAGCGAGACAGTCATACACTCAAAAAAATCGACACGTTGTTTTCACGTGAAATTTCACGTAACTTCCACCTGAACACGTAACCAAATCTCGAATAATTCATGTTAGGGGCCTAAAAGCCATTTGTAAACAATGACTTTAAATGTCGATTTCTCTTGAATCTTAAATCACTCCCGTGAAATGAAAGCAGCATTCGGTATAAGAATTTTAGGTCTACCATATGGAGTAGCTGGATATAGTGAGGTTCTCGTGATTCGTGAGAGATCAACGTTTAAAGTCATTGTTTACAAATGGCTTTTAGGCCCTAATCATGAATTACTCGAGAAATCTTCTTCAGTAAAATCAGGTGAACATAACGTGTCCAGTGAATTGTACGTGAAAATCACGTAAAATTTATGTGATTTTCACGTAGAATGTGAGTTTACACGGAAATCACGTAACTCTTACGTGAATTCCACTTGTTTATTACTGGTTTTGGCAGTGGACGAAAATTACGTGCTTTTCACGTGGAAGTAACGTGTCGATTTTTTTGAGTGAGAATTACGCTAGATTGAAGTGGTAAATCGATTTTAACGTCGTTCTCATCAAGATAATCTAGTACCAATAGGACTGATCGAACAGAACACATAGACGAGCAATGAAAAGCAACATTCTGTCAGTTGCAATCTCAGTACAAAATCCGAGGTAGAAAACTGGAATTAGTCACCCAAATGAACGTTTATCAAATCAGGTCACTAATTTCCAATTCCATTAGACTTTCTAAGAAATACAGGAATACAAACGGTTCAATTGCAGAAAGTCTACTGCAATTCCATATAAAACTATTCCGTATTAAATAACACTGTAATCACAGCCGAAAAGTCACCTTTTGACTCCGTTTCGTCGCCTATCTTCCACAGTGCAGTTGAACACCAATACATTGCATGACGTCACAGTCCATTCGTGTGCGATTTGCGATTCGATGGTGTTGTCTCGCACTCCTATGTAGGCACACGACCTGTCAAACTTTTAGTCCACGTCCTAAATTTTTCCTGCACTGATTCTACCGATGGGCCCCTCCGGACACTCTCCAGAACCACTTTCCCATCAATTCCTTCTACCATCAATCCATTCTGATATCCATTCATCCTAGGAAAACTGTTTTTCGTCTTTCCCGAATGAGAATCTTTCGCGAATCTGACATTTGCCTAACCTAGAAAATAATAGAAAAAGAGAATGCACAAAACCCAGAACAAGTCTCACTCGTTTTCTCTCGTAAGTTGCAATCCGCGATGCAAGTCGCGTTGAGCATCGGTTGACTTCCGGGCGGTGAAATACGGCTCACCCAAAAACACCCGACAAACCGGAAGTGGCGAAAAAAAAAGTCCCTTACGAAAGATCCTGCGGACCCCCGAAGGGAAACCAGAGGAACGATAGCAAGAAGAAAAAGACATGTCCACACATTCTCGCATTTGAGTCAGGCAGGTCCAATCCGCACCAAGAAGTAGCCCCCGTATGTAGTCTTGGTCTTCGTCGTCACACTAGTTTCTTGCCCACCACGCACACATACTCACACACACCCAAGGCGGGTGCTCGATGAGGAAGAACAAGGAGGTAATGGAAGCACAGCAGCAGCAGTAGCAGTCGTAGAAAAATTTTCTCCTCACAGCTCTTGACTGACTGGCTGGCTGCTTTTTCGGAAGCACCGTCCATTTTCGCGATCAATTTGCGTATGTTTTGCGGTCGCTGCTTACCTGAATTCCACGCGTAAACGATGCACCGTTCGCTGGAGAACACTTTCCGTAAGGAATCGCACCCGTTTGATCGGTCGCACTACCGAGAAAATCGGAATAATATTTCGGAATTAAACCCCGAGGAGAGCCAAAATACCGCCGCCTGCGTGTTTGAGAGACAACAAAAACACCATGAATGGAAAATTTAGTACTAACGTTGGACGGAGAAGTCGCAAGTCTTGAAGCTGGCGAGTTTTTGATCAGGTTTTGATTGTGCGGGAGAGCGGCGAGAGAAGTTTCGGAAGATTTTCTCTCGCCCTCTCCGGGGTAGGGTGTAGGACAGTGGTTGTACCAAAAACGATGATGGCGTCGTGAATTGACAGCTGTCACTGTGAGCGGAGCGAGGGGTCGAGCAAGGAGAGAATATTATAGGTGCTCTAATCAGGGGGGTAATCATTATAAGGATTTCGCTGTTGCTCACATGGATTTCAGTATCGATGTGATGAATATATGGTTAGGATGATTGCATCAACCTGTTCTTCCTTACATTCAAAACTTTCATATGAAGAGACGAACCAGCCACCGGCTGAAAGTCTCTGTAATAAAGACATCTAATCTAATCTAACTTTCATATGTGCGCATCGTAACGTCGTTATAGGATACAAAGCGAGTGTGAAAGAGCTAGTTGATTCCAAATACGCAACTCTGTTACTTGGAGAGTAACCTTCTGAAACTCTCTGTCGAAGATTAAGGGGGGACCCTTCAGGGGTCCCGGAGATGAACCAGCCTGAGGCTGAAAATCTCCTTAATAAAGATAAAAAAAAAAAAAAAAAGCTAGTTGATTTGTTCTGTCATGCCAGTCGTGGATGGGCCATATTTCGACAAAGATTTTTCATGAGGGCCTAACTGACAAACTTAAACAATGGCTTTTTCCGTCAATTTCTCGTATTTCGAAAGCTTCTAATTCTATCGAATAGAAGGACTCTTTTTCTTCGAAATGGCTATGGTAGATTAATGAGGCAAGTTTCCAAGGTCGACAAATTCAAGAAAGAAGCCATTGTTTACGTTTTTCAGTTAGGCTAAGCGATGCAGAGCCCCTGGTTCTAATGTATCGAACGAATGATTCAACCAAACTACCTTTGGATAATCATAAGTTGAACCCAAGGTTGAACCTTATAAAGTAAAGAGAAATCATCAATTTTCATTTTGATTAAGTATTTTATGAAATTTGGATCAACTGGTATGAAATGCAATCAAACACCTTATAATTTGTCATTAAAAAAACTCAACGCTTAACTTATGAATTCAGTTGTGAAGATGACGTATAACAATGTAAAAGAGCTGGGGTGGCATTTCGTAGCTCGAAACGAACGACTTTTTGTACGAACGCTTGTGAGACTGTAGCTTGTTGCTACAGTATCATAAGGTGCGGAATTTAATGAATGATTTTTCGGGAAAGTTTTCATCCTATTTAGATTTAATTCGGTGAACTGCGTTTTGTTTGCACCTAATGCGAATTCTTAAAGCACGAGATAGAGCAGCAAGGGATCCACTTTCAAATGAACAACAGAAAGTGGCAGAATCAAACATCGTCCGACACGTCCAGTAGGAGGTCTTTGCTGACGAGTGGAAGGTTTTCGCAAAGCGCGAAACAGTTTCCAGACGATCCCCATTTCGATGGTTTAATCCTTATATATCCGTCGATAACGTCATCCACGTCGGTGGTCGACTGGAACATTCAACAGAATCGTATTATACAAAGCATTCCATGGTACTGTTGATGGTACTCCCAGCTCGTCATGCGTTCAGTGGTTTGGATGGTTTCGAAACATTACCACTTGATATTTCTATATTTTGGTTCGCAATAGGGGGATTTTAATTTAAAAAAAACATCCCGCATAACGAAAAATAATTTGCTATATAGTCAAAACTATATTTCGAATGTAAGATATATTATCACATTTTATGTTATTGTTATCCAATAGTTTAATCTCGCTTTCACCATACAACCTCTACATTAACACATATTGTTAATGTTTGCCATATTGTCGTTGAAGGGTTTCTTATTATTCATATTTATTTAAATTTTTTTTTTTTATATTTTTATTATACATACGTCTGCACGTGGTCTGGATTATATACCAACTTTTTGACATAGAGTACAGCAAAAATTTTGTTCGTGAAAAAGCCAATTTTAGCCAATTTTATATGGTAACCTAACTTAACCGCCTATTCAGCATATAGTTATTTGGCCTTTTACTATCTGAAATATTGTTAAAACTATATAGGTTATTGTTAGTTTCTAGTTGTCAACTATACGGGTAAATGTCGTAAATGGGTAAATGATGCATTATTGCATTATCTCAATAAATGCTTCATTGCTAGCTAAAAAGTAGCATTGGTGCAGTATCATCTGGATGACATTTTCCAATTTGACTTTAGAAATGAGAAACATATGATCGAGCTGGACTGCATGCCAGATCCAGAATCGTCCTGTTCATTCTCCTTAACCTTGGACTTAGCAGCAGAATCTTTGGTTTCTAAAATTTTAGCAAAAAATGTGGCTGCATTATGGGGAGCCGCATGTTTTTCTGGTTGTTAATATTCAGAGGACTGAGCTGTGTTTTCAACGAGGAATCTTCATTCTCATATATATGATATATCATTTTCTTTTATGATCCAGTTTCAACCGGCTCGGGTATCAAAATTGTGTCGGCTTGTTGTGTGATGAACGGTGGTGGGTATGATTTCATTTGTAACTCATATCGGGTTGAGGTTTGCACTGATAAAAGGTTTCGGTATCGCAGTCTCAACGACGTGTTTAGCAAGAAAAATCTAAAATTAGCTGCATGAAATATGTTTTTATAGAACGACAAAGAGGGTATGCTTCGGGTATGCTTCCTTTATATTATGCAGTTGTCTTATATAATTCCATTGCTCTCTTGGCTAAGAGCGTTAACGCAACCGACATTCATTGATCAGTCGTGAGAAGCTTTGGTTCGAATCCCGATGTAGGAAACACATTTTTTTTTTAATCAGTTCGTTTATTTGTTAGGCTCAGGCGTGTGTAACACTTTGCGGAGCCGATATTCAATATTGTTATTTACAATGTATAATTTTTCAATTTTAGTAAAGTGGGGTGCCAATTACTCGTGGCTAGCTCGAGGTTAATGGGTCGCATTATTGTTTGGAAGGGGCTAGGCAGGTAACTTATTTCAGGTATTTATTGCTGCTCATGGTTGCGACATCTTCCAAATCCTCGGTCTCTGTAGTCCCTTACAGGAACAAAGCTGCAGATGGGTGACCACAGCTTGCTGGGCAGGTACAAGTAGCACGGAAACAAAAGGATAATATAACTGGGACACAATGGCAGGGAATTTACTAGAGTGAAAGGGAGGGGGTGATGACATTACACTCTTAGATCAGAAAAACAAAGGAATTCGTAAATCGCTTGCATGTAGGGAAGATCACGCATTCCCAAAACATCTCTTACTTCACGGAAGGGTTGTCTACCTCGGGCCACAAGGGTATCCAATAGTCGTGCTCTGGAGGCATCATTACCCGGGCAATGCCAAACTGCGTGATCGATGTAATCATAACCGGATCCGCACCTGCGTACATTGCTATCGACGAGGTTAATTCTGTAGAGATGTGCGTCTAGCGAGTAGTGGTTGGACATAAGTCTTGACATCACACGAATGAAACCGCGACTTACATCCAGACCTTTGAACCACGATCTCGACGAAACATTTGGAATAATGGAATGTAACCACCGCCCAAGAGAATTACTTGTCCAATCGTTTTGCCAACTTTGAAGAGAACTCTGACGTAGTAATGGGAAAAATTCATCATGTGAAATTCTTCTTTCAAAAATCTCGCCTTCTTGTGCGCCCACCTTTGCTAGAGAGTCCGCCTTCTCATTGCCTGGAATTGAGCAATGTGAGGGGACCCATGCAAAGGTAATTCTAAATGATCTTTCGACCAACGCACACATCTGCTCCCTTATTTTTGAAAGAAAGTAAGATGAGTGCCTCACTGTTTTCATCGACTGGAGGGCCTCAATAGAACTGAGACTATCCGAGAAGATGAAATAATGGTCTATGGGCATGTCGGAAATTATCCCCAATGCGAAATTGATTGCTGCAAGCTCAGCAACATATACGGAACAAGGTTCCTGAAGTTTCCGGAAGGCAGATGAGTATTCATTGTAAACACCGAAACCAGTGGATCCATCAATGCGTGACCCAACAGTGAAAATTCTTCTATTGCAATTGACATGTTGGTACTTTTCGATGAAAATATGGGGAATTAAAATAGGTCGAAGTTGATCTGGAACTCCTTGAATAGCCTGTTTCATGGAGAGATCATAATCAATGGAGGAACTGTGATAAGGGAAGCGTACACTAGGAAAATTATAGCAAGGAAGACTAATATCGGATGACATCAGTTAATATAGATTCGCAAGATTCTAGACTGGGTACTCAATTCGAGCATTTCTTCGTAGTTTTCAATCACAAGGTTGTTACTGATTCCACACTTGATCAGTATTCTAGATGAGAGCTTCCAGAAGCGGTTCTGTAAGGGTTTTACTCCTGCCAGAACCTCCAGGCTCATATTGTGCGTTGAATGCATACAGCCAAGGGCAATACGTAGACAACGATATTGAATGCGTTCCAATTTGATGAGGTGGCTATCTCTTGCCGAGGGGAAGCAAAAAGAGCCATATTCGAGAACTGAAAGAATAGTTGTTTTGTAGAGTTTAATGAGGTCTTCCGGGTGAGCACCCCACCATGTCCCGGAAATTGATCTTAGAAAATTGATTCTTTGTTGACATTTCTGTTTCAAATACGCAATGTGAGTACTCCAAGTGCATTTCGAATCAAACATGACTCCAAGGTATTTGAAGGTCAAAGATTGGGTAATGTCTCTTCCCAACAGCTTGAGACGCAGTTGGGCAGGGAACCGCTTTCTAGTAAACACTACCAATTCGGTTTTATGCGGTGAAAACTCGATCCCCAAATTTCTGGCCCAGATGGACAGATTATCTAGGGAATTTTGCAATGGTCTTTGCAAGATTTCTGCACGTGGACCTCTAAAGGAGATCACAGCATCGTCTGCAAGTTGTCTTAGCGTGCATCTATTTTCCAAGCAGTTATCAATATCTTTAACATAAAAATTATAAAGCAAGGGACTTAAACATGAGCCTTGGGGTAAGCCCATGTAGCTAATTCTGGAAGTTGTCAGTTGACCTAGATTAAAGGTCATTTGTTTTTCTGACAGTAAATTATACAAAAAGTTATTTAAAATTCCTGGCAAACCACTACTGTGCAGACTATCTGCAAGTATATCTATGGAAACTGAATCAAATGCGCCCTTAATATCCAGAAATACTGAAGCCAATTGCTCCTTGTGTGCAAAGGCCAGTTGTATATCAGATGAAAGCAACGCTAAACAATCGTTTGTTCCTTTGCTCTTTCGGAAACCAAATTGCGTATTTGATAGCAGGTTGTTTGATTCAACCCAAGTAGGAAACACATGTGAGCTGAGCTTATAAAAAATTAATCTTATCAATGTTACGCGAAGATGAATAATATGAAATAATATCCCTAAATAAAACGTAACAGAGGAAATGAATTCAAATAGAAGAAAATTAAATACATTTTTGTTGTTTTTTTCCAAAATATCCCAAGCTCTATATATGCTTTTTAAAATGCAATAAAACATTTCAGTAGAAGCAGTAATTCAACTGCTGAAAAAGTAACTATGCCCTAAATATACTTGTTCTCGGGCTTCAATAAAGCATGTGCGCTAGCTTTAATTTGACAGGAGTGGGGCCCTTTTCGACTTTAGTTCTACTTTAAGGACGCATGTAATACTTATGACAGACATACAACGCTGACCGTTGTACGAACTGTCAAATACTTTAATCCAGTACCAAAAAACACGTACTAGACTAAAGGAGTACAACGCTGTACATTGTATGTCTGTCCCAGGCATAAGATTAGACTGCTTTATACCATAAACTTATATCGTAATATAATGCAAAATTGATGTATCTATATAGAGCTTCATAGTTACTTGGGTATAGAAAGAGTGCAAAAGCCAAGAAATTGCCGCGCTGGAGACACCGAAATGATTTAACGTAATGGCGCACTTCTACCTGCAGGCGCTTTAGTACTATAAACAGCGCGATAGATTTTCGTGCTATGCTACATGGAAACCCCGCGAATGATAAAAAATGATCACTTTTTAAATTACCGACGATCAGAAAAAAATCAGAGTGTATTCAATTCAAGCATTTCAACGGTTTCCTATCCCTCCTAGTGTGTACTAAAATATGCTCTAACCATGCTATCCACCACAAGACTTCGCTACTTTTCTAGTTTGTTTTCAACTCACATTTTCGCTCTAAAAATCCACAGAACAAACAAAAAATAAAACAAAGTGCTGATTCCTTGAAACATTCATAAGAATTTTACTGTGCTACTCCGGTGTTTCATCTAGTGCGCAATGACCTCTGCAGAGGAAGTGGATCCGGTGCTCCTGGCCAAGCAAACCCTCATGCTGGCCTTGGGTGACAAGTGGCCCCTATATTTGGCCAACATGAAGTTGTGGTTTCGAAAAAAGTCCACCAAGGAAGAGTTCGATCTCGAGAGCCGCAAGCTATTTAGCTCGGATCAGATGCACCTACATAACAAATTCCTGTTGGCGATCTTGAACAAAATCGATGCCGTTTCACCACCGCAAAGTGTAAATAGCTACGGAACCGATTCCGGACACAAGAGCAGCAGTTCCAAGAAGCGTAAGCGATCATCCAAGTCCTCAGCGGATCGTGCTACCTTTGAGCCGGCAACAGTGCACGATTACGTCCCGAAGGAACTGATCGACTATGAACAGATGGCGAGTCAGAGCGCAACGATTCCGACGATTCGGTATGCGGTTCAGGAACTTTTCCTGCCCGACAATGGGCTGGTTTTGGGTCGCTTGCTTGTTGGAGCGTGGGAGAACGGTCTTCTGAATGTGGATGAAAATGCGGTTGAACTGATTGTCCACGCAGTACAGGTACTGCTAAAGAACATTTTAATGGCGGTCATCACCAAGAGAAAACACTTCAGGACTTCGGCAAACGGGACCTTTGCCTACGACATCGGCCATCAGTTGGCCCATCCATTCAACAGGAATACCGTGACCAAGGCTAAAATCGACGATGAACCGATGGAGCTGGACAAGGAGATAACGACCGTTTGCTATCTGAAGCCACCGCCCGGGGAGTCGATGTTTTTGGCGTCTTGCGGAGAACCGTAAGTTGGAGTGCGAAGAGTGCGGTAAGGGTGGACTAATGATAGAAAATTGATTTCATTGCAGCTATCCGAATCAGAATAGGAAGATTTCGATTTACGACGTGTACAAGACGTTGCTGAACCGGAATGTCATTCCGTCGCATTCGGTTTACTCGATGAATATGGAACGGATATCGAGTCTGTTGTCATGAGCGCTTCAAGCGACGAATTTGATGTAAGTTTGATGGATTTTCCCGTTTTAGTTGTTTAATTTTCGAGATAAGCTGATATGTCTATGTGTAATATAGCAAATATTTAAAGGGACCGGTTGCATTCGAATGAGACAGAAAAGAAAGCCGTTAAACGTAGAAGTTTGGTTGTAATTTAACAAAATTGTCCTAAATTACAGCTTAGAAAAGACAGGAGGTTCATCCTTGCTCTGTTGTGCCATAACTGCGTTGATGAAGTCTTCGCTCTGTAAATTGACCATGTTCATCTCCCTAATTTGATCCAGGCCTTCTTGGTTAGTGTGGTCTAGTGAATAGACCATATTCTTTTTGGTGCCCTGAACTGCAATAGGGCTTTTGCTGGCAATGTCCTTGGCCAGATCGATTGCCTGTTTCAGCATATCTTCGCGCGATGCAAATACATGAGAAACCAGGCCGCAATCGTAGGCTTCATCACTCTTGAATTTTCTAGCCGTGAAGCATAGCTCCCTGGCCAAGCTTTGGCTACCAATCACCTTAGGCAATCGCTGCAGAGTTCCCACATCGGCTGCCATTCCAATGTCTACCTCCTTCACCTGGAACCAGGCATCCCGTGTGCAGTACCTCACGTCAGCAGCTGTAATCAGATCTACTCCGGCACCGACGCACGCGGCATGAACTGCCACTATAACCGGTTTGTAGCATTTTTCCAACGCACTGATCGAATCCTGATACAGCTTGATAAAGCCATCGAACATGCGCCCCTTTCTGCCGACGTCCTCAATCTCGCCCAACTGCTGGCCGAGTTTCATCATGTCCAGCAGGTCGATTCCGGCGGTAAAGTGCTTAGCACTTCCTCCGGATAGAACGATAACCCGACAGTCCTGGTCGTCGTGCAACTGGCTGAAGCACTGGCCTAGTTCGATCCACATGCGCTTGTTGAAGGCATTCAATCGGTCCGGGCGGGACAGTTCCACGTGCACCACGAACGGTTGCGGCGTGGACAGCCTGAGGGTTTCGAAGTTGTACTTGGTTGCAGCGGAGCACAGCGAGCGAGCTGAAAAAAAAGAAGGAATTCGAGGGTTTATTGGTAGGGTTCTGGTAACAATGATGGATGGTGCTCAGAGACTGGAAATTATGTATACAGGTGTGTTTTCGGAATTTTAACTCAACTCAACTCTTGGCCATACGTTCATGGTGGCGAGCATACTGTAATCAGATAATGTATGGTACTGGATGCCACAGACCAACAAAGATGCGGCTCCAAGCTACGGAAAGCGAGAATGCTAGAAAATTCCACGGCATCCAGGATGTGCCGCGCTGTAGAATAATTTATTCCTAGCTTAAGGACGTGATTGCGGTGAAGTAAATACAAACTATCCAACCTAGACTTGATGATCATCAGATTTTCCGATGACTACTACAATCAACTCCCAGTCCCAGAAGTCACATAAGGTGTTTATTGCTGGTCTTGCGGAAGGCATTTTCGTTGAGCTGAAAGCGGCCAACCTGCAGTAGATCGAAGGGTTCCCTTTCGGACGAAAGCCACCAGGAAACTGTCGAAACAAGCTCTCCTTGGCCCACTTGGAGAAGTGGGCACTGTCACCCTAGATACCCTTTGGAAACTCAGCGGTTTCTAGCACATTATTTAGGAAAAGTCACACAGATTCGCGTTGTAATAAATGGTCTAGTAGAACGATTTTCATCTCCAATAGAGTCTCAGTTTCTCAAGCAATGGAACACTAGCTCTACTCGTAACCAAAGGTTTGTAGCATAAGAAGCTTGGCAAAATGCAATCCCTTTTACTCCATCATCCACTAGTCTGAGGATGACCTTCAAAAACCGGAACAAATTGTGGATCTCATCTGCTCTAAATCTGACGAGACCATGCATAATCGCAGCCTACTACCGCAAATAAACAAATGACAGCAATGGTCGATCTGCCCGATCTGAGTAAGCCTGCTTATCGGAAAAAACAGGCTTGATCCTAGCCGATTCTATTTATAGTCACTAGATTCATAGTCTGGCGGAGACAAAAACGGGAACTGTCACTTGGCGGAGCCAATCGAACATTACTCGAGTAATTAATTACATATAAGGGCCGGAAAGCCATTTGTAAACAATGATTTTAAACGTTGATTTCTCTCGTATCATTAGAATTTTTCGATGTTCAGATACACTATATGGTAGAACGAACATTCTTCCACCAGATGCTGCTTCCAATATGTTGGAGTGTTCTGAGTTTTGAGAGAAATCGGAATTGAAAGTCATTGTTTACAAATGGCTTTCCGGCCCTTATCATAAATTACACGTGTAATGTTCGATTGGCTCCACCAAGTGACAATCAAAATTGGCTCCCCTTTTTGTCTCCGCCAGACTATGAATCTAGTGACTATAATTCTAATGGCACATATCGAAGTCATTTGCAACAACTGTCAAACTTGCCGTTTCGTTTCCGTCCACATTATGTTTGGGCAATAACTCTATATCGCAATGATATCATCTAGCTGAATTGTTCATCGTGAAGTTACTTGGAAAGCCACAACATGATTTTGGACCCCGATTGTCACACTCTGTGTAGACAACTACTTGCACTAATGCACTTCCGGACGATCGACTTCCGCAAGCAGCTACTACCACTGCTTCAACATGCTAGCAGTTCAGAATTAGATGTACGCCTGAGGCGCCTGAAAACAGCAACCGACAACTACAAACTATTCGAGAAGGTAACGCAATCAGGTGAGTTATTCCCTGAATCTAGACAGAATAACTTAAGTCATTATTACACTTAGCAAAAAAATCATAGACAGTTTCGCCGTAGTGCTAATATAAGGTCCGGTATCTCCAAAACTGTGCAAAACCTTACGGGAAGCTTAACAACATTCTAGAATAAGTCTCATATTATAATTCCCTTTACTCCACTGAAACAAACTTCGTTCCACGTGAATTAATAATTGCTGTGGAAAAGGCTAATGCTCTTGGGCGATATCACACATTCTATAATGAACTTCCTAATAGACCTTCTGTTCCGGAAGTGAGAGTCGCACATACCAATAGTTGAGCTATACTGCCGGTGGAAGCATAACTCTCGAATAATTTATGATAAGGGCCTAAAAGCCAATTGTAAACCAATTTCTCACGAATCACAAGACTCCTACGATATCCAACTATAGCAAATGGTAGAGCAAACATTCTTTTACATGACGCTGCTTTCAATTCGCAAGAGTGTTTTGAGATGCGTGAGAAAACTACTTTTAAACTCATTGTTTACAATTGGCTTTTAGGCCCTAATCATGAATAATTATTACTCGAGAACTGTCCCATGTGACATTTGTATATTTTCGATTTTTTTATGCCTACCCCTACACTTCGATATGTAGTTTCAAAATAAAATTCAAACAAGTGTTGTTAATTCTAGAAAAATCGTAAATACAATGAGTGAATTTTCCCTTTTTTTTCCCTTTTGAATAAGGCCCACCTGAAATATATGGACGCATATTTGTCCCACTGGGAGCAATATTAGTTCTAGTGGGACAAACATGCGTCCAATTTTCAAGTGGGACAAATCGACTTAGGATTATTCCGAAATTGATGATTTGTAACATGGGACAAAAATGCGTCCACCGGCAGTATATCTTTCTGGAACCCCTCCTGTTCTAATATGTGCATCGTTGTCGCTAGAATCAATACGCATGTATGCTGTAGTTTGAAATGTCTTTAGGCCTCACTAAGCACAGTCGGCTTTCTCAACTAATCTGGCCATAGATTTGACACATAATGTTCAATCGCTTCATAGAAGTGCAGTGAAAACACAACGCTGAGATCCGGCTGAAGGCACTTGACAAAGGCGTTCAAACTCTGCTTCTTCTAACTGGCTTTCGCCTGCTCTCAACTTAGTATTCTAGAAACACTTCCTCGGTTATTAGTTGAGAGCTTTCTATTAGCGAATTCGTTTTTCATCCAGTTCCGAACTGGATTGGGTTGGCTTGTTGTATGTTAAAAGTCAGTGGTGTACGGTTTTATTTGTAACTCGTATCGGATTGAGGTTTGCACCTACAATAAATTTTGGAATCGCAGGTTGGAACTAGTTCCAACCTAGTTTCAAAGACGAATTCGATATATGCCAACAACAATGCATGGATTTGTATTATTGGGTAGGCAAATACAATTCGACCAAGATTTGTCATTAGGGCCTATCTGACAAAATTTTAACCTTATGCCTAATTTAAGCCATTACGCTACGTACCTGCCTGACTCTTCGCCATGGCGGACATGGAACTAGATGAATGACCTTAAAATGAAAACCACAATTTCATAAGAAATTTAACCTTTGGACACTGGAACATAGATAAGAAACCGACTTACCCAAAATCTTTGCTGATTTTTGGATCACTGACAAGCCGTTCTTCATCATGTTGACTTGAAACAGACAAACTCGTGTGTAGGCTAATGTGAAGTTTGGGAAACAAAATGCAACAGGTCTAAAATGCAGAATATTTTACACAGAAATAGATACTTTATGGTGGACTTTGAGCCGTGAGTCGTCTCTCGCGTAACCACTGTTGACGGAATGATAATGAAAAGTGATCTGAAGGTAGAATAAAAACAACAACAACACGAGTACATGTATAGGTGAGATACATAGGCGAGTGTACGACATTCAAAACGAGCGAAAATCGACCGACAAAGATTGAATACCGAAAAGTGAACTTATTCGGAATAGCTGATCCGTTTTACGAGATGACAATATTCAATGTTCCATTAATATTTTGATGATATTGAAGTTGCTTCTCACTGCTGTACCATATTACTATCTCACTTACAATGCAGTCCATATGGGCGATGAAACATAGATCGCAAGAATTACTCGTTGAACTTACCTGAGTATACTGAGAAAGATTTTTTTTTCTGAATAACGTTATTCCGCAGAGCTGAAACGGCTCAAACTCCAATTCCTAGAAAGTAATTCCATCAGAATGTAGACTGATAGTCAGTCTATCACCCTCTGTCAAACCGCAGAGAATATGAAGCCCGATTCAAAGTAAATTTGGACGTGATCATAACTCAAGAATTAAACAACATACGCGGTTGATCAAAACGTCAACAGTGCGCCAAATTTAAATTATAATGTTTTGAAATTGGAAATATCTTCTCAGCATCATGCACTCAGCGAAATAAACTTTCGATATTCATAAGATTGCATTATGATTATTTGCTATAAGAAATCAGTATGAGTTTCATATCTTATGAAATATAATGATGTTTTTTTTTTTTACTTAAATGTTTATTTATAAGGCTCAAGTGCCATAGGCATAACGGAGCCGAGTTCTTTTTCATTTTTACAACGAGAATAACTTACTAGGTTAGTTTTGGAAAGCCGAAAAACTCGCGGCTTGGTCGAGGTTAGGGATTACAATGATTCGGGTAGGAATGGGGAAGTAGGAATCTTAACGTTGGCTTTCAACAGCAGATTGGCGATGCTATATTGTTGCTGTAGGTCTGGCGTAGATGTTGCATTGCGTTAAGCTGTAACGATACAATAGAAGCGGTATTACGGGGGAGGGGACGAGGTGGACATGTTAGCGACAGCTAAGAGAGGATCAAACGAATACATCTATTTGTTTCAAGAACTTGTAAATATAATGATGTTACAAAAATTAAAACATTCGGCAACCGAACCTCAGGATTCGAACCTTGAACGCGGAGGTTATGGGTTAAGTGACTTGCCCACTAGTATATATCAACACTTGTAAACAGAAATGCTTAAAGGCGTACAAGAACAACGTCGTGTGAAACAAGATCCGTTCATAAGTCAACCTTATGAAATTCAAAAGCATCGTTCATAAGTTGAACCTTATGAAATTCTTACGTTTATTTGGCTGAGTGTGGGATCCCAGTAGTGAACAGCAGTTTTTGCCGTAGGGTGCGACACATCTAGATTTTACTAATTTTCATGTTTATCTCGTGATTTCATCATGATTCTGTTGCATCCAGGGAACTGGCGGACAGCGATTTTCCTGTAGCCAACATCTCTAAAAACCAAACGTCAAAAGATGCATTGTTTGTAAACAATGCTGGCAGTCCTACCCGTAGTAGCAAACGTCAGACGGGCCTTATTCAAATAAGGCCCGTGATATGTTGCATACTGTCAAACGCTAGTAAATGGGATAGGGTTGCCAGGTCCCTGGTCTAACCCCACTTTTTATCTTTTTCTCTTTTCTCTCTTCCCCCTCCCTCTCCCCGCCCCCCCAACCTCCCCCCCACCCCCTACCCCAATAATAAAAACCAAAACACCCCCAACACCCCCCCTCTCTTTTTTATTTCCCTCCCCTTTTTTCCCCCGGAAAAGTTACTCAATTTTCATAAAAAGGAGAAAAATATAAAAAGAGAAGAGCCCCTTTTTACCTAAATTGAGTAACTTTTCCTTGAGAAAAAAAGGGACAGTAATACAACTGAAAGATAGGGTGTTCTGAGCGTGAACGATACGCTCAGCAGCCGATGTGGCAAACTATAGGTAGGGCAGAATGAAAATAATCGATATGATAAAAAGGAGAAGGAAAACGGGGGAGTGAAAGAATCGGTCAGATTTTGTCTGCCTTGCCTATAGTCTCACACATTAGTCAGATAAGTAATCGTTGGATAAGCCTCGGGATAAACTGTTA
Organism: Aedes koreicus; assembly: GCA_024533555.2. Classification (NCBI taxonomy): domain Eukaryota; kingdom Metazoa; phylum Arthropoda; class Insecta; order Diptera; family Culicidae; genus Aedes; species Aedes koreicus. The sequence goes on along the minus strand of JAHHFK020002740.1, from coordinate 312,850 downwards.
ATGACATGGACCTCATCCGACCTAATCACCTTTATGAATATTTTTAATTTGTGTACATGTGAATAATATTTAATTTTATATTATGATTATTTCTATTTATGATCTAATAAATAGTGATCTTTTTTATTTCTTCTTATGGGTAATCCACAATGCGGAAATAAAGATTGCAGATTTTATGTTCGAACTAGATTCATTGATGAAGCAGTTTCAACTTGTCGCTGGGAGATGTGCAAAACATAATTACTAAACATCATCTCTACGTGTCTTTTTAGCTGGATTCGTTAATAGGTATCAACTGTAACTTATAAACATGGGATCACACCTTCTTTCATCCAGTAACAATCGGAGCCAAATCCCCATTAAATGGTCTACCTGAAATATGACGAGCGTATTAAAGCAATCGATCCTCAAAGTCCTGGTTGGTCCTAATAAAGCACCTGAATTTCATATATTATATTCTATATAAATTGCATCCAATTATGGACAAAAAAATGGCGATGAAGCAAACCGGTTCTTTTGCTCCCTCTCGTTACTTCGTTCGTCACCATCACTTTCAAGCTTTGCCGCTTTACACGCATCGCCTCCCATCTCATGCTGCGTTTGGCAAGATTGAAAAAGATGTGCATCTGAACAATCTGTGGATAAATCTTTAAGAGCATCGCATTATCAATCTAGATGTGTCGCTCGCACCCTTCGGTTTTTGCTAGAACCAACACTCCTGTTTCATTTTACTCAATTTTTAATTACAATTGTATACTATCTCTTTTCCTCTCACGGAAATGTTACTCAATTTTCGTAAAAAGTGGATCTACTCATAAATTGTGTACGATTGTAATAAAAAATTGAGTAAAATGAAATGGGCGTGAAAGATGTGAAGAGAAAGTATCGATAGGCCCGATAGAGCTCGGCAGCAAAAAATGAAATTATGAATTATAAAATTCAATAGAAGTAGTTTGAAATTGAGCGTAGGGCAGTATTTCGAAGCAAACACAGACACTTTTGCCAAAAGAAGAGAAAAAAAAAAAAAAAAAAACGAAAAAAAACAAAAAGAAAAAAAAGCCAGAAAAAAACAACACAGGATAAGATAAGTTGAGAAAAAATAAGAAAAGAAACACACACAACACCCGCGAAAACTCATATCTTAAACACCGACGTAGCCAAACAACAACGAGACAAAATTTGTGAATACAAAAACTTCCAAACTGGGGTATCAAATCAAAACCATTTAAACAACCACCGGAATAGAATTTGCTACTCAGCTTTTAGAATCGCAAGGAATAGCGATCGAGAGCTATGACCAAACTTACGAATTTTTGGAACCAATAGCTTATCACAATAAGTCCGACATAATCTTCTACATATATAACAATGCATTTCTGTCTGTCTGTCTGTCTGTCTGTCTGAACCTTACAGAACCGAAAACTACTGAACCAATCGACGTAAAATTTTGTATGCAGGAGAAAGGGGGGCTCCCATACAAATGAAGCACAAATTTCTGCCTAACTCTAGATCTAATAAAGCAAATGGAACCAAATTTGGCATGCGGGGGTTTTAAAGGCAATAAATGTGTCTACGGTAGTTAGAGACCCCTCCTCTCTCTCTCTGGTATAGGGGGGGGGGCTCCCATACAAATGAAACACAATTTTTAGCATAACTCGAGAACTAATCAAGTAAATGAAACCAAATTTGGCATGTTGAGGTTTTTTGAGGCAAGAAATGTTTCTATGGCAGTTCAAGGCCCCTCTCCCTTTTTAAGGGGTGAGAGGGCTCCCATACAAATTAAACACAAATTTCTGCATAACTCCAGAACTAATCATGCAAATGAAACCACATTTGGCATATGAGGGTTTTTGAAGGCAGGTTTCCATTTACATAAAAATGAGTTTCTGTCTGTCTGATCCTTATAGACTTGGAAAGTTCTGAACCGATCAGCGTGAAAATTTGTATGCAGATGTTTTTGGGGCTGGGGATGGTTCTTATGATTGTTTGAGACCTCTTCTCTCTCAGGAAGAGGGGCTCTCATACAAATTGAAGGCAATGATTGTATGATGGTTTGAGAAACCTCCTCCCTCTGGAAGGGAGGGCTCCCATACAAATGAAACACAAATTTCTACAAACATGAGAATTATCCAGGTTACTAAAACACAAAAAGTATATTTCTCGGGTAAGAAGCATGCTCCGATAGAAGTTTGAACCCCTGCTTAATCAAGAAAAAAAAACTCATTCTGAAAAACAACCATAAACGTGCCGATTCTATAAAATTTTCATACATTTAGTTGCAAGGGTAGCAGCGCTCGCACCGGGTTCAGCTAGTAAACCTTATAAAAAATACCAAAGCTAAAAGAAGGAAAATACGTACAACTTCGAATCGAAACTATACCATTAGTCAACAACACTATTTCGATAAATGCTACTAATGCCGTAATTGGCAATAACGAAACATACTTGATCAAAGACCCATGTACAAGAATCGAAAAAAAATCTTATTTGCGATGTCAAACAACTCTTCAACGTCACCAATGATGAGTGCTTGAATCAAATCTTACGAGGTAATCCAGGAAACTGCAGCTCCATAAAAACATCGACAAAACCAGAAATCAAAGCAATCGAAAACATAGCATTTTAATCAAAAACTCATTTGAGCCTATTAGACAACGATTGTGGTTTTGGTCCGAAGAATCTGACGAGAACCTTTCTTATAATATTTGAAGAATGTTCTGTCATTATAAATGGAAAGCAGTACAGTAATAAGAATCAGGAGTTCGATACCAAATCATCAATTCTTCCGCTTCATTCTGTAAACATAAATGAAGTAGACAGAAATTAAACAGATCGTCAATCTGGAGGAACTACATTGTCACAACCATCACAAATTAGAACATTTGGAAAAAAAACACACCACAACACAAAAATTCTTAGCTTTGGAGCATTATTCACCATTACAGATATCATCACAGCTGTATTCATTTTCCTACGGAGAAAAATTCGCAAACTTCAGATAAGACTGACGATACGGATCCCATCATCTAACATAGCAGCTGACCCACATCCACAATTCGCGTTGAACCGGGACGGTTCAATCTAAGGCGGGGGAAGTTATGTGTGGATCTACCATCCCATAGCCAAACATAGCCAAGCCACACAAATAGTCAACGACAATCAACAAACACCCAGCTGACGCAGCACAGCACATCCGGCACCCAGTTCACCCGATCCATCGCATCAGCTAACCATGAGGAACCAAACAACGAGTAGGCAGTCATCGCGGATCAACGGCCAGCACGTGGACACGTCGCAACGCTTAGACAGCGCATTCCAGTTACGTACCTTCGAGGTAGTTAGAGTTAACAATATAGCCAGGGAAGTTAGTTTTAATTTGAGTGTAAATCAGTGAACATAATTAATAAACCAGTCCTCTAGGACTCAGTAAACCTTTCTTAAAAAGTGATTAATGGGAAATCCCAAATAATTATATAACAAGTTGTTACATTTCACCGTTTCGAACGAACTGTCGCACTTTACTTGTGATCAATGCCATCATGATCTACACAGTCGCTGGTGACACTGTACCGGTGAACTTATTCCACTTTAAACGCATTTGTCACTTCTTTACCGCATCCTCGAAGTTTTCGCTTGACAATTGCCCAACATTTTTCGATCGATCTGAACTCAGGGCAATTCGGAGGATTAATCTCTCTGGCGACGAAATTAACATTGTTTGCAGCATACCATTCTAGTACCTCCTTAGAGTAGTAACACTCCACACCACCAACCACCAGAACCCCCCAAACAAACTTAAAACCCCACCCAACCAAAAAACCAAAAAAAAACAAAAAACACACAAAACCAACCTTCCATTGTTCCCAACAACCCCCACCCCCCCCCCCAAAAACACCCCTCCACCCGCCCCCCCCATTCAATTTTATATTTTTTGTTTTCAACCTCCCAACGCACTCTCGTGCAATGGGTCGGAAGAATAAAAATTATTTTAGTGGAAATCACCAAGGAAGTACCTCTGATGGAGAATGTCCCAGGTGTTCTCGACAACAACCAAGTGAAATGACTACTGAGTTCATTGACGGAGATGATGATTCCACCCGATCGTTCTAATCAACGGAATCAAGAGAATCAACAATAAAATTCCTTAAACAAAACATGAAATCTATTCGGCGACAAATGTTCGTTCGACCAGCAAACGTCGATTGATTTACGCTTGTTTTTATTGTTATCACACGGTACCAAACATCATTTTATTATATACTTACATTAGAGCTTCTTTGAAATAGATAGTTGAATGATCCAATGATAATTGATAAGCAATTTAAACAAATATACCGATCAATTAACCAATTAACCAAGCGGTACGGAAGATTTACGTCGATTGTTATTGTTTTGTTTTCAGATTCGGTAGGTGGTTAATAGGGTGGTGATTGAGATGATGAGTGAATCTGTCAGTTTTAAGCTAGCAATAAGTTGTCTAGGCGGCGCTAGTATATAAGGCGATTCAACGTGTTTTGATTTAACCCAGACTACCCTCCTTGCCCTTCCTTCGTTTGATAATTTTCCTTCGATCGGACTCGTTTCGCCCGGTTTCATGGGCGGCCTGCTTCATAGTCTTTTCAGCTGCCATCTGACTCTGACAGTCAAGATTTTATCATGTTTTTCTGGCACACTGAAGTATTCATCTGTTTCGCAGTTAGTTGGCTTCAGGCCGCTGCATAGTACAGCTAGAAGAACGAGATTGTGCCTTGAACTATATCTAAGAAGTCACACAGTTTCTCATATGTGTGCCGACTCTATCGCATCTTTGGAGTCGCTCTTCGTCCGTCGTCATTGCAGCAGGATTAGAAAGTGCAATCATAACACGATTTCTGCAGCAGAGCTGCTTGGGAAACAATAATCCAAATCCATTTGGAACATTATTTTTAATAATAAGATCACTCATTTCGATATTAGGGGATTCACATAGATACCGGAAAAAAGCTTTAAAAAAAGCAACAAGTTATTATTATAATATAATAATAGTATATACTTAGTGACGTAACGAGTCGTACTTATGTGCAACACAACGATAACTTTCAGATCACAAAACAAAACTAGTGTAAGTTTCTCACAGAAGTAGTAGTTAGTGGTCAACACTAAAGAGGCAAGTTAGAGTGAAGTAGACTGATTGTTTCAACTTGTTTTGAACATTTGAGAAGAAAAGGTGATTCAGTTCCCTTGACAACGCAGGTGAGTGGCTGTTGTAGTAGGCTAAGTGTTTTGATTTCATTTTGATCAGTGTTTTACAAAAGCCTGGAAAATGGTTCCTGGATATTGTAATGGTGCTCAAACATTGATTTGTGTTTCTCTGGACAGTGACAAAAAAAAACCCCAACCATTTGTTAGCTATAACGTATTTAAACAACAAATCAAAGCACGTACCGGCCGATGCTTTTATGTGCGGTTTTCAACGCGGCGATAAGACGATGAATGCTGTTTGATAGCACTCGCTGCTAGCCTAAATGAGTTGAAATTCAAGTGGCTTCAGAATGCGCAGATTATGAAGATAAGTGAAGATTATTTATTCACACCTCCTGCATGGTTTCATGGACTGAACTACTGTCTAGATGACTTACCTTTCCAAATATGATGCAATGTGGTGCAAGAGTGTGAGAACTGAACAAATTTTAACAGTTTTGTTTGCTGCATATACATGCACCTTATTGGGAATATGTGGTCACGTACGAATTTAGATGAATAGGCGACAATTAACTTGCTACTGACTGAGCTTCATACTATGGAACAGACCAATATGAAGACTTAGAACAAATTGCATGCACGTTGACATAACTAAAATGCTTGTCTCACGTTTGTGAAGGTTCGGTAGCAGAAGCATTAAACCACATACGAAATTGTAGACGGAGCCCTTGTCACATTTTTTTGCGCTTATTTCCATTCCAGGTACAACAACAGTTTTTAAGCAACTACTGTCATTTTTTTTTCCTTGACATAACATTATTAATAAACATACATAGTAGTGATCGGTAAGCGTTCTTTAAAAATGCAGCATGGATGGAAATAATACATTCAACAGCACTTGCTGATTGCTGCACTAGCCTGATTCTAAGAAAAGATGCAAAGATCCAAGCAAACCGTCTTTCTTTTTGCATCGTTTACGCGAATATTCGATACAAAATAATATCAATCTAACATTTGATACAACTCCGGATTAACATGAAATTATATGATAATCGGAGTGCCGTATCATGTGCTGGGCAGCGATTCCCGGCGAACTTGGGTTGGAACTAGTTCTAACCTGCGATACCAGAACTTATTGTCAGTGCAAACCTCAATCTGATAGGAGTTACAGAAAAATACATAGACACTGATTTTTGACACACAACAAGCCAACCCAATTCTGATACCCGATCCAGTTTGGAACTGGATCAAAAACGAATTCGCTATAAAATTCTTTTTCTGGTTGGGGGCTTTTTTTTTTTTTCTTTTTTTTTTCGGCGACCCCCCCCCCCCGGGGAAAAAGTACTACCACCTCGGTTTTTTTTGTGTCTAAATTTAGATATTTTACTTCGAATTGTACTATACACGGAAGAAAAAAAGTACCCATTTGAGCAGTTGCGTGTGGGAAGCCAATTTTGGGTATAGTTATGTTAACCGACCCGTTGGGTATAAATAACTTACTTTTAACAGTCCGCATCGAGCTCTCATGCCGTGCGGTTCTATTTTCTTTTGCTGAAGGAAGTATTTTTGCTACCTAAAGCTATAACAAAATCAAACAGCACTTTTCAGTGCTTAACATTACCTGCACAATTTTTATTTTTTACCCTTATTCCTTTTCGATCCTTGTCTGGACCCTACGCGAGGTAATCCGACTTGGATATCGATTTGGAAAATTCCTCTTTGACCCTTCGGATTCTTGTAGAATCTGCTTGGAAGTTGATTAGGAGAAAACGTATAAATTCTAATCATTTGGAGAAAATGGCGCCTAAACGCAGAAGAAAGGGACAATCTCTGGATTCCCCTTCTAACAATATTGATTTGAGCAATCAATTCGATATTCTGACTGATGATGAGAATGATCCATCAGTCAGGCAAAAATCTTCGAAGCATTCCCGAATTAATGCAGGGAAAGAAAAGGTTCCACCTATTGTGGTAACAACATCTGATTTTCATGGGCTCCGTAAGGAACTCACGAATTTCATAAAAGATTCGAAATTTTCCTTTCAAATTGGTCGTCGGGGTGAATGCCGTGTATTGGCTGAAACCTTGATCGGATTTAAACTTCTCGTGGAGTATCTTGCTCAAAGAGGCATCAAATTCTTTACACATGACACCAAAACTGAACGTCTGTTCAAGGTGGTCTTAAAAGGTCTAGCCAGTGGTGAATCCCTGGATGAGATCAGACAAGAAATTATTAAATTGCTTGGAGTTACACCAGTTCAAGTGATAAAGATGAAAAAGAAATCCCAACCTGGCGATTCTCGCAATGGGATTTCTAACCATTTTTATTTAGTTCATTTTAAATCAAATGAACTGAATAACCTCAAGGCATTGGAAAAAGCCAGCCTTATGCTCCATGTCAGAGTGAAGTGGGAACACTTCAGGAAGACTGGAGGAAATTCTCAACACCTCACCCAGTGCCGTAAATGCCAGGGATGGGGTCACGGGACGAAAAATTGTCACATGGATGCCAAATGCATGCATTGTGGCGATTCCTCTCACGCCAAGGACAACTGTCCTGTGAAGGATCCTAAAAATTTTAAATGTGTGAATTGTGGTGGAAACCACAAATCCAATTTTTGGGAATGCAAGACTCGCAAAGCGATCTTGAATTCTCGTGCTAAGCATCAGGTAGGGAGCGCTTCACGTTCCCGACCAGGTAATTATTCCTCGGCTGTTAACAACGGTCATCGAGGAGGAAATCCAACATTCGTACCGGAAGGTACGATCAATGCCCAACCGTCAAATCTTCCACTGCTATCTGCTGTTAACAATGGTCAGCGAAGTACAAATGTACCCGTAAGTACAAACAGAGCACAAGTTTTCAATGCTCAATTCTTACCTGCTGGTAGCAATGTACAGCTAGGTAATGGAGCTTCCTACGCTGCCGTTACAGCCGGTAGAAACCAAAATTCTACCAGAAATGTTGAAGATTTTGACTTAGGTAGCATAACCGCTCCAAAAATGGATTTTTTACAGAAATCATTAATCGATATGATTAATGGAATGTTAAATACAAACTCCATGTTTGATGCAATTCAAACTGGTATAAAATTTGCAAACAATATTGTCATGACCCTGAAATTCAGCAATGGGTATTAAGACACTGAATATTTTAAATTGGAATGCTCGATCTCTTAAAAATAATGAAGACGAGCTGTTTAACTTTTTACGAGTTCATAACGTGCATATTGCCGTTGTAACTGAAACTTTTCTTAAACCAGGTGATAAAATAAAAAGGGATCCTAATTATTTCGTACACCGCAATGATCGTCTTGAAAGTCCAGGTGGTGGCGTTGCCATAATTGTTCATAGGCGTATCAAACATCAAATTCTTTCTTCATTTGATACCAAAGTTTTTGAAACTTTGGGGGTTTCTGTTGAAACAAAATTTGGTCAACTTACACTATTAGCTGCCTATTTACCATTCCAATGCGTAGGTCAGCAAAAGAATCTTCTCAAGGGTGACCTACAGAAGCTTACCCGTAATAGGTCAAAATTCTTCATTATTGGTGATTTTAATGCAAAACACCGATCGTGGAATAATGCTCAAAGTAATTCCAATGGTAATATACTATTTGATAATTGTTCTGCGGGTTATTACACTATCCAATACCCAAACAGCCCAACTTGCTTTTCTTCTGCCAGAAATCCCTCAACTATTGATTTGGTCTTAACTGATTCATGTCAACTTTGTAGCCAATTGGTTACCCATGCTGACTTCGGTTCGGATCACCTTCCAGTAACTTTTGAAATATCTCAAGAAATAATTTCTAATCCCAACAGTTCTACTTTCAATTATCATAGAGCTGATTGGAACCAATATCAAACATTCATGGAATATAACTTTGATCCTAATATTCCTTTGGAAACTAAAAATGATATCGATAATGCTCTTGACTCTCTGACTACTTCCATAGTTGAAGCAAGAGCTGTCTCAGTTCCAAAATGCGAGGTAAAGTTCAATACAATTATAATAGACGACGATCTTCAGCTTTTGATCCGTCTGAAAAATATCCGTAGAAGACAATATCAAAGAACACGCGATCCCGCCATGAAAGTTATCTGGCGAGATTTGCAAAAACAAATTAAAAAACGCTTCTCTGCCCTGAGGAACAAACAATTCGAAAATAATGTGTCAAAATTAGAGCCGACTTCCAAACCTTTTTGGAAACTCTCCAAAATTTTAAAGAAACCTCAAAAGCCTATTCCAGCGCTCAAAGAAGGTGATAAAATATTGCTAACAAATGTGGAAAAAGCTCAAAAACTTGCTGAGCAGTTTGAGAGTTCCCATAATTTCAGTTTGGGTCTTACTAGTCCTATTGAGAATCAGGTTTCTCTTGATTATCTGAATGTTTCCTCAAGGGAAAATATTTTTGATGAATCCTGGGGTACTGATTTGGATGAAGTAAAAACTATAACTAAAAAGTTAAAAAATATGAAGGCTCCAGGTGATGATGGAATTTTCTATATACTCATCAAAAAACTCCCAGTGAGTACCTTGTCTTTCATGGTAAAATTATTTAATAAATGTTTTCATTTGTCATACTTTCCTGGCAAATGGAAAAATGCCAAAGTTGTTCCAATTTTGAAGCCCGAGAAAGATCCAGCTGAAGCTTCTAGCTACCGACCAATCAGTTTGCTTTCTTCAATAAGTAAGCTTTTTGAAAAAATAATTTTGAACAGAATGATGCTTCACATCAATACAAACTCAATTTTTGCAGATGAGCAATTTGGATTTCGCCATGGCCATTCAACTACTCATCAACTTTTGAGAGTTACTAATTTAATTCATTCAAACAAATCTGAAGGCTGCTCAACTGGAGTTGCTCTTCTAGACATAGAAAAAGCATTCGACAGTGTTTGGCATGAAGGTTTGATTACTAAATTGAAAAACTTTAATTTTCCGCTCTATATTATAAAATTAATTCAAAATTATTTAACTGACAGAACTCTGCAGGTAAATTATCAGAATTCCAAATCTGATCGACTACCTGTTAGAGCTGGAGTTCCTCAGGGTAGCATTCTTGGGCCGATACTATATAACATTTTTACTTCCGACCTCCCTGATTTGCCTCAGGGTTGTCAGAAATCCTTGTTTGCTGATGACACAGGCATCTCCGCTAAAGGAAGAAGTCTTCGTGTCATTTGCAGGAGACTGCAGAAAAGTTTGGACATTTTCTCTTCTTATTTACAGAAATGGAAGATTTCTCCCAACGCTTCCAAAACTCAACTAATAATATTCCCACATAAACCTAGAGCTTCTTTTTTGAAACCTAGTAGTAATCACATCGTTACTATGAGCGGTGTTCCAATTTCCTGGTCAAGCGAAGTGAAATACCTTGGTCTATTACTTGATCAAAAATTAAATTTTAAAAATCACATTGAAGGCATTCAAGCCAAATGTAATAAATATATAAAATGTTTATATCCTCTTATAAACAGAAAATCCAAACTATGTCTGAAGAACAAACTACTACTATTTAAACACATTTTTAGACCGGCCATGCTTTATGCTGTTCCAATATGGTCTAGTTGTTGTGCTACCAGGAAAAAAATACTTCAAAGGATTCAGAACAAAGTTCTGAAGATGATTTTGAAGCTGCCTTCTTGGTACAGTACTAACGAAGTACATAGAATTTCGAATGTTGAGACTTTAGAACAAATGTCCAACAAAATAATTAATAATTTCAGACAAAAATCGTTGCAATCTTCTATTGCAATGATTAATTCCCTTTATGCTTAGTTAAGATTAATTTTAGTTTGTTTTTAGTTTTAAGATTATTATTGTTATACTGACATGCAGGAATAAAAACCTGTTTAAAATACTGAACTGCTAAGGCATGAACCATGTAAACAAAATTAGATACATATTTTAACAATTAAGGTTGATACGTTACGGTAGTAGCTGGAGCACCTAGATTAACATGAAATGTAAATATGAATAAATTTGGAACAAATAAAGAGTTAAAAAAAAAAAAAAAAAAAAAAAAAAAACACACTTATAGAAAAAATCACCCAAAAGTTATATATACACAACAGTACTTAACACAACTATACTCAAAATTGGCTTCCCACACGCAACTGCTCAAATGGGTACTTTTTTTCTTCTGTGTACGGTGGATGCATTTTTGAAGCATTTGCGAAAGTACATGTGAAACTGTGCTTGTTTGACAGTCTCCTGACCGTCATCCGGATCAAGGTTTATACACTTTAGTCAAATGAGGAAAACATTTAATTGTAATTGTAATTTCTCAGTTCCCGCCCTGGCAGACCACTGTCCGCCCATCTGCGTTTAGGCTAGGCGAGAACCTACCAAGCCTGCCCGTTGATATGCCCTAGACCATATAGCACACCGGGATCTTCCACAAGCATATATAATAAGCTTACTTATCATGTGAAGCTTAAAGATGGATTACACGATAAACTGTCTAGTGAAATATTTTAATATAAGTACCGATTTCCGATTTGAACCGATTTATAACCATAGTAAAGATGCTATTGGGGCAACTCACAAAGTGTGATGGTGGTTTATCATTAGGAAAACAAAGCAATCTATATTAAAGCATGAGAGCCAACATATATCGGTTACACCAACAGTACGAACGCTGTTGGAGCCACTCACAAAATGGAATAGTAGTTTACTTGTTCCAAGATATGTGGCCCATCGAGTATGGCGAACGAATAATATGGATCACAATTCTTTACGATCCCCATCATCAACCCACCACACCCGGCGAACCACCACATCTCACCGGAAAGCAGCTTTATTGTTCTTCTTTGTTCACTCGATCACTCGCGCCACCGAACAATAGAAAACGCAATATGCCCGATAACAAAATATTACGCAACAAACCCTCGACACAACCGTTCACAGCCGATGCACGTCGTAGGCTATTTGATTTTCGTAAACTTTCCATTTGTACAACTACATTCTAAAAACTACTTTACAACTGGAACTGATATCTGCAACAAGCAAGTTGAACGTCTTAAAGAGCAATCTACACTTTGAATTACGATTGAAGGATTCTGCGAAATAAGCGTCCTTAGAAGCATTTTGTACCTTCTGTCAACTTTATGCTTCTATTGATTTCCAAGCTCATCTGTTTAGTACCAACCGGGGGAGACTTGGTCCTATACCCAATGATTTCATTATCTCCTAGCGATTTGTCCTCTTCCCAATAAGTAATAGATGACGAGAAGAGCAAATGTGTGAAATAGGCGGTGCATGCTAAAAATAAACCCAACAGCGGGAGATAATTTCTCACCCGTGTTAGGCAGTATTAGGAAGAGGACAAATCGCTAGAACTAGAAAAAAGCAATAGGTAGTAGTATAAGAGCCCGACCGGTTGCATAACCTTTTGCCAGTCAAGGGGATTTCCTCCTCTTGCCTATCCTGCATGGGGTAGTATGGTAAAGGGTTATGTGCCTGATCGGATACTACCGTTCAATAATGCCCTCCGCTCGTTTTCAAACTTGATCTTTCAATTTTCAAAGCCTGCCGTTGCCCTATACGGAACTATCAATACACTTTCTCTTCATGTCTATTTCGTTCTAGCAATAAATTACCGTCCACTCCTAGCGCTTCGCATGGAGATGATAAATTATCTACTTCTGACAAACTTCATCAAAGATCGTTACTTCCGCGCTTGGGAGAATACAAAAACCACAATCAATGTGTACACCACTTTTTATATTAAAATATATAATATATTTTTTTTTTTAAAAAAAAAAAAAAAAAAAACAAAAAAAAAAATATATATATATATTATTTACTCCAAAAAAAAAAAACACACAAAAAAAAAAAAAAAAAAAAACCAAAAAAATAATTATCGTCCCCCCGCGAAAACCCAAAACCCCCCCCCCCACAAAAACACAAAAACACACAGCCCACGCCTAACATACTCCACACACCCCCCCCCCCCCCCCACACAAAAAAATACAAAAAACAAACCGGATGAAGAATCGATTGTCTGAGACTAACACCGAAACACCAAGGACCGACGGAACAAGCGGCGATGACACACATGCCTGTGGATGCTGCTTTACGAACTCCGACAACGGGGAAGGATGGATCAAATGTGAGAAGTGTTACTCGCAATATTGATAAATCCACTGCCTGTCAAATAATAATAATTTAAAAAAAAAACACTTATGGTAATTATTTGCAAACCTGATTATATTAATTGTGGTTATCTTACTCCATGTGTAATTTTGAGGAGCTAAGTATGGATCATCGATCTTCAGGTAGTGTAGGGAGACTCGGCTGCTCGAATATCAATACGTCAACAGAGATGATGGTGATGATGTTAACTACCATCTAATGTAGCAAGGCAACTGCCGATAGCACTGGACTGTTTTAATAATTTTAATTAAACGGTTTGATCAAGGTTGCATTGTGGTAAATGTTTCATCACGTCCCTGTATGAAGGGCCAAAAACGTATTGCGGGCCCGTAAGCAAATACACTTACGTGCAACCCAGAGCTACAGGGGTCTAAAGGGAATCTCCTTCCAGAAACAAGTTCGCAAAAACCACAACAAAACCGAGCCCCCGCCTAGTAAAAAGTCCCACTAGATGGGGAGAAGAGCCTGCCCTTTATTCACGAAATGTTAACAGCAGGAAATTGGTAGTCCCATTCTTCCTATCCAAATCGCTTCAATCGGGTGCTCTGATGGTCCTTCCCCTCATTCCAACATATGGTGTTATATAAATATATGAAAAATTTAGAGAAATAATATGATGTTCTTACCTTGATTTTGAAATCATCATACCTTGAAGCTTGTGTTAGACCATCCCCACCTGTGGGCAGGGTTGCCACATGCACAGATTTATCTAGATTGACACAGATTTTTTTCATTTTTCTCATACAGATATCTCTATATAAAGATTACAGATTTTTTAGATAAACCAAGATTTTTTAGATTTTTGGTAATTTTAAGCCCTATTGATAAGATCGTTTTGTATCGGCTAATCAAGATAAATGTGTTTTGATGAATATATATCTGTTTCATTTTGCATTCAACTATTTAAAAAAAAGGAATCATTAGCATTGAGGCACCTTAAAAGTTTTCATTCTTCTCTTACAACACTAAGTTTGAAGCAAAGATTTTTGCCAAGATTTTCAGCAGTTAAACACAGATAAAAAAGATTTTTTGGCAAAAATTAAAGATGGCAACGAAAAATAATGTGGCAACCCTGCCCGTGGGTTCGTATCTGGGTAATATCAACAATCAATATGCAACTAGCGATTTGAAATTGGTTCACTGTTATAGAACCCCTTGGTCCGAAGTACACCTTGAAGCCAGCACCTAACTATACATATTTGCGCCTTTGTTTTGATTTGCTGTGTTATGTTGACAATATTTGAGAGTGTTTTCGTGTGAGTTCATTATTAGGGGCGTATTATTAAGCTTGGGACCGATGTGGCTAGTACTGACTGAGCCAAGAAAAAAATCGTATTTGTTCGGGACCTACTGGTCTTAGAGTTAGTCTATGGTAATATTTTGATGACAGAGAGCGTTCCTATTTTGATTTAGCCACCCACTTTCGCACCGGTCGTTCATAAAACGGTAACACAATAAGACTCAAATTTATTCTCGCACCTCGCTAAATATTTCGTGCCGTGTATAGTTTGAATACTCTTCCGTACAGGTTTTCGACGTTCTGGTTTGTCCCAAAGATTGGATCTTGGGAAACATCCAGCCAATCCCTGCAATCCAATTCGTTGTCTTGTTGCGTCCAATTCCTTCCTCGGGGTTTTGATGCACTTATTTTTTCACAACATATCACAATAAACGTGAAATTAGCAAATATCACTTTAAAAACAAATCGGAAACACTCAAATTGAAATAAAAGTCTTCCAGATGAAGATGTTGTTTTCACTTTTCAACTTGTTTTGCTTATTTTTCCTAAAATAGCAACGCTCGGCTCGGTTGGGTCGGGTTGTCAAATTTACGAACCGGCTGCTCACCGAGCGAGCAAATTGTCATTTTCCAACCCGGTTACCAACCACCGGTGCGGTGTCGAGTTATCAAGCAGGGTAACAATTCGACATGGAGTTTTCATAACGGCCAATGTCGCAAACGTAAACAAGGGCTTCTTCCGCAAATTTCTCGAGAATGCTAACTTAATCATAGTGAATTTTCATGATGATTGTACAGAACAGGACAATTCCCTTTACAATAGAAGTGGTAGTTTACTTGAGCGAGTTTGCATTTTCATGAAATGTGAGGAAGAAGTCATTGTTTACGTCTGCGACATTGGCCCTTATGAAAACTCCATGTCGAATTTACCGATATTACCGTATTGGTGCGGTTGGTCTTAGAAAATTTGGCTGGAAGTAAAATTGGTTAGGGTTATATACCGTTCCCCACTTACTGCTTCAGCCTCCTTTTGCTGTAGGGTCGTCTCTATGTTTCTGCTTTTGAAGAGCTGACTTCAGTAGTGCATATCGAGACTCACAATGTGTCATATTGCACCGCTCGCAGCCATGGGATAGGGAAGAGAATTGGAGAAAGGAGAGAAGCATTAATAATTGGTAACATGACATGCGCATGTGAGCTTTTCATGATGATATTCTCACGGCCGATCAGAATGGTTTGACTGATGCATATGAGAGATCATTCCCGATGAGTTTTCACTAGTTTACTCCATTCCATAACGTTTAGTCATAGAAGACGAGAAACGTTTTACTACGTGCTACATTTGAGAATACCAGGGCAATGATCCCCCATCGCATCTTCAAGTGATCGTTACAAGCTGTCCATTTGGTTCAGGCACTTTTGAACGTTGATGTGGCAACCTATTCACACATGAAATCTGCCGCGACCAACTCGGAAGAACGCGCCCATACCCCTTTCTGAACCGAAGGGCAGGGCATCAATACGTCGACAGAGACAAAGCTCAAACTACTCGAATGCACGAATGTCCAGGCACAAATCCAGACTATCGCATGTGGCGTGATGATCGTACGATGATGACGATGACTACCTAGAAAATTTAGGCTAGGATATATAAACCCACTCCACCCCCATGGGGGTCCCTCTTATAGAACAAAAGGGGGAAGCCCATATGGCATAAGGTCGTTCAGCATAAAGCCATTTTGGCATAACAATAATTTGAGCTAAGTGGTCATTTGGCATAATCACCATTCTTTCCCCAGTACGGCTGTCCAAGTTCTCAGTGTTGATGTCATTAGCTGCTTTCGTACCAGGATTACTCGATTACCAACCACGATCTTCTTATTTTAGCTTTGTCATTGAGTAATCGTTTCTCTTCAAGTTGCCGTTTTTACCCTTCTTACACCAAAAGAAGGGTATAAAGATCGCTTGAAAATTCGACTTTTTATCCGAGGCCCAGAGGGCCGAGTGTTATATACCATTCGACTCAGCTCGACGAACTGAGCACATGTCTGTGTGTATGTATGTGTGTGTGTGTGGGTGTATGTGTGTGTGTGCGTTACAAATAATGTCACATCGGTTTCTCAGCCATTTGTGAACCGATTTCAGTTCTGTTGACGGCAAATGAAAGCTACAACATTCCCATAGAACGCTATTGATTTTTTTTTTATTCGGACATTTCGTTACGAAGATATGAACGAAACAGTACTTGACGGCCTATTATAATAGTAATCAAACAGTTTAGTCTCCGATTACATACTGAGCTATTTGTGCACCGATTTTAGTTTTGTTAGCGCCAAATTTAACTTATAAAATTTTTAAATAACTGATCAAAATTTCATTAGGATTGGATAATCCTTCATGGAGATATGACCAAAACAATACCTGAAAGCACATATGTAATTGTGAGATGAAAACAAGACCACTCACCCCAATCGATGCCGCTTGTATTCTATTGTTCTGCATCTGGTGCGTTGTATAGCACATTCAGCGGACTAGCCACACTATGCGACTCTATAGAATTAGAGCAGGATCGATTGGCTCGAGTGGCCCGGTTTTGAACTGCAACGAGTATATTCCGAAATTACACAAAGTCTCCATTTACACAATTTTCAACGAACATGTACTTATTAAGCATCTTGAATCTATGTCGATAATCAAAATTGACGCTTAGGATTGTGTAATAATTCATTCTATGGACTGATTATATGGAATTTCTAATATTTATGTAATTTTTCCTTTTATATACCTAATATAAACAGGTCGTTAAAGACTATTAATGGCAATATTTCAATCACATCGATGAACAATACGTTCAGGATTGACAAATAATTCATTTTATAAACTGAATGTATGACATATCGAATATTCCTGGTTCTTCCTGGAATTTCTGATGAAAATATGTATACAGTACAATATTGGCCACATTTGAGTTCGTAGTTCTGGTGAAGTGTAAGAAGGGTTCAGTCTCACCATCGGTGGATTAATTCAGGTTTTTTTTGTAGATTTCAATTTTCGGAATCAAGCGTTTTGCTAGGGAAGATGTGGTTGTTTAATGGACCCTTTTTTGAATGTGTCTGTAAATGACACATAGGCCTTTTCAGCGAGTCGAGTGACACGAAACGAGTCGCTATCATTTGACGAGGTGACTGTCCCTGCAAATCACTTCACTCGTTTCGACACTTGTCACCTTGTCAAGTGAGAGCGACTCGTTTCGATTCTTCGATTTGCAGAATACTCCTAGTAAGCCAAGACGTGTGAGAAAGTTTGTGCGGCCGAATCGGCGTCGATTCTATCCTAGTTTATGCTGAACAGCGAGACGATACATACTGATAGGATTTTCGGAAATCGTATGAATGAGTTGTAGCAATGCCGTCAAAATCTAGAACAGGAGTGTGGGACGGAGTCAAGAGGTTTTTTGGACGTAGGATTGCAAAACGCTTACCTTTTTCGCCGCTTCCGTCGATGCCATCTCCGGGGTTCCGCCTTAAAAGACCAACCTATTTCGCGTGTGTTAAAGGATCTGTTCGTTTAGTCAGTCTGACACTTCCACGTTTCCGGGCGATGGTTAGGTTTTCCCGAACCGTTTCAAAACGTTACAGACCGTCGATTTCGAAAAATTCAAAAGTTTTGCTAACTCTCGAGCAGATAGACTGGGGTTTTCGCCTCGCACGTGCGGAATCGAATTGTTTTGTTGAAGGCATGATGTAAACAAATGAACTAATCGTGAAAATCAATGCCTACTGTTATTCTTTACACTCTTTGCTTGATTCAGTGAAATTTTGAAAAGTTTTACTCAATGTGTCCGAATTTATTGAAACCAATATTGATTTCATTATTGAAATAAACTTTAGAGATGGTTATTTCCGTTATTTAAATCACCCGCGATTATTATACGACTTAGATTTGTAGGCAGTTCCGATCGCTGCATATTTTAATCGAACGATGCAGATTTTCGCTCAAACATTGGATTTTAAAACCGAATTTGTTTATTATTCAGTTCCAACCTGGATGGGGTATCAATATTGGGTCTGTTTGTATTAAGTTAAAGGTCCGCACTTACTCAAAGTTCGGGTTTGCACAGGTTGAAACCATATCCAACGATGATATATGTGCTTTTTTCACCTTATCGGAAGGAGCATGATTTGCTGAGTGCAACGGCGTTTTTCTTCCTTATTTAAATGTTTAAATAAAAGATTTAAGTCAAAATAGCATTTTAACTTAATGACAGTCCGGTTACTAGATGACTGTTCTCTTGCGTTAAAGTCTCCCAGCGGTTGTAAGATGCCTTGTTTTTGCTGATTTAACCGTAGGTTCTTATGGGACTGTGCGCAAAAATTGATGAAATATTGGATTTTGATTCCATTTTCAATGCAGATTACAAATATACATTTACCTGTGTACTTCTCATCTACCCCACTGTCAGTTAAATCAAATGGAGAGTGAAGGTTTATCGATTATACGTTGGACTACTACTTAGTCTTCCGAGATGAGTTTTATGTTTCCTTATAAGTACGCAGATTAAGTATAATTGACAAACAATGATACCTTTTGAACCCCCTACCAATTGCAGTACCCAACAAAAACCGCTTCAACATAGATCTCGTGCTAGTGATAAACTCATTATCCTTTTAATTCCCCCCGAGTAATCGATCAGAGTCACGCATCCCTTGCCTTTGTCCTTGTGTTCATTCAATCGTTTCGTGTCGATAACAGTAAACTTATCATCTGATGACACCGAGCATATTTGTACACTGACCCTACCTACCACAGATCAACCACCCACTTCAGTTTTTTAATCGTTTCGTTTTTCTTTCTTTTTATACCGCAGAAACCAATTCACCATTCCAGTCAGCAATGGCTTGTCCACTGCTCAGTATCGTCGTCTTCCTAGCCGTGCTGGCACTTCAGCTGCTGTCCTACTGCAGAGCGGCCCTAATCTCCGACCCTTCAGCACCGTCATCGGCCATTGGGCGACTCAAGGACGATGACCCCTTCCAGTGGACTGCTCAGTACGATCCGGCTGCGCTGCGGTTGCATATGAACACCGTCCGCAATATAAGCCTCCGACTGGAGGGCTTTACGATGGAGGACCTTGGCGATAATCCAGACATTCAACTGAAAAGCGAACGCAGTCATGTTGCAACGGTGCTGCAGGGCAGCATTCCGATCGCCGATATCAAGGCGAATGGATTGTACGAGGGTGGGTTCAATATTTCGGGATCGTTCCTGGGGTCCACCAATCTGTACGTAGAAGTCAGACGAAAAGACAACTTGACGGTAGCGTCGAAGGAGAAACTGCCTGTCACGGTTATCCGCGAGGAACGAGTTATCGATAAGGTGTTCACAGCATCGGTTGCCATTTTGGTGTCGATCCTGTACATAAACTTCGGTGCAGCCTTGGACATTCCTACACTGATGGCTATTGCCAGAAGGCCTATTGGACCGATTATTGGATTTTTGGCTCAGTTTCTATTCATGCCGCTGTTGAGCTACGGTTTGGGACATCTGCTGTTTCCAGACAGTTATGAACTGCAGTTGGGACTCTTCTTCACCGGAGTTTCACCTGCTGGCGGCGCCTCGAATATCTGGACAGTTGTGTTGGGTGGAAATTTGAATCTCTCATTGGCCATGACCACCATCAGCACCTTTGCCGCGTTTGGAATGATGCCATTGTGGCTGTTTACCCTGGGTAAAACGATTTTCAGCAAAGGAAATCTAAAAGTTCCTTATCGGAACATTGCCACCTTCGCCATCGGTTTGGTTGTACCGCTCGGGATTGGTCTACTCATACAGCGATACAGTCCTCGGACAGCTCGTGTCCTGGTGCGAATTTTGAAACCTATGGCAGCTATTCTCATACTGTTCATCGTCATCTTCGCCATCGTAACGAACCTCTACCTGTTCGAACTATTTTCCTGGCAAATCATCGTGGCTGGTCTGGGCTTACCGTGGATCGGTTACATCTTCGGATACATTGCTAGCAAGGCTGCTCGGCTGTCCACAACCGATGCCCTGGCCATTTCGGTTGAAACAGGAATCCAGAATACGGGTATCGCCATCTTTTTGCTACGATTCTCACTCCCTCAGCCGGAAGCGGATCTGACAACGGTAGTCCCGGTTTCGGCTGCAATTATGACACCATTCCCTCTGATGGCGCTCTACTTGGTGATGAAAATTCGAGAGAGGTAAGTGTCAGCACTCAGTTGTCCTTCTGTTAGGGTCCCATTGTATGTGTACTTATGTCTCGGAAGACAATCTTCCCAATCCGTGTCACATTTCTTTCCAGATGTTCGGTACGCAAGGATGAACTGATTCCAAAGGGCCAAAGTTGTCAAGGACTGGCAACCGCTGAGGATGAAACGCACTGATTGTTGATGTTGCTTATTTTTACTACTTATGAATGTATTAGCATTAGTACAAACAATGTAAGGTATTGTTTTTTGTAGTTTCTGAACAGTTATTGAATAAACATTTTTGTGATAATACAACACTCTGAGAATTGTATCCGAAATTCCTGTGTCAAATTCGTTTATTCAGCACACATTACCTTAAAACCTAATTGATCTTAATACGCGCACACACTAATCCCTCATTTCACCTTCCTCGTCATCGTCATCTATGCCTCGAATGTATAGGACATTGTTACACCGGATCAGCACTTCACCCAGATGGCCGGTGTTCTGTCCGTCGACGAACTCTTCGGTGTTGGCCAGCTGCATGTTCATGTATCCATCGACCGACACCAAGAATCCTTTGTACTCGTGGCCCCACTTGAGTTTTATGATCACCGGCTTGCCGGTCAGTCCGTTCAGGAACGGTTTGGGGTTGATTGGCATAGCAGTCGTCATTTTGGCTGAGGCGGTTTGAGGTTAGCTGAAAGGTCGGTGCAATTAAATTTACTTCAATATGGCTTTTTCTGATGTTTTAAGAAATTTAAACAGTATAGAATAGAATACTTACCAGTTGAAAAGAAATGCAGTCTTAGAAAAAGCCGATATTACGAGAAATTTTAGAAGAAAATTACTTCCAATAAAACAGCGCGTCGCCCGTAAAAGAATATCAACAATACGTTTGGTAGTTTTTGACAGATCTGAATGATGAACGCTGGGCAAATGAACTCTATAGCCGGTGCAGACGGGCGATAACAGCCACGAGAGCATTTTTTACGACGATTTTTGAAATAACGCGGTTAAAGAGCCAAAAAAGCCTAAGTGTTTTCTGAGGATGTACATAAAATGAAAAAGTCAAAAAACGCGAAAAACATTATTGGATACTTGGTGTGTCATGAAGAAGATTAGTTTCCTCGGTGTTCAGTTAACCTACGCCTTCAATGGTGTGCTGTGGAGGGACTGTTCACATATTATGCAACGTCCGACACCATTGTGAAAAGCAAGATAGCGACTTCCGGTTTGTGAAAAGCCGCCGAATATCCTACAATATGGGTATTTTTGGAACGGGGACAACGTGTAGCGGCCGGAAATCGATGTCCAACGCCATTTGGGAATCTAAGATGGCGACTTCCTGTTTATGAAAAATTGTCAAACATTCTACAATATGGGTATTTCGGAAGGGACGACGTGTAAAGGTCGGAAATCGATGTGCGACGCCATTTTGGAATCCAAGATGGCGACTTCCGGTTTGTGAAAAATTATCAAATAGTCTACAATATGGATATTCTCGGAACGAAGACGACGTGTAGAGACCGGAAATCGATGTCCGACGCCATTTTGGAAACCACGATGGCGACTTCCGGTTTGTGAAAAACTGCCAAACATTCTACAATATGGTTTTTTCGGAAGGGACGACGTGTAAAGGTCGGAAATCGATGTGCGACGCCATTTTGGAATCCAAGATGGCGACTTCCGGTTTTCGAAAAATTGTCAAATAGTCTACAATATGGATATTCTCGGAACGAAGACGACGTTTAGAGACCGGAAATCGATGTCTGACGCCATTTTGGAAACCAAGATGGCGACTTCCGGTACAATGTGCAGACCTCTTTAGTGTCGTACTAATGTTAGGTCGAACATTAGTACGACACTGCCCAAGTAACATTGCCAAAACCAAACTGCTTTATTAAGTTTTATTAAGGTTTTATCAAAGCCACTAGAAATCAATTTGGTGCTGCCAAGAGCTGCCAATAGGTTTCATATTTTAGTCAGGTTTATGGGAACCTACACAGCTTGTTTAAAACGATCTTAAAACCTCGTTTTTTCAAATTCCTTTTACTCCTATCAAAGGTTTTATTTTGACTTTATGAACTCATAATATGCTGTTTTGAAATGCCGTTTTAGGACTCATTCGTATTATCTTATTATGGTCAGTTGAAAAACCCTTTTAAAACCATTTTGCATCCAGTAAATGCATTAAACGGCAAATTGGCATTAAGGGAAGCCACCAAATAACCAAATAGTTTTAAAGTAGTCATTGCGAAGATAATTTGGCTTTATGCCAGAATTGTGATTTTTTTCCAATCGCCATATTGAAATATACGAAATAATTGAAATAGGGAAAAATAAATGCACCAAATTCTAAATGTAATGCAAATGAACTGTAGATCGGAGACCAATTTCTGCATTTTTTTTTAGATAACCTTATTGAACTCCATCAGTTTTCAAGAAATTCATGATTAATTTTTCGAATATATTTGCATTAATTTTGTGTTTGTTGTTGTGAACTCGCATAATTTCCGAGGCGCATTAATTTTCGGCTCTTATCGTGCCAATATTCACCACAAAATTAAATGCGCATATGATTTGGGGCATGATACGCTGTAAAAAACTCAATTTGCTTTGGATATTTTGCTATCGAACAAAATTTCCCGCATCACTTGACCTTTTTTCTTCGATATTATTTACTGCTAAATGAATCAGAAGAGCAGAGAATCGAACAAAGCAGAACAACAAAAACCAACCACAGTGAAGTTTGCAGCTGTGGCCATTTGGCCGCATGCAGGTTTTCATGGCAGCCAAAAGGTTTTATGAAGGTTCTCAAGTGGTCATAGTATCTATCACTAGAATATATTCAAAATCTTTATGGTCTTATAATGGTTTTATTAACTTGTTTTCACAACCGTCTATAGAGTGGGCCACTTTGTACAAATTTTGGCTTTAAAGAAGCATAGAGGAGGTGTTGGTAGACAAAACAGTTTTGAATGTAGTTTTATCAACAAAGCCGGGAGGAATGCTATACGGCTAGAATAAAACTAAAATTGTTACTTGGGTGAAGAGGTCTGCACATTGTAGACGAAATACGTATTTGTCAAGATAACAAAAAAGTAGTTGGAATTCAATGGAAGATACTAATCTCCGCCATTGAATCATCGTTACAGTTATTCCACTAAAAAGCTCGCACTCATCAATATTACAATCTTGCTTTCTTATTTTGGATGCACACGTGAATAAAATATTATCCAAAATTCAATTTTGAATTGGCTGAGCAAACGCGATTGAAACCGGGAACCGGTCCACCTCCTCCATATGGCTTCTTCTTAGAAGTTTTCTTTTTTATCGTGAGAGCTTTCAGTTCTTAAAACTGGTTCAATAGTTAGGCAGTTTTTACAAAACCATTAATTGAATTCTCATTAGAATGAATCCACAGTTTTGACCGGAACATGGACCGGAATGGTGTCCCGGCGGAAGATTCGGAACAATTATGTAAGTGATCAACTGATTTAAGCGTTTTGAGGTTTTGTCGGTCAATCAATAAAACTGATTCTACAGTTCTGTAGATTTTCCGCAGCTGCTTATAAATTAGTCACTAAATAAATTCAAAATTTAAAGCTAAATATACAGTCCCTCCACAATAATGAGTTCTCTAGAGATTTGGTTTTGTTATCATATTTTTCTCAACTCGGTAGTAATTATTTTTAGGTGTGTGTGGAAAGGAGAATTAGTCACATAGAAAAAAGTTCTGAAATTAAATGCACACGACTGTTATTGACAATAATGGAATCGTTTATCGTTACACTGCAGCAGACAAAATTCACGCTACTTGTGAAAGTCACTCGAAGTAAACACAAAATTTGGGGTTGCCAAAACCTACAGACAAAATATCTCAATTGGCCGTGTAACCAAAATAACTTTCATTCTCTCCGCGCGTCTCTTAATAACATAGTCTCTGGTATATATGAGAGTCTCTTTATCTCGATATTCTCTCTATCTTGATGATTCTGTATGTCTGTAGTCCTTTGAAAATATTTGTGAGCAAATAACCTTCCATCTGTCGATGAAAAAACGGCGAAAAACCAGTTTCACCTGTGTTTGGAGCAAGCGTTCGAGATTTGCTTTGGATACGGGATACACAAAAAAAACTTTTGCAACGCGAAATGCTTCTAGGATCGTTCTAGCAGGCTAGTCAATTTCTGTTCTGAATGTCGATCTCTCCCTATCTCGATGGTCCCTTCAATATCGAGGTATGGAAAGTTGACTGTAAATACATAAATGCTGATAAAAACGGATAATTTTCATCCTGTTTTAGCTATAAATTAATGATAACCGCGATTTTTGTCTTTTAACAATGCAATATGCGTTGAAACAATGCATATGCACCTTCACAGTTATTAGATATTACAATGTTTTTCTATATAAGACGGTTTTTTTTACGACGATTTTTTAAATAACTTGGTTTTTTTACGACGATTTTTGAAATAACGCGGTTTTTTTTACGACGATTTTTGAAATAACGCGGTTTTTTTTACGACGATTTTCGAAATAACGCGGTTTTTTTTTACACGGTTTTTTTTTACACGGTACGTATCCCCCGTGTAAAAAAAGACTTGGGGGCCCCACCCAAAGAAAATTTTTGATAGATATTTTCCCCTTTTTTTTTTTTTTTTTTTTTTTTTGGGGGGTGGGTTTTTCCCCCCCCCCCCCCCCCCCCCCGAAAAGTCTCCCTGGTTTATGAAAAACCCCCTACCCAAAACCCACTGAACCCAAACATCATCTCGAAATCGTATCGAAAAGTAATTCGATTGCGCCCTTTAACGAAAAGCAATCGGAAATCGGATGATTGTCTTATGGTTAGATCCGTATGACGATCATCCATGTTTCGTATGACACTCAACCAAATTCAATATGACGTTTGTTTCAAAAGTGTGTAGATTTATTAGCGATCTATGAATAATTTAAAACAATTTCACGACATAAATTTATTTCACTTTTCACTTCCTCAACCGTTGAGCAAAGACTGCAACGGGAGTACAAAAATTGAAGGAGTCAGGAAATATTTTTCCGCGACTCCGTAGGAAGCGGTTGGGTTTCGATCCTTTATTTGTGACGGTACCAGTTCTGATAGCGATTGATAGGTTTTTACCGAATGATGTAAAATGGAATGTTTGTCTCCTCATTTCAAATGATTTGCGTCATAGGGCTTTTCCAATGCAATACGCATACAACTTTGGGATGACGATTTTTCGTACAGCGTTCATCAGAATTTTAACGGGAGGTCAATTCACTTCGTGTATTATTAGTTGTTCAACATTAGAAGGATAAACATCTGGTTTTTAGAAAATCGTCCTCCGCCTGCATCTATCATGCGATTTCAATGTTTCGATATCAACCGACGGAGGATTCATCCGATAAAAGGAGGATGTTTGGGTTCAGTGCAGGCGATACTTACTATTTTCGATCAAAGTAACTTGTTCCTTTTTCGACTTCTGAATCTGACGTCTGTCGCTTTTCAGAAGCCCGATTTGGCTGCAAAACAAAAATACGCGGAAAAAAATTCCAGGCAAAAAAAATTCAAGCTTATAACTATTTAAATAATAAAATTCTATTATAGTGGCAAAAATTTGTTGTAATAATACCTAAACGGCCTACCGCTAAAATGGAGATGAAACAGATCGTGAGTGCCGATTGATTTTTGTTTGTTCTTGAATATGCTTCTACAGAAAATATACATAACTCGTTTCCTGCAGATTCATACTGAAGAGACCGACGCCGGACCCGTTCGGTTACCGGTGGACAGCGAAAGTCACACGTTCGACGATTGGACCATTTCGTACACCAAATCCCACATTCTCAAAAGTGTTTGCATCAACGATAATAAATGTATCCAGGGGGATGAAAATTGCTGTGAACTCTGCGTGTAAGTTACATTTTTGCTTAAGATTTGTTGGTAGGAAAAACTAATAATCATTTCACTTCAAAAGGTACAACTTTGCGTTGGATTTACCACATTTGCCGGATATGGTGTTTCACCGGAATGTTCTAACCATCACACACAAGGGTGGAGCGTGTCTGCAGTTTAATCCAATGGACGCCCTGAAGTTGGTTCGGAACGAAAAGCTCGACCTGAAGGTTGCTTGTTCAGAAGAATGGAAGGAGAGCCGATCACCGGCGGATACCCAGGAGAAGGTAAAACCGTTCGATTGGTCGTTTACGACAGAATACAAGGGAACCGTGAATGAGGGGATTTTGGTGGAGCAAACCGAGCAGAAGATAGACATGTTCAAGCTGATGAAAAGGGAACCGATTCTGTTTTATCACGATTTGACTTTATTCGAGGACGAGCTGCACGACCATGGGATATCTGTACTCTCGGTTAAAGTGGTTGGTAACCGTGGTGGGAATTTATAATGAGTGGTACGAGTTCAATGAGTCTCCTTTTTTTTTACAGCGGGTTATGCCTTCCGGCTTCTATATACTTCTGCGCTATTTCCTTCGCGTGGATCACGTGATGATACGTATCAACGATACCCGTTTCCACTACGAGAAAGGCAATAGTTATATGCTGAGAGAGTACACTCACCGGGCGGCAAAGATTGATCAGCTAAAGCGTGTTCCACCGGCCCTTTTTACTTGCCCGAACGAAATTGCCCAGCATCTTCCGGTAGTTTCAAAGGTTACCGACAAGTTGACTATGGTAACCAGTTCTGCCAACGAGGAGAATGTGGAGATGTCATCGTAAATTAGGAAACCAAGACTCATCGAACGGTCCCATTTTAGCGTTACATAAGTGTATTTTTTAGCAATATTCCCCCTCGCCGTCAGAGTATGTATCATTGTGGAGTGACGCGGTTCGTCAAAAAATCCAAATGATAGAAAACATAAATACTAAATTATGAGTGAAAACTTATGACTTACATGACTGCATTTCGATGACACATTCCATAGGGAGCATAATTTACTCATCGGTCATTTCCCCGTCCTGCGGCTCGGTGGCTTTCGTGGGAGATAGAAAGTCTTCCTGAAACTTGGGGTAGTCTCCGATATACAAGGTCAGTGTGCTGAGAGCGTTTGCCGTAGCTTCGATATAGGTGCAATCTTCGCGGTCAAACTCCGTGGCCAAACCTAACAATAGACATAGTTCGTATTAAATTATCCATCATAGAAAACGTAAAATCTTACCAACTTTCGGCGGCCGATATGCGGAAAAAAGCGTACGTTTTTGACGTACTTCCATCGAAAACATGTTCACACATCCGTAGCTTTGCAGAATTTCCAGCAGATAGTATAGATGCACCGGGGCCATCATGTTGAATCTGGAATAGACGACGCTCAGCAGCACTCCCGGGTGGGACAAACAGTAAAGTAGGAGCGTGGTGAGCCAGCGATACATTAGCCGCCGGTCGATTCCGCCGTTGATCTTTATCCACGGTGTCATCACGAGGGATAGATTCTTCTTCGGTTTCCTGGATGGAATACGAAACGAAAAGTGATGGATGGTGTCCCAATTGATAATCGCTACTTACAATCGATCTCTCTCCTCGATCACCGCAATCTTCCGTTGGAATTCGTCTCGCCGGCTTTTGGCCGGAGGACCGAACGCGCCTGTCTCGTCCTCTTCCATTAAATCATCCTCTTCGTCGGAAGACTCTACGATGATCCGTTTTGGCTGTGATGTGCCCGGTTCCTGTTTAATTCGCGTAGAATCGACTACGTCGACTTTTTCTTTGCGTACGACGCAAGACGTCCGCAGCAACCACGGTGTCACGAACAGCCAGTGAACGTAGGTTAGATGACGGAAGCCGGTTCTCAGGATGAATTTGAAATTGAGCAGCACCTTGAGATCCTGGATCAGCTCGGAATGATTTCGGAATTGCTCACCCAGCTCCTGGACCGTTGCTCCAAGCTCGGATTTTCCTTCGATGAATACTGCTACAGCCGAGAGGCGAACGTTCTGATAAATCAGCGGGGCGGCTACCTCGAGGAGCGGTTCCAGTTGATCGCGAGTAGGCCACAGGGTATCGTTAGTGATTTTGGTGAGAATATCTTGGTTATCGATGAAAGGTCCGGGAAGGAATACCTTCGGAATCAACCGGTTGCCATGGTTGATCCGAATTCGAAGTTCATCGGGATTTTTGTATGTGAGTCGTACATTGATTTTCATATAGTTGACTGGAACGATCTTGTCGAGTATGTCGTCGCCAACGATGGACTTATCGCGAGTGAGTTCCGGTTCATTGCCTTCGGGATCCATGAGTAGGTTTTCGTCGTCTAGTTGGGTAATTTCGTACCGATCCAACCAGTTGAAGTCCTGAACGTTCTGGAACTGCACGATGTCGTAAACCAGCTCTATCATGTTGATGGAGGATTTCATGCCTTCGGGAAGTTTCCCGAAGTCACGAGTCTGAGAGACGACCTGCAGTTTATTGTATTCTTTGATTGTCCGCATAAAATACTGGGAAATGTTGTCCTCGCGAATAACCAACAACGGAGTCATGTCGACTCGGGAGGCTCGGTTTGCCTTGATCCGTTCGATGGTTTCTCGATTGTCCAACGCGATGGCGATGCATTTTTGGATGATATTCTTGTCACTGCTCTGCAATATACAGTTTTCGATGGAGCAAATGTTGCACGTTTCGTCGATCTTGAACATCCGTAGCAGAGTTCCGCTGTTGAGACTCTTGAGAACACAGAAGAAGTGCAAATATTCGGTTGGAATTTTGGTCAGCTTCTCGATTGGGTGCATTACGTAGTTGAAGTAGACATCGCTGGTTGTGGCAAAATGAACTTTTTGCGATCGAGGCTCGTTCTTGATTCGCTGAGCTGGTCCCTGTGATAGCTGTTGCTCTCGCATGTCTACCGCTTGAGCAAGATCGGCAAATTCGCTGCCAAAATCGTCCCTGAGATCCGGATTAGTGTTTCGTAATTCGCCGAGATTTTCGAGCTCGACATCAGCGGAGTTTGCCGATACCAGTTCACCGAGCAATAGTACCAGACCTTGCTTGCCACCGTCGATGGTCAGCGGTTCGTCGTAGTTCGGTCGATCGAGTAGCTTAATGTAGTGGGAGTATACGTGGTGGAACATTTGGAACGGGATTTTCGTCGCGATTTGATTCAGGTAGGTTATGGAAATGTGATAGGGATTATCGCCAATCGATGGCATTACGGTTTTTGGATCTGATCCCACTTTCAGCTTCCTCGATAGAGAGATCAGACGGAACGAACGGACCATCTTCATGGCCGTGGAAAGATGTTTTTCCGAGTAGTTTTTGTAGATGTTGAAAAGTTGAATGCCTAGGTTACCCTTGGCGCGGGCTGTCACCACCGCACTGTGGATCAAAATGGCCAGCTTGAGTACAATGATTTCTTCCGTATTCGTAGGATTTTTATTGAAGTTGAGCAATGCCGGTTCGTCAAACGTCTGCAGGACATTGAAACGTTGCTCAAACTCGGCGATCGTGTCCGGAATGAACTGACTGTCCTTGGGGCGTTTTAAACCCTCCAGCGGCCGAAAGCCCTCGATCATCTTCAACTTGGTAAGTGTATTTCTCAGCATGAAAACCAGCTCGATAAAATGAATCTTGAGTGCCATGGCCAAATTCTCGCCCGTGAGATAGAACGTTTTCAAACGACCGATAAAATTCTTCCCGAATCGTTGTTCTATGAGGGGGTTGAGTCGCGCTTCTTCAACGCATAACTTTACATTGGCGGCGACGCCAGATTTCTGCTTCATCATGTAGTTAATTCGACGCTGACAAGCTCGTGAGGTTTTGTTTAACGACTCCGGATTGGTCCAGTGCAGAATGTCACGATAGACAGCCGAGTTGATGATCATGTTCGAGTTCGAGACCTCTCCGTAGAGGTACCTTAAACCGATGCGGCACAGCAACAGCACCGTGTCTTCGTTATCATTCCAATCAACCCTCAGTTTATCCATCTGCTTCAATGCTTCACGGTCGACATCGTCGTAGTTGGCTTTCTTTCGTTTGATCGCCGGACGCTTCTCGATTCTTCGAACCTTGATTGCGTGCTTCTTGTCGTTGAATCTCTTGTAAGTCGAAGCAAACGGTTTCACTGTTAACTTGGCCTTCAGACAAAGCTTTTTCTCTTTGACAGTTGTCATTAGTTTCTTGCTGATCGTTGTCCGGGATGAAGTTGGTTTATGCAACTGAGCAATCTTCTTCAGCGTCTTCAGTCGTTTCATTTTTGCCAGGTGATTCTTGACTGCCGGTGCATAGTTCATCACCTTGCTCCAGTTGGACTTCAAATGAACGAACATGGCCGTATCCATCCCGGCTGCACCACGATTATCTCCCGGAGGTAGCCGAGGCACATCAAACTCGATCGCTTGTTCCGGTGTTCGGGTCTTACAGGCTTCCATAATCTCCGGTTTGACATGCAGCTGCTGAACCAAAATATCCTTTCCGAATGCAGCACTCCGTCGATTCAGCCGGGTACTCAAGGCGATTTTGTACAAATTCTCCCAGTAGCCATGCAAGTCATCCATACAATTAAGCATAAATGTCCTCACTGGATATTCCCTATCCTCAATCTCGTTGTACCCAATGGCCGATTCTCGAGTATCCAATAATGCCGCGGTCCTATTGATGTATACAAACGTTTGATCACGATCCTTCATTCGTTGGGGACCGAATTGAAGCAACCCAGCGTAGCACAGCTTCTGGCACAGTTCGAAGATGTTGAATATATATTTTCGCTGCCGGAATAGCTGCAGACGAATATGTTTCGGCAACTGCTTGATCAGCATATGCTGTCGAATGGGATGACTCAACCAATAGTCCAGTTCCTTCGTATAAAAGCCAAACGTGCAAATCTGACAGAATACCGACAGCGGCAGACGCAGTGTAACATCCGTCACCAAGGCCCATCCTTGCCCGTAACTTTCGTACACATTCAATGGCGGAACGAACGTCTTCCACCCTGTTTCAGCAAAGTAAACTGGACCCAGATCTTCCCTGGCAGAATGCAAATCCATTCTATCCAACTCCACACCGTGTAACTCCTGTGCATCCGGCGAAAGCTCATAAACTAAGTAGAACAGGAACTCATGGAACAACCTCATCCTCAAGCACTTGGCCAACGTTCCCTCGTAGCTCGTTCCGACGGTGGCATGCAACGTCTCACTCTCCGTCAGTGGTTTTTTCGCACTCGTCTGTCCTGCAGCTGACAGCGTCATCCTCGCCTTGGCCGCTTCAATTTTCCCCTTCAGACTGGGCGTTTCTTCACCTACCGCCATATCACACGCATACACAACATTGATCACTCTTTCCTCCTTCGACAGTTTCACATTCGCTATCTTCAAATACTTATCCACCGCCAACCTTCCAATCAATCTCAGCACCGACTTGTGGCACGCTTCTCCCGTGTAGCCTTTCTCTCTCTCGTCCTTGTTGATCATTTTCAGCACTTCTCGCGGCTCTACCACCTGATACGTCTTAACCAGCTCCAGGATCAAATTACAACGCTTCAGCACCTTCGCACTGATAAGCTTGGAGTTCATGGCCGAAATGCCTCCGAGGTTCTTCTTCAATCCGGCCACCTCGTCGCTGATGGTGATCTCAACGTCGATGGCATCAAGCATAGTGGTGTTTGCCTGTGTGTACAAATTCAAGTGCATCTTGTACCGTTCTTCGTCTTCCTCGTCCAGATGGTCCTGATCGACGTTGGTACTGAAACTGCTCGAATCACTCAAGTTCGCGGTGCCGGAAGTCGATGCCAACGGAATCGGCAATATCAGTTTAGGTGGCTGCTGAACCGTAGCCTGTTGTTGATTTGGCGCCGGCAGTTCCGGCGCATTTGCTGAGAGTGAGTGGTGGCTGCTCATCAGTTGAATGGCTTCCTTGTCGAACGTGATCGTACGCTGGTTCATACCCGGAAGGAAGTATCTGAAAGCAAGTGAGCAATCTGGTTTAGAGACGACTATTGAGATATACAATCGGCTGCACTTACTTCGTTGTTCGCTGCCGGCCTTCGTCCACCGCGCTACCCTCGACGGCTTTGATTCGGACGAGATTTTTCACCAATGCGCGCGCGTTCAGCCGATCCAGACCCATCTGGGCGGCTAGAACGGACTGCGAGATGCCCTGTTCACCCGAGTTCGCTATCACGTTGTACGCCTGCTGTAGAACGGGCATGTCGATGTACGCCTTCTGCGAGTCCAAAAATCCATCCTTCTGGTCTTCCTCCGTTTGTTCTTCTTTATACCACAGATCGTAGACATCCGCATCCGGATCTATGAGTCGCATGATACGAATCTGTTTCTCTTCGTTCCGTTTGTTTTTCAGCATATACTCTCGCGGTTCTGCATCCGGGTAGAGAGTGCGATAGGCGACAGTTTCGTCGGTTCTGATGAATTTTGTAAATTCATTACCCCGGAACCATTTCCGTGCTTCGGCTCGTCCCAATACGATGAGTTTGATTTCGTCGTAGTCCGCTATGTGGCTTGGACGCGTTTTCAGTATGTTGACCACTTTTTCGGTGATCACCAGAGCTTTCGGTTTCATTTCACAATAGTACCGAGGCAGGTGGTAAACCATTCCCTGTATGCTGGTCTCACCCGTTCGCTGACAGAGCGCCTGGCGGGTAATCAGCTTACAATCGGTCAAAAATTTCCGGTTGTAGTACAGAATACTGGAGTCTTTTGTCATTTCGACCAACGAGAACTTGCCTTGAGAGGTTTCCCCATTGTAACGGGACCTTGCTATCCATTCCAACATACAGTACTGGATTATAGTCAACTCAGATGTACAATTCGGTTCAATGATGTACGATTCTCGCATTTTCTGCGAGGCTACAATAACAAACGTGTTGGGCCATCTGAAAATTCACCAGATAAATTGCGGATCTACTGTACCAGTTAATATAAACAAAGCGACCAATTCTATACCTATTTTCCACATCCTGAAAACTCATTGCGGCCAGTTCCTCTCTGGTGACGACCTGCCGCGCTTCGTAGGATTCACACGAGCCCCTTATCCCGTTGTCCGTGATGGGATTGTATTTGAACCGATGGCCGGGATATTCCTTAGGTTCCTTCATAACACCAGTGGACGGATCGACCTGTTCCAATCGGTCGAAAAAAACATAGGGCTTCCGCGGCTCAGCAAGCTGGAAGAAGCTGTATTCACTATTCTGCACAATCAACGACCACACGGAATGGCAGAATTTCTGTGGAACAGGCATTTTTATCTTCAAACGGATTGCCAAATGGTTCCACAACGCTGTCGGAAAAGGAAAAGGTAAACGACGCTTCCGGAGATATGCATTTTTCGGGAACAAAAGAGTACTTACTGTCGAGTGTTGTACCCTCCAGCCCTTCTAGGGCGATTTCCTCGTTGAGGACCGCCGAAAGCGGACCGTTTCGAAGCATTTTACATGTGAAATTTTGGGATTTTTCAAGCGCTGCAAATAATTCGGCGATTGTTTTTTTTTCGGCGACTTCAGACTTCCGGAGCAATTTGCGATTAGGGCGAACATCCAAAATACAAACAAAATGTTTTTTCAATGCAAGGCATAAATATTACTATAGTCACTAGGTTCACTAGAATCTAGTGACTATAAATATTACCACTAAATAATGAGTTTTGAACTTTTTGTCCTGATTGTGTTTTAATTTTAGTGATTATATAATATATTATATTGTATTGTTTTCGCAAAGGGCGCATACGCTCAGGCAAATAAACATAAGAATTTCATAAGGTGCCCCTAATAAATTTCGTATGGTTATTTTTCCTAACAATCTATTTTGAACGTTTCTTACCAATTTCATAAGCGTGACTTGAATGGATTTTGTTTTGCACGACGTTGTTCCTGTACGCCTTTAGCCTTTCCTGTTTACAAGCGTTGCTGTAGACTAGTGGTCAAGCCACTGGATCCGTAATCTCAACGTTCAAGGTTCGATTTTAGGTTGCTCTAAATTTTTATTTTTTCAACATCATTATATTTCATAAGGCAAATTAATGAAATTCATACTGTTTACTTGTGACAAATATAACAATGCAATCTTATGCATATCGAAAGTTTATTTCGCTGAGTGTAGTGTTATTTTATTATCAAAAAAATTTACTGTGTAGTTTACGTCATATTGATTGTTGACAAAGTGAAAGGCGTAATTTAAATCAAAACATAAACTTGGCGTAATGTTCGCCCTAATCGCAAATTGCTCCGGACTTGTGTTTGACAGAACGAGGAAAACGCCGAACGATCAGCTGCTTGATTTTCGGGTTTCCTTGGGTTGCACTTCGTCGATCGGCACCCTGTGTCGGTTTGTTTCAACAACACCCCACAAAAAAACATACCAGCGCAAGCACACGGGTCTTCTTACCCCCCCAAAACAAACCCCCCCCCACAAACTTATTTTTTCTCACCCTTACACCCAACAAAAAACAGTCATTTTTTATTTTTTTTTTTTCCCCCCCTTTCACCCCACGAAAAAAGAATATTCGCTCCCCCCCCCCTTTTTTTTTTAAATTTTTTTTTGTGTTCTCCCCCCCTAATTTTTTTTTTTTCCACAAAATATTCACCCCCCCCAAAAAAATGAAAGTGAGTTTTTTTGACGTAGGACTACGTCTGTGTTTTCAATATTGGGGTACACGTTCAAATTGCGAAAATTTGGAGCGTCACGAAAAATATATAGGTTTTGAACGTTAATAACTAAGGCATTCCACGATTGATTTCCAAAATGTTTGCACCAATCGATCGGGACGTTTTCTACGCTTCGATTTCAATATTTGAAACTATTGATTTTTAACATGCAGCTAATAAAATTAACGCAAATATGAAGTGATGTCTTATAATATCGATTTTTCATAGTAAATTTACCAAATACACAGTAATTTCCGCGCACAGACTTCATATTTAAGTAAGGAACGTCTCCTAGGCAGCCATGAATGTTATATAAGGGGTACACCTTCGCATTTTGATTTAGTTTTCCGGCGGTCGTGGAGCTGTGCAGAGTAGGATCTGCAGTTGGATCGTAGTTGAAGGCAGCACTGGCGAGCAGTCGCTGCCCAGAGAGGCGTTGGTGCAGTTGGCTGTTGTTGCCGATGCTGCCGTCAACCTCGCTGCGAGAGACATGGCTGCTGAAGCCTACGAGTTGGCGGGAAAAAGCCGCCCGTGACAACGAGACAGGAATCAATCATCCCACGTCACCTGCAGATGGCCACCCGCAATGAATAGGAGCTGAACCAAGAAAGAAAGTCCAAGTTCAATCGCGAAGTGTTTCTCCCCCGTCAACAAAATCCGTCCTTTTCAGGACGAACAAATTAGTTTGCTAACTAAAGAGTTTATTTGGTTGAAATTTTCTTTTGTGCTGTTTGAAATTAATTTCAATTACCGCGCCCCGGCTGAACATAGCATTCATTAAACGCCGCGTCCCGTAGCAAATGACAAAGAAAGTTGAACAACCATAACTATCTTCTACGCGTTGGAGATAGTGGCCCTCTCAACCATCGTAGAAAATACAACTGGGGCCGTATCATAATTAAGAGCCACCAAATGCTTTCTAAAGAGTGTACAGTAGAATCTTCTTGGCCCTTTTCAGGACTGACTTAAATCAATTAGGGGATGGCCCTGACTTGTATGGGAATTCGATTGCTGCGTAGTCCTACGTCACCTTTGCGCCCAACCCCATTGGGCTGTACCTTGTAGTTTTTTTTTCCTAAGAAGGCAGTGGGGTTGTTGGTGTGTGGTTTTCCAGTAAAATTAGAAAATCAAGCAGTGCTTGCTGGCGAATTATCAACCCAATTTTCGCTTCATCTCCGCGTGGTGACGTTAACCAGCGATACACTACTACATCGCCAACTCTTGTAGATGGTCAACTTTATAGTCCGGCGAAGTTTGTTCGACCATAGCGTCTTTCACAGTCCAAAGTAGACACGATTGCCAGCCATAATGCTCCTTTGTATCTCTCTGCTGATATCGTTATCGGCGGTCACCAATCAGCCCAGATACATTAATTCATCTACTGCCTCGTCGGCGGTTGCACGTACTTCCGAAGTCCGAGTCTATTCTCGCTCTTCGATTCACACCCTCCAATGCAATGTTAAATGGCATACACGACAATCCATAATCTTGCGGTAACGCTCTCCGGGATGCGAAGGGACTTGGGAGTGTCCCTGAGATTCAGATGACGCACATCTCTCGATCCATCGTTGCTTTGACCAACCGCGTCAGTACTCGAAAATCTGGTACGTGGTAGTGGGGAACACCCACGAATAACGTTTGACACTACCCCACAAACTCTTTTGCAATTGTTGACAGACGGCGGCATAGAATTTGGGAAAAAAAACAGGGATATTTCGGCATCCAAGCGTTCAAGTCACTATCGTCATTTTATTCAATCAATTTATTAATAAGTAGTACTAGTTCATAATATCCATATAAGGTTGTATAATTTTCGCTTTCAGTGTTTCTTACTTTTGTTTGTTCCTTTCCATTTCAGAGTTACTGATGCTATTACGGCTAACTGTAGGTTGGTTTTTCAATCGTTCTTTTCCCCGGCTGCGCTTTGCCAATTGCTTTTTACTTAATTATATGTATAGACGCTCTCAATTCTCATATAGGTATCCACTGGGCGTAACCGAGAAAAAAATGGGTGTCTCTTCGGTTAGCAGGGTATCAGATTGCGTTTAGATAGGTTCTACAAAAACTAAAGTAATCCGAAAAGCGTATCAGTTATCAAGGGTTACTTCTATGCCTAGCGTAAAAAAGGGCTATTTTTGTTTTTAACTAAAAATAAACAACCAATATTTATTCTCAGTACGATTAGAAGACTTCTGAAATGTTCTTAAAAAAAAACTGTTGGATTCCAATCAATAAATAAATAATCAAGAACTGTTTTCTTACAATCCAATAAAAACGTATAGTTGGAATAATTTTCCTCTCTTTTTTTATAATTATGGCTATTTTTATTTCTTTGATTTCGGCGTGCATCTTGATCCACGCACAATTTTGTTGTTGTTTCTGCTGAATAATGCTATGTCCTGTCTTCCTGTGCATTGTGTTCTGCTCTGATGCTAATAGTTATGAGGAAGGTATTTCCTAATAATGATTCCTGTTTATTGTTACGCGGATTTTGATTCCCGACTTACGAGCTTAAAACCCAACATCCAGTGGATTTTTCTTCATCATAACAAACCTAGCCTGTCTGCCTCGGACTGTTTTCCTGATTCGGAACTATAAATAGAGAGAAAGAGAGACACGAGGGTCCAATTGGATTTCCTATGATCTGAAAAATCATCGAAAAAATATCCATTCTTAGACTGCCAGGGCTAATACAAGCACACAGATTTTGTTTTGGGGGATAGGAAGGTGTCTCTTTGCTGATCCGAATCTTTGCAAACACAGACATTGCGATGACATGTACATAACACACACGCGCGGACACTGAGATTCAGAGGCGAAACACTTACCACACCATCGAGAGGACAATTTCCTCCGGGGACAAATCCGTATTATCATCCTGCACTTCATCCGGAATGCTGGTCCCCTTGTCGTTGCTACTGCTGCTACTGCCCGCAGCGCCATCGTTTACATCAGCCTTAATGATTACTTCGTCGTCCACTTCATCTCCGTTCACATCCATCACGATTCCGTCCTCACTCGCCTGCAACAGGAGTTCACATTCGTCGTCCTTATCGTCGCACAAAGTATTTTCCGGTGGTACATTGGATACTTCATCGGTGGTGATATCTCCATTGCTCGTTGATCCAATCAGCGTCGACGGCGTGGTCGGGGTGATACCGGTTACGAATGGATAGTCGATTTCTTCCAATCCCTCCGGTGGCTTTAGCTTACCGAATTCCTCCCGCAACTGGCGGTACTGTCGCCGAAGAACCATCGCATTGAACGAAATCGTTCGCCCGGTACGTTCGTTTTGGAGAGGCTTGCTGAGTTCCGCAATCCAGTCTTCGATTTGTGCACAGATTTCGTTCCGTTTCAACCAGAAGTGAGAGTGGATCACCTGTGGAAATAATTGAATTTGAGACATCTGCACGTTTGTGAAAGGAAAACACTTACCTCTTTGAAGCATGGGCAAGGATTTTTCAACTGTTCGAGCATAGCATAACGCACACAAGCCTGATAGATGTTGCTATTGTACTCCCGCGAGCTATGCGATCCGCTGGGCGTGCCACGGCTTCGCTCAAATCCTGGTTCGTTGAAGTATGGCTCCGGAACTAAGATGAGACTTTGAATAGAGACTAGTACCTAAGAAGGGTGATAGGGGAAATTAGAGAAAATCTTCGATTCCGGAATAAGTTGCGAGACCAACCTGCAGAAAACTCGACGTATGGGCATTCCACTTCTCTTCGGGCCGACCGTGCCAGGTATTCAGTACGGATAAGCATACTTTACCGTCGTTGTAGAGGTTCGGATTGAAGCGTACCGTGTTCCTGCCGGTCGTCTCCAGATTGATCATCATAGGCGAATTCGGATAGTCGGGCGGGAAGTACACGTCGAACTCGAAGCAACCGTTCGCGTACGGCGTCTCGGCCGGACCGGTGATTAATACTTTCATTATATCTAACCTATCGGTATCACAGCGTACAAACACAGAACTACTGTAGGACAGTGGCAGACTGGTCGAGAGGGTGACTGTTTCCTGGGCCAGCCGTTTCACTCGGCCCGGATGGCCACGGTCACCGGCCATGCGGACGTTCGTTTCGAAGTGGTGCGAAATGGTGAACCGGTAGCCGTTTTCGGTCTCGGCAATCATTTCGAACGTATCTGAAAGGTAGAGGAAAGGATTGTAGATTAGGGGTGGGTTGGCTTGATGTGTTTGTAAATGTCTCCATTCAATCTTGTCAGACTTTTCCTCAAAAGACCTTTATTTGTTTGATGTTGCTTAAGATGTGTGATCCGAAAAGCGGAGATAGACGCCAATTGGGCAAGGTTCTGAAATGTACTGCCAAGTTTTTCGACGTTGTAGATGCTATAGATATCTTGAAGTGATATAGCAGTTCGTTCATTTAGGTTCACCGGTGACCGACGATAATGGTACCAGTTTGGGGGCATTCTTGACTAGAGATGCACCGAATATTCGGCCGGCCGAATATTCGGCCGAATAATAGCTTTATTTTTATTTTGCCGAATATTCGGTTCGCCGAATAATGAAACCTGATATTCGGCCGAATAATGACCGAATAGGCCGAATAAGCAAAAAAAAATAAACCAGAAATGAAATAAATATTCAATTATTTTACTTGAAATGTTTATTGAAGTCCAATATTTGCTTCGTCAATTAGTTTTAGATGAAATGAAAACTCTTAAATTATTCCAAATACTTGAAATTACGTTTCATGCAAGTAAGCATTTCCGCATTCTCCGGTAACAGGCGATTACGATGGTCTTCATATACCAGCCCCTCCGTTGAGAACAACCTTTCACTCACAACAGTACTTGCGGGTGCTGAGAGGTACCGCTTCGCCAGTTTGTAAACATTGGGGAACTTGTATTTATTGTCAGACCACCAGACGAAAGGACTTTTTTTCCTTTCGATGTTTTTATCTGACAGGTACTGCTGCAGCTCGTTGTTAATGGTACACAGCGTGGGATCGTTTGTTCGCTGTTGACTTGTTCCAATTTCTGCAAAGCATTTCCAGAAACCAGATGAGGAATCCACTTGCTGCGAGGATGAGGACTCATGTTGGTGATTTCCTGACGTGTGCTGGTCTTCCATGGCATCAAAGATATCCGTGACAATTCTTTCAATCAGAGTTTGGCGACAAATTTCGGGAATGAAAAATAGTTTGAAACGCGGATCCAGGACTGTCGCAAAGGTGAAAAGGGTATTTCCGAAAATATGTTTGAACCGGGTATTTAAGCTTTGTTTCAAGGTTTCTTTTGTAGGTTCGACTCCTTTATGATCACTGCTTGGTTTCTCCAGAAAAAGTATGAGCGTTGCAACATACGGAATAGCTTCAGAAATACATGATTCGTCGGAGCTCACAATTCTTGTAATCTCCTCAAATGGCCTCAAAACCTCTAGAAGATGACCGGTGATATCCCACTCATATTCTGTCAAATTCTTGATGGTGGAAACTTCGCCTGCGTAATAGGTTACAGCTGATCTTTGGTCATGCATACGTTCCAACATGTAAAATGTTGAATTCCAACGTGTGCGAACATCCTGCAGAAGTTTTCTTTTAGGTAAGTCGTACTTCTCCTGGATTTCACACAATTTATTGCATGCCAACGGCGAATGGTTAAAGTGCGTCACGATGTTTCTTGATTTGGAAATGCCATCTTTAATGACTTTTTGGCATTCCAAGCCATCGAGAACAACAAGTTGAAGAGTATGAATAAAACACCCCACGTTTGGTAGTTCAGCGTCGTCCAACCCTTTCAACATATTTGCTGCATTATCACGCAATATGAGGT
Organism: Aedes koreicus; assembly: GCA_024533555.2. Lineage (NCBI taxonomy): Eukaryota > Metazoa > Arthropoda > Insecta > Diptera > Culicidae > Aedes > Aedes koreicus. The sequence goes on along the minus strand of JAHHFK020002740.1, from coordinate 271,660 downwards.
GAACATGAGTAGAAGTGATGGACCAGTTATGTAGCATTTCATGCAATTTTAGGGCGATTCGCTCTCCGGTATGAGATCCAGGAAATTCAGAGGCATTGAGTATAGCGTGTTGCATGTTGCTCGCTTTTTCATCAAACCAATGGGCAGTCAAGCTAATCACGGCTTTATTATTTGGGGAAGACCAGATGTCCGTCGTGAAGGACATGTGTCCTCCGTCCAGAGGCAAAGCGTCATTGATTGCCCGTTTGCACTTCTCATACATCTCCGGTAGTACCACTGTTGTAAAGTGTTTTCTGCTCGGGACCTATATGAATAAAACAATCGTAGTAAATTAATGTACCAATCATAAACAGTGTACAATATTAACCTTATATTTCGGCTGCAGCGTCGTCATTAAGCGTAGAAATCCATGATCTTCAACCATAGACACCGGTTGATGGTCCAGTACAATCATTTCAGCGATTGACTTGGTGATTTCTTTTGCCTTGGGTGAATTTTCTTCCCATTTAAGGTTGCCGGAGAAACTAGCTTGGATGGTCGGCTGGGACGAATCCGTGGACGATTTGGAGACCTTGCGGTCTGCTTCTTTATTTCGGTAAATACGATTGGCCTCTGAATGTTGTTTTAAATGGTTAACCATGCTCGAATTTGTGGCTGCTTTCCCGGTGCCCCCGCGCGAGAAGGTAACATTGCACTCAACACATTTTGCTCGGCGGCCACCATCGATTTCGATAAAAAACTCCCAAATCGACGAACGCTTATTTTCTGCCATTTTATGCCGAGAATCAGAGGATCGCGAATCACCAAACAAACGGACGGATACGAATGAAACGATTTTCGAATGTATCAAAATGGAGTACGAACAGATAACCGTTACGGAAAGCTTGCGGAAAAAGTGTGAGAATATGAAGTCCGAACGAACGAATTGGCGCGAAAGTTTGACTTTTGAGAGGATACATTTCCGAAGGGCTCATGATAAAAACAAATTCCAAGGGGATTCCTATTCATATAAAGGGTGTTTCTTTTCAAACGAACACTATCCTATTGGAAGAATAAAGTAATATTTGGCCGAATGTTCGAATGTTATTCGGCCGAATATGGGTGGGTTATTCGGCCGAATATTCGGCCGAATATTCGTTTCGCCGAATAATAAAAATTGTGTTATTCGGTATTCGGCCAAAGGCCGAATAGTACTATTCGGTGCATCTCTATTCTTGACCACAAAAAAAAACTAAATTTGGTATTAACAAGCATCCTAAATGTGTTAAAACTTAAAACTGATCACCTAAAATTAATACCAGGTCCGAAACAAGGTCAGATAAGGAATAAAGCGTGGAACTTCGGCTTTACTTTGGCGCTCGTTAAAGCGGAAATCGGCAGCCAATAACTTGTTGATTTCCATTGTTACTTATTTCTCCGCATCAACGATTCTTATTTCTCCATCGCCAAAGTATTGGAAGATTTGACCGTCCGTGCTGGACAAACCCACCTTTCGAAAACACTCAAACCCCTTTCACCAAAACCATCCAAAAACTCACCGAACTGCAGCGCCTTCATCAGCTCCATGTACTTTTCCTCCACTGACTTTGCCATCGGCCTGAGAACGGCTTCTTTATGTTCTTCTTCCACCGCTACCGTTTCGACGTTGGTGGCATTCTGAACCAGCAGTGACGTCTCCTGAATGTCCGGAATCAACAGCGCCAAACCCTCGTCATCGCCGTCGTCCAAACTGACCGTAATCTTCTGGGTTTGACCCTTCAGATTGGACTTCTTGTTGACTCTGCGGAACAAGAGAAATACATAAAGGAAATGAACTCCGCAAATCGGCCATGGCCAAGCGAAAATCATACTTCAATCGACTCGCATAGGTATCGACACAGGCCTTCATATTTGCCAGTAGCGCTGCGATGGAAATTCTTCCCTCATTGTTCTTGTTCACCAGTAGCGAAACCAGCTGGTTGGAAAGCGAAATGGCCCTCAGTAGCTGCAATATCGCCCGGTACAGCGGAATGTGACGCGTTATGTCCAAGACTGTAAGAAATATCTACATTAACCGAAGTTGTTCGTGTTTTGGCAAATTCTTCCGATCAATTACCAGAGTCGTTCCTCAGATAAGAGCTGAGAGCTGGAATCATGCATGACTGCTGGAGTAAATCAAGGAAAATTGGCGGCAGTTCCGGTAGGGTCTCGCTGCATTCACGATAGCTCAACTCTTCACTGTCCAAGTTGGAAGGAATTTTGTCCCCTGGGTTTATATAGCTTGATAGGACCTAGAGAAGATTTCGTTATCAAGCAAAAATTTAACCATCGCAAACGATACTACAAACCTGCAACAATACGGTGACATGTTCTTCTTCACTTTTCTGTCGCAGCAAGGCCTGTTCGACATTCCATGACTGTTGTGTTGATCCAGTTCCAAAACCCGTTCCCTTTGCCCAATACATGTGGCTTTTGTCGTCGGAATTGAGTTGATCGTCGGTGCCGTTTGGCGCTGCACCGCCAGCAGGTGCGGCTGCTGCTGTTGCAGTAGTATCAGGAACAATAGGAGCTGGTTTTCGGCAGGCAGCGGCCTGAATCTAAAAAGGTACAACGAAATCATGGTAATTTCAACATACTGAACCCCGTTAGCGCGAGTTTTACATTATCCGATGAATTAGAACGGCTGCTTACGCCGGCGTTGTTGTGGTGAGTGAAGATACTCAAGCAGTTCAGTACCAGGTGGATCGCACCGACTTCGATTACCATCCTGCGGAGCAACACCCCGTCATCTGTAGTCAGTGGCGAACTGTCCAGCAACTGTCGGAACACTTCAAATGGTAGAGTTGGCAGTGAAGAGGACAAAGCCAAGCTGTAGATCTCGTTCCCCTCGCCGTCTCCGGTAACGCCTAGAATCAACCGTAGTAAACACTGCGCCCGCAGCTTATCGCGCAATAGGACTTCCGAGTATGCAGGCAGTTTTAGGAACAAAGCAAATGCAGCCAACGAGTGCTGCGGAACAGCGGAGATAGCTTGCGCTTTCGGCGAAGCATCCGCTAGAATGTCGTCCAGGTCTTCGTAGATTTCTTCATTCTGCTCGACCTTGACCCAGTCGCCAACGGGCGGGCTCTTGTCTTTGTCACCAAGTTGCTGCTGGGATTTTGGTGACTCCGGATACACCAAGGGTAAGTAATGCGCCAGCAGAGACAGTCCACCACGGCTAGAGAATATTTGCAGGGGCGACGCGAGCGGAATAAAATCGGCAGCCTTCAGCATCGGTGACGAGGATGAAGAACTGCTGGCTTCACAGGTTAGATCTACTTCCGGCTTGTTTTTTGCCAGACTCTGAAAGTTTGAGGATTTCTGTATTTAGTAGGAAGTGGGGAACATTTTGATGTGAATGGGTTCATTACCAGATTGAGATTAATGCATGGACTCGAAAGCGATATTCCGGATGATTTAAGCATTGCAAGAACTTGCGAAATGGTGGTATCACTTGTAATCACCCCATTAGGGATGGCCGTATGTCGAAGGAGTATTCCGTCCGGTGCGGTCAACTTCGGATCATCGATCTTCATTTCTACATGGGGGAAAAGAACGCAGGTTAGATTTCACGGGAAAAAGTCACTATTACGAAAGGTATACTTACTGAACATGGATAGAATATCCTTCTGCTTCATGGTGGTTGCTTGATTTTTGGCCTCCTTCAAACGCTTGTCTTTGGCTGTGACGCCTGCAGCGACACTAAGGAACTCCATGCCCAAGCCCATTTCCCAGAGCTCTTTTCGATTATCACTACCACCTGCTGATGATCCAGCGTTGGATGATCCGGCCATGGCGTCTCCAACGCGGCTGTCCGATGGCAGATTCGGAATAATCCGGTTGTACGCCGTTACACAATGGTCCAGAATTTCTTGGCATTTGGAATTGGTGCTCAGGTAGAACATTCGGAAATGTGTATTCGGTCGCTTTGATGGATGATTACTGATGTTGTATGGATTGGGATCTTTATTCTGCAGCGGCAGTTCACTTTGAACGGCAACCATTATCTTTTCGCTTTCTAACAAAATTTGCAGCACTAGCCTTCTGGTAAATCCGGATATGCACGACTTGCCACCATTATTTGATCGATTATTGATCCCGCTCTGGTTTGAACAACTACCATTCGCAGTAGATGCACTGCTGGTACTTGATCTTGCTGAGTCAGATTTCCTAATGACCGAAATCAAGTTCACCGTTAGGACTTCCTGATTCTTCGGATGACATGACGTTACTTTCGACAGGAACTTAATAAGACATTCTTCCAGATCAAGAGAAGCCTGGGGCGTTATCTCTGAAGCAATGATGGCCAGCTTGCTGTTACACAGCAGCATGAGCAAAGGCTCCCAAAAGATGGACCCTTCGAAGCAGCCCAGCCAATCACGCATATGACCTTCCGAACAGACTTCGGAAAAGAATGTCAAAATTTCCGTTACTTTCCGAATGTTGACCATTGGATAAACGATATCCTTGGCGCAGGAACCGGAGTATTTATGATGCTCTTTGTCAGCATCCGTCATGCAAGAACTCGACTCTTCTGTACTGCAGTCGCCGACGTTGGTGGTAGCGGCTGCTGCTGCAGCTGCCGCCGCCTGTTCCTCTTCAAACACTTCGCGGTTATCTCGTTCGACACTGCTGCTACCACTTCCGCTGGGTGTCCCTGTCGTATCCTTTTGGTGTTGATTGATGCTATTCAATGCACGATGGCAGAAATCCAGAATAACCGATGTCAGTAGATTCGGCAGTCCGGAGTCGATCAACTGTTGCACGGCAAGAGGCGATTGACAAGCCATGGAAATAGTCGCCAGGTGAGCCTTGGACAAATACAACCGACTTAGGTCCTCTATCACCAGATGACTGTACCATTCGGCCGCATCCGATTCCTCCTGCTTGATGTCGTCCGTGATGCACTCTCCATCCTTACGATCATCGGAGATGGATGCCGTCAAATCGGTGGATAAGTTAGGCACCAACACATTCATACGCTTCAGCAGCATGGTGAACAGCTCCGGACGAATACAGCAGACTGAGCACAGCATGGCATCGATCGCCTTCTTCAGCGGTTCGTCATGATGCAATTCCTGATTCCAATCGTAGAGTGTTTCAAACAGTTCCTTCGTGATCATGTTCGGCAGATCCGGAATCAGATCAGTGGCATATGATTGCCACAGGATCGATGATAGACACCGGATGAAACCACTGTACGGATTCGTAGCATGCAATACAAATCTATTCGTCTGATTCTGGTGGTAGCGTTCGTACAATCGCTGAACCCAGGACAGCATCGCTTCTACTCGATCACCCGTGAACTCGTTGTGGGTCGTGCAGAGATGATACAAAAGGTCCGAAATGGAATCATTGCACAGCTGGAACGTCTGCGGGATGCTCTCCTTCAGGAGAATGTTGATAAGATTCAGTCCACACTCTCTACTGTAGAGTCCAATCTTCAGCAAAACTGTTTCTAAATTGTTTAGTGCAATGTTAGGACACAGTGGAGCGATGTTCAAAAGTGAACAGCACGCTTCCAGAAAACCTGGCACTTCCGTTGCAGCCATGATCACCCGGTTCGCAAGCTGCCGATCAGTATTGTACATTACCACACTGGAGCACTGCGCAAGGATTCGCAACCAACCGAGACTAGTCTTGGCTGCTTTGTCGTCATCGTTGAAGTATTCATTTGAACCATCGGCAGCGGTTTTACCCATCGGCCCTGGTGCCGCTCCGGTAGCCCAACTTGGTCCAGCCACGGAAACATTGGCTGCATCACTAAATGTCGTCGTTCCGAGGACTGATATTTGCGTTAGTCCGATATTAGTAGCATCCCGAGGTCGGTAGAGGCGAATGATGATACTGGTTGCAATTTCCGGTTGCGCAAACTTCAATCGAATGCAGGTCATTCCGACGGTGGAAATTGGTTGAGTTATCGGTATTGGGCCTAGATTGCTATCGCGGGTAACCTCTATCGCAACTGCCGACGGGCAGGACGCAAGCGTGGACAGATGGGGTTGTAGTTGGACTTCCTTAAGGAGAACTGCTGTTGGCAGTGTGATCGTCAGGTCCACATGCGACTCGTTCGGGTAGAACAGATAGCTCCAGGCGGGGTTGCGTGCTCGACGATGCGATGCGATCGGAGCCTGGATGAGAACATCAGCTGGTTGGGCGGTTTGATTTTCGGACGAAATGGTACAGTACGGGGCAAAGTTTATGAGACCGTCTTCGTTTCTCGTTGCGGCCATCGAACTCTTCTTGGACGAGCTGGATAGGGTTGTTTGAAGATTAGACGACTTCGATAACCGTTGCATGATCATCGATACTAGGCTGGGCTGGGTGTTGATGAGGGCACGATTGCTTCGAACCAGGCTCTCGCAGAGTACCTTGATGCCACCCATATCGGTGAATATTGCAATGGATGCCGAATTATCCAGGACCTTCAGGATAAACCATAGGAATGGCTCGGACAGATGCAGCTTTGGCATTGCGTGGCGCATGCTTGAGGCGTTGTTTATGTAATCAAACAAGGGTTTCACCACCAGGATGTTTTGAGTGGCTGCTCGACAGATGTAGAGCAGAAGTTGAAATACGGCATCAGCGACGGTTTGCGGCTCTGTTATACTACTGCCTTTGGTGTCATTAACCGAGGCGCAGTACATCGACGAAGCAACCAACATGGCAAACGAAGAAGTGGAACAGTGCGACAGTGTACTCAACAAACGGGTCATCGTGGGTGAATGCTGCAGAACCGTGTCAGCGAAGCACGGAGTCTTTGGTCTGGGGGGTTCAATGTGCTGCTGTTCAGCTTTGATCTCGTCCGTTTGACTTTCGTTGGATGTGTTCAGCTCGTTGAAACTGGAGCTTTCGTATGCGGTGGCGTTATCTTCTCCCGAGCGAGGGTTCTTCGTGTTGACAAGAATGGAGGCAAGTTTTAGAAGATCGATCAGCAGCGTACTGTCGGTTACGGTTTTGATTTGGCGGACATTCTCCGACCCCAGGACGGTTGCGAACAAACTGCCGAACCGTGTGGCGTACATATTGTTGGAATGGCTAGTTTCGGAAGATCGGTAGCAGTACAGTTTCTCTACGTTGACGATGTTGTTGTACACTAGGTGGGCTGTTGAACAAGAGCGTAGATTGGTTAGTCAATTATCGCCTAGCAGAAATAGTAGCAGATACTTACAGACACATTCGATGATACTCATGGCCACACCGAGATCGTTCTTGTCATACAGAAACGACAGCAGCTCCTTGATCAACTGGCTCTGGGCGTCGATCGGACCTTGCTGACTCGAAATGGCCCCTCCGAACTGCACCAGATGCAAAATGACCTTCAACAAAATCTCCTTCAGCTTCTCCTTCACGTTACACTTGAGCTCCAACCAGATGAACAACTCTAGCACCAGTTTGCACACCGTTGGACCAGCCTAAAAAGATGAACATCAATTATTATATTATAAACATAATCCGATTGCCGTCAAAACAACATACGTATCGGTTGCTATCCAGCGACGAGATCGATTGATCTACACCGGAGAAGAACCGCAGGAGCATTTTCTCGAAGTTTTCATCCCCCACGATCAGATTGCCCATTTTGCGGAAATGATTGTCACTGGTGGTCGAATTTGAGTCCATGTAATCCGCTTCGAAGTGCGGTTTGCAGGCTAGGATCAAACACTGGAAACCTAGACACCACGCTCGCAGTTTGATGTTGGGATGTGAAGCCAGCGCCTTCAGCAGCCCATGAACGGCTCGGTCACCGAACGGTATCTTCGGGAAGGAATACGCATTCAGTCCTGGGGCACTGCTACCCGGCACCTGTTCCAGCGTTTCCCCGTTTAGGGTCAACCAGAGTTGCAGAATCTTCTCCAGATTAAGCCAAGAATCCACCAGGTGCAGGTCGCACAGAATATTGTCGAACACCTCCGTCAGCATGACATTGGTTTCCAGTCCCTGTTGGTACTCTTCGCCAGACCAAGCTTCGACAATCGATTCCGGCCAAGCGGGAAGCTCGATATGGTTAGGATTGAGCGGATCCGCAACAGTAACCTGCGGCAGGCTGGCAATAAGATTGAAAGTTGCCTTCATCGCCAGTCTTTTCAGTGTGATCTCCACGTTGGTGTCCAGTCCGGTTTCTAGCCTAGCATCCATGGCGGAGGATACAGTTCTGAAAGAAAATAAGTAATGTTGGGCTTCAAAGGAAAATGCTTCGTTTGTCAGTTGAAACTTACTTGTACAAAAAGGTCAGCCCGTTTCGTCCGCTCGACATGCTCGAACTGGAATCCTTCTTCGATACACGCTTGGCTCTTTCCAGGATGTCATCCAGAATCAGGATATCTTCCATATCGGCATCGTCGCACTCCATCAACGATGGGAGTTGATTTTTGACGGCATCCGCATAGCTGATGTCTTTCGTAACCTGAACACTGTGGGCGACAGGTTTGAATGCGGTATCCGGTACCGGAGGTGGCCGGGAAGATGTGCCAGCTTCGGAAGACGAAGTTGCTTCGTCGCCGGAAGAATTTCCAGAATCATTGTCGTCGTCCTTGTAATTCTTGTCCGCTTCAAGAACGTCCTGCAGTAAGCAAGTGATCGCATGCACGGCCCATGGCTGTTGCTGATTTTCCCACACTGCAATTCTTACCAGCTGTAGAAGTTGATTGGTGGTGATGATTTTTGAGAGCTGCACCACCGGTCGACAAGCCAACACCAAACGAGCAATGATTTTACAGGTAATCAAAAACAGATCCATATTGCAGGTGAAATCCATGCTCAGAATCAGACCGATCAGCCCTCGAATGACTACAATAATGTTGCAGATCTTTAACGATTTCAGACCTTTGTCGAATGCCGTCTCGGTGTCATTTGTACTGCTATCGGAACTGTTGTCCTTCGAGCCACTCCCACTGCTTCCAGACTGCGAACTGCGCGAGGATCCATCTCCGCTTGGAAGTCGAACCGACTTTGCTTTGGTGATTTCATTGAAATAATCCCCAAACGATTGTTTGACACTGTTCTGTAGCTTCTTGAGCTGGTTCTCGTGCTGCTTCAGTGCCATCTCCAGCTTGCTGGCCGGCGTTTGCAATAGATCCGGGTTCATCATATACATCTTCTCTGTCACGGCGTTTCCATTGCCTCCCGTCAATCCCGCGCTGTAGTGCTTACTCTGCAGAAAACGTTTTTTGAATGTTCTGGTCAACGTCCGCAGCCCACCGTTTCCCATATTCATCCGTGCCTTGACCATGTCCGTCTCACCGGACATGAAATCCCATCGCAAATTGCTTTGATCCTTTTTGCCATCGACCATACCGTCGTCGAGACAAACGGAAAGAAACAGCAAGATCCATCCCAGGAGGTTGAGATCCGTGTTACACCAAATATTCAACCCACTGGCACTGTTCTGCGCCAAAGGAGCTAGCAGGGTTGCTAGGCTTTTCAGAACAGCATCGATCACTATCGATCGGCAGGTACCCATTGAGATGCTTTTACGGCCGAGATATGTCAGTAGGAAGAAGACACGATCCTGGGGGAAAATGCGGCTGTTTTGGGACGAGTACAGTTTAAGAAATTTGTCGGCTAGAAATTCTCCCCACCATGGTTGGAAGCAGCACATCCGCACCAACATCGAGCATGTTGCCAGCTGGATATGAGTATCACCGTTAATCACCAGGGTGTCGAACAATAGGTTGCTGGTATCAAGATCAAAGTACGGATAGATGTTGGCCACATTCTGGACGCCGTAGGTTGTAATAAGATGAAGAAGGGTTTCGATAAGACATTCGCTAAGGACACGTAATTTGTCGGTGTAAATGGGTGACAAGTCGGCACCCGGTTTCAGTTGCTTCGGAAGGTTCAATAGCGTGGTGGGCCCCCGGATACGATCGATGACTCGTTTGATCACATTCAGCTGATGCTGGAAGGCCATACATTCCTCGTAGACGGCGTACACTTTTTGATTATCTTGGAACGTCGCCCCAGAGTTGCCGGGCCCAGTTTGGTCGCCACTATTTTCCTTGATTCGATTAAGAAATGCTTGCATGTGGGCAATGTTGGATGATTCGCTGTTGATCAGCGGTTGTAGCAAATCCATGAGCTTACTGCTAGACAGACAGTACCGGCAGTGAACGTCTTCGTAGAGTGCTTTCAAGATTTTGGCCTGTGCAGGAAGATTGTTCTTCTTGTTTTTTAGATACTTCATAACTGGATCGGCATATCCTTCCCGATCGAGAATGACGATGTGCCCGTAGAATGATCCCATCGGGATGCGACACCGGGTGGCGGACATTCCGTACCTTCCAGTGATGGTTATTTTCAGATAGCGGCAAATCGGTGGAGGCTGCAAGTCGCTCAGTACCAGTGTTCGTGATCCAATGTCCTGAGAAACCACCAACCTCACACTGTCTGCCTCTTCTTCGAAGCACCAAATGTCTATGAAAAGCGATGCCAAATCAGTACAAGCGGGAATGATCAAATCAGTCAACATGATCGGTGCACCAAAGTCTAGAGTTATGTACCGCATTGCTCCGGAGTGCATCCGTTCCACAACGATCACCTGCTTCGGAGGTGTGCTAAGCAACTTGTGCCACGGTAGCCCATTAGCGTTCTCTTCTGCATTGCTATCTTCAAAAAACTCCTGTATCTTATTGTTTAGCGCAATGGACGCCTGTGGCTTATCCTCAATTATGCTTGAAGAGCCGTTGCCATTTCCTCCGACAAACACCATCCTCGGTTCGTTGGAAGGACCCCAGCTCTCGATTTCATTGAAAGTGTCGTTCTGTGCATCAATTTCTTCGGCCGACTTTTTCGCCTCATTAAAATCGTCCTTCATCTTATGCTTCTTCAAGGCTGAGTAGAAGATTTTGTCCACGAGAATGTTCTTAACGTTATTCATCATATCGTCGTCCAGATTTTCCTTTTCTTCCAGCTTGATATGATTCTGCACCGGTTCAATGTTGTTCTGGGCGGTGTTTTCCATCAGGAAGTCATCGATAATGTTCGTAGCCTGGGCGTTATTGGCATCGACGTTTTCCAACCTTGTGGCATCTGACGTCGAACTGCAAACGTAGTGCAGTGGTTCAACTTCCAACAGACCCTTGAAATGATTACCGATTCCACGGCGTCGCAGTTGCAGCGGAAGAAACTTCAATTCGGATCCATCGGCAATGCAAACCGAACGCAAATCGATCGACTGATTGTTCGCTCCCGTTCCCGTGGTTTTCGTTATCGAACAGGTGTACGTGACGTTGGTGTTCTTGGAAGTTAACGGTTGTGAGTCGAAGATTTCCGACTCGAACGGCGACCCATACAAGCCGAATCGCGTTCTCAGCAGGGCTGTGTAGGGATTGCTCCGTTTCCGCATCTCAGTGGCAACGTCTTTCAGCAGGGAGATGCATTTTTCCGAGATAGGTCCGTGTGAATCACACGTCGAGGCACCGGAAATCAGCAACGTAAACCATCGCAACGATCCAGCGTGGTTGGAGTTGATGATCTCCGGTAAACAAGTAGTGATCGCCTGCTTGAGGGCCTTTTCAAACGAGTTGCACACGTCTTTGTCGATCATGTTTTGGGCACCCCTGAAAAAAAAAAAATTAAAATGCTCATAATCTTCGAATCGTTAGGGTATCTAGGGTAAATACTCACTCCAACGCGACGCTCACAAATTTGACGCACTTGTGGGCGATGCTGCGATTTCCCATCACCACGCAGTGCCGGATAATTTCCTCCAGGTGTCGTTCGACAATCTTGATGCACTCCGACTGTTGCACGTTGACATCGTTGGACGCGGCATCCTTGATCTCCGCCGCTGGCAGGATCTTCTTTGCGAATGGGTTCTTCGGGTAGCGATAGCGCACCATCCGGATCGAGACGATCCAAATCAGTATGTCGAACACCACGTTCTGCTGCATCCGCATGGTTTCGTCCGCGACGTAGAGCATCTTCAGGAGGTTCTCCAGCAGCAGGTTGGAGTCCAGCATGGCCAGCCGCTGGGCACGTTCGTTTTCGACTTTGTACACCTGGCGCGTCGATCGGACGGTGATCGATATTTCGTTCAACCAGTCGCAGCCTGAAACGGGGCAAGGGTACGCGATTTGTCGAGGTTTTTTTTTTTGCTTTTTTGAAAATTGAATTGCTTACACCAGATTTGTTAGTGGGAAGAAAAAGTAAATCAAACGGGATTTTAGCCACTAAATAGAAAAAAATGATAGAGGATTTTTTAAGGCCAATCGAAGTGTAAGGTAAAAGTTAATTGTTGAGAAGATTGTTTTTCAGATTCTTGTTTTAAGTCACGTTATGCTGAACGATTCAGTACATCCAAGGCACATTCCAGGGTGATTTGGCAGCAACTTAAATTGGGCTGATTAAAAGCTGAATAGCATTTTAAGGCTGTATATGCTCTCTTTATCCGCATATGGCAAAGGGTAAATGCACCTTTCTTTTTGGGGAAATGCTCCTTAAACTTTGGAAAAATGCTCCTTAGATGCATTTGCCCGGTATAATGCCATCGGAGGTATTAAGCTTCTGGTTAGCGCTTGCTGGGTGTTTTGACGGGTCTTCAGTTTCTTCAAGATTGTATAGTTTTGACGGGTTTTAGGTTTCTGAATTTAAGAGTCGTCAAAACGAAATTAAAACTCGTCGAAATGAAATTAAGACTCGTCAAAATGAAATTTAAACCAGTCAAAACTACCCTGAAGATTGCGGAGCGAAGCTCCGCTATACAATCTTGAAGAAACTTAAGACCCGTCAAAACAACCGGCAAGCGCTAACCAGAAGGTAAATACCTCCGATTGCATTATACCGGGCAAACGCATCTAAGGAGCATTTTTCCAAAGTTTAAGGAGCATTTCCCCAAAAAGAAGGGTGCATTTACCCTGCTGCCATTATTAAGAAATGTGCGCAATTGATTGTGCACACGAAAACGGTAGAATAATCCACCCAGATAAATCATTTCCTTTCAAGGTTATGTCATTAGCGTTCGAGATTGAGCTTTCCTTCGGAAGAAATGAATGACTGGTGTACAAATCGATTAGTTTCAACACTCGATTTCACTTTGTAGTTTGGTGGATCAGGACGGTTTATCCAAACACCGGAATTGAGCTGTCCAAGAGCGATGGAGGGTTATATCCAACGATGTTGGCTTTAGTGGATAGCTGTATTTGAATAAGATACACAGATGTAAGACAACTTTCATTTGTTACTCTTACTAACTGCGAGAGACTATTTCAGTCTTGCGCTGAAAAATCGCCAATCATGGCTGGCCCAAAATTGATACGTTGTGGCTGCTTTTTCGTTATTTTGACTGTTTTTCCATTGGTTTTCTGTCAAATTTACGTCAACGGAACGCAAACGTATCTAGTGTGGGCCAGCCATTACGCATAGAACTTCTGCGACCAGAGGCACTTGCGATCCAGCGTTAAGGAACATGCAGTATTTACCTCTTAGCGCTACCAACGCTAATTGTAGGATTGTGATTTAAATTACTGGAAACCGTTTAGAGTATTGCATCAGTCCTTATATGCCCACTGCTTTTTGTTCAATCCGGTAATGTATCCAGTTATTTATTTATCTTTGATATTAAAAAAATATCTTACATAGGGTAGGGAACGGCTTAATCAGGGGTGACTGTTTTAATCACTTTTAATGATACGATCATAAGCTCTATCTATCGGGCTAATGATTCGATGAATAAATCATGATCGATTACCAATTTTTTACTGTCATTTTGAAGATTTAAAATACATCATCTAGAAAGCCACCAGTTTCCTACCTGTTGAAGAAGTTCGCTCAAATTTTGCCTTTGTGTATTTTGCATTTAATCGCGTGTACCGGAGGGAATGTCCTTATCAGCTCCTTCTCACATCCAGGCTTGTTGCCAGAATGTGATGTTGAACATTGAGCTAACATTTATTTCATATTTAGATGATCTGAAATCACTATTTATTTCATGTTTCTTGCAGTCATTTGAGGTAGATCTATGCTTATGATTATATTGTCCATCATCTGGCACTATCATATGCAATAAAAAAAATGTTTCGGAGCTGTCCAATAGTACTCAACGATAAATAATGCTTCGCTGTTGAGCGGCAGCTATGGCATCACTGTTGCTTTCGAGAGAGCCCATGTTTCCTCTTTTCTTTGTTAACCATGGATATAGCGCACCAGTATTGTAACGTGAAGCCTGTTGTCTCTTACACTTGTTTGTTTTTAAACGAAGCATCCCGTTTGTCGCCACAGTCGCTTTGTCTAACATTTGCGTGAGACTAGATGAAACAAGAAATACTCATTTCCAATCTAAAGATCAATGACAAACTATAAGTTTGGTCGTGTACGTCTGTCTCATAACCTGCAATAGTAGACGAGTTTGTGATCGTAGCAATCGACATGTTTTGGTTGATTGATTCGAGAGCGGATGGGTAAAACGAAGGAGCGGGTTGAGGAAATTGACGTTTGCAGCAAATCGTGAACTGACCTATTTCATTTCGCCTTCGCACACATGCAAGGAATCGCACTCATACATTATTGTTAGTTTATGTACAGATTGCGGAGCTGAAGAAAACATTTTCTTGATCGGAAAGCAATCCGCATGCTTTTAAAATGTCCCTGCAATTAGGAACTTTATTCCATGGCTATGAAATTTTCTGAGTCTGATGCTCGTTTCTGAAGGTATGTTCCGATGGATCAGAAGTAAGCAGAGGGATTAACGTCTAAATATTGGCTAAACTGTTTAAACCCCGTCCCATACCCTATAATAAATTTTACCTACTAAATCTACTGAATCTAAACATATTTTTCGTCATTCCAAATCGAACACGTTAGAAACTCGTTGAAACAATGACAACAGTCGTCCAGTGGGTTGTTCATTCCATAATCAGTAGGGTGATTGGATCTGCGGAACTACTCGTGTTGATGTGTGACTCGGGACAGTGCGATGAAAGGAAGTTTTTCATCTGTTCGACAGTGTTGGTCCTATCCTTCCAGTTAAGACAACGAAGAGCATATAAGATTTCGTAGCCGGTGCTTAGCATCATTTCCTTCCTAGAGCTCTAGCAATTTCGGTTGGAAAGCTTCTCGTTGGCGTTCAATGAGCTTCAAAGCCTGATCCCTTTCTTGAACAGTAAGTAACCCTTTCGTCAGCATCTTCTTCTTCGAGATAATGTAGAAGGAAAATCGAACCACCTATCCCATGCTGCGTTGAAATCCTTTCAAAAATCAAGAGCCTCTTCACGGAAGCTGTCATAGCGAAACAGGTACTCTGTCGAATCTCGGGAAGCTCGTCTAAAGGTACGGGGGGTTGCTGTTCAATGATTTATTACGGGTTGTTTCATTATTGCTGGCCCATTACACCATAAGCTACGATTAACTACCGATCGCTCACCTCGCGAAACAAGCTCGGCGGGGTTGTCATTCGTCGGAATATAGCGCCAACTGACTTGATCCGTAAGTTTCTGTATCTCAACAACCCTATTCGATGCGAACTGCTGAATAGCAGCTAGTGATCCAGCTCAACACGATCGTCGAATCAATCCACACCGTTACAGAAGTAAACTGTAATCCGATGGCAGCAGTTGTTTTGTCTGCCATACGAGACAGAAGTAAACAGTTATTCTTACCAGATTTCTCCGGGATAATTCGAGACTTGCTTCACACAAGTTTCATCGTAACATAACCGTTTGATTGTACCAGCCATGTATACAGGCACGTCCCATACGATTCACGAGAGGCGTCACCGAAGCCATGAAGTTCAACGAGTTTAGTATCGTCATGCAGAATCCACCGTGGTAGTTGGAGATCATTTAATGCACAAAGCTGTTCTCAGTCATCCAACTTCACGACAAATCAATTTCGCTGTTGTAACTACCGGTCCGCAGAGATCCAGTGGGTCAAAGAACTTCGCTGTTGCACTGAGTATCTTTCGACAGGTCATCGGCTGGCAGACCTCTTCAGGTGGCGAAAAACTGATCGAAAAATAAAACCTGGAGTGCATTTCACACCCACCCAGAGTCTTCACAATCACCCTGGCATTTGCGTCCTCCAAATCGAATGTAGTACTCCAGAGATTCGTCGGAATCTCTTCCAGGATCCCTGGTTCATTAGAGCTCCACTTATGCGCATCAAAACCGCCACTTCACAGCAACTCCAGCAGTTTGGCTTCCTCTATCGTATTCGCTCCACAAAGAGCATCATCAATGTAGAAGGATTTTTTCAGTGCTACGGCTGTCAAAGCAAACTGTTCCTTACCGTCTTCAGCTAGTTGCAAGAGTGCCATCGTTGCACGGAACGGTAACGAAGCCATCCCGTACGTTACCGTGAGCAATTCGAATGCCTTTAGCAGCTGTGTGCAGGCATCCCTCCAGAGTATGCGCTGGAATGGTGTATCATCCCCGTGCACCAATACTTGACGAAACATCTTCAGTATGTCAACAATGAAGACGAATCGATGAAAGCGGAAGTTCAGTAGAATCGACACCAAATCCCTTTCGACAATTGGTCCAACCTTCAATTTCGATGTGGCACTACCTGGCCGAAGAACACAATGATGCGGCAAATAATGTTTGCTCTCGCTGGGGCTTACATTAACTTCCTTCATATGCCCGAGTCGTTCATAAGGTCTGTATCCGCAATAATCCGGACACCTCAAAACATGAATAAAACATAAATTTCGCATTATATTTCCGTCGTAGTTGTTTATTTCAGATTCATGGGATGTATTTTAACAATTCGTGAAGACAAAACATAGTTATTCGGTATTTGCTTAAAATTTTCGAACTTTGCGCTTAACTCCGTCCATTAGGGTTTGTACAGACTCTTCAGAAATCGTAGAAGCCGCCTTTGTCCAAATTTGCTGGAAGTGGTTGATGTCTTTGATTCCTTGTTTCTTTCCAGAAAGCTTCCGCTTCATCAAAGCCCAATATCTCTCGATTGGTCGTAGCAGTGGACAATTTGGCGAGTTTGAGGTTTTTGGTACAATGTTCACTTGATTTGCTTGGTACCACACCATCACAGTTTCAGCATAGTGGCATGATGCCAAATCGGGCCAGAACTAAGGTTTTTCTTTGTGACTTTTGATGAAGGGTAGCAATCGCTTCTGCAGACACTCTTTCTGATAGATCTCCTTGTTGATTGTGCCTGTAGTGACGAAAGATTTACTCTTTTTGCCACACGTGCAAAATGCTTTGCACACAAGGTATTTTTTGGGAAATTTCGATGCCTTCTTCGTTCTAAAATGCTCAGCTGTAGCATTTATGGCCATAGCAGAATAAAAAGCCAACCCTGGAAGCTGCTTGAAATCCTCCAGGACATAATTTCCATCGTCCATAACAACACATGAAAACTTCGTCAAATATTCGCAGTACAAACGCCAAGCCCGTGATTTTGCTACCAAGTTCTGTTTGTCGTTGCGATTTGAAACTGTTTTTAGTTTTTACGACTTAAGTCCCAAACGTTGTTTTGATTTTTAGACAAAACCAGGCGACATACCTATTTTACGAGCCACCGTTCGAATGGAGAGATTTGGGTTTTTCGTTAATATCCTTTTCACCTTTCGGTCCATGACAGGATCAGCGCGTCCAATGTTTTTGTCACTTCTCGGTTTCCTCTCCACCGTCAAACGTTCCGAAAATTTGAGCACATCGTGAACACTGGATTTAGGCAAATCCAATGTTTTTGCAAGGTCCCGTATTGACAAGTCAGGATTTGCCGTACGCCCGTACAAAATTCGCTCGCGCACTTGTTTTTCTTTCGTCGCCATCTTGAATACTAAACATGAAATGTAAACATCAATCATAGTCTTTTTCATCGTAGACTTTCAGCTATACCACAGTGAAATTTTTCATTCCTACGTGCAATATTTCAAAAGTTACAATGATTTGAAGGTGTCCGGATTAATGTGGATAAAAGCTTCATATTCTGCCTTCAGATCGGGCCTCTGGATCAGATGTCCTTCTAGACTTAGGAATCGTATTGTTACCATCTGGGGCGAATCTCTCAGTTCGCTCTTTCGTTCATTGAATGGATGTCGCACCATGAGTCATCCATCCTGCAAGCGTTGAATGGTGCTGTGGATGTGCTGAATGCAGTCGTCGTTAGAGGTCGGTGAAACTCACTTCAGGTCTTCAGCTCCTTCGATCTCCCAGAAGTGTTTCAGTAACCCAAATCAACCAAATCGTCAACGGTGGTGCAGAACGTACGGGCAATGACGGGTGTTAGTTCCGCAATCATTCCTCCAATCACCCATCCGAGTTCAGTTTCTCTGAGTGAA
The DNA here is from genome assembly GCA_024533555.2 of Aedes koreicus. Taxonomy (NCBI): domain Eukaryota; kingdom Metazoa; phylum Arthropoda; class Insecta; order Diptera; family Culicidae; genus Aedes; species Aedes koreicus. Next base: position 253,398 of record JAHHFK020002740.1, on the reverse strand, counting down.
GGAAGGTTCTCAGCAAGGGTGATTCGATCAACCTTAATTAAAATATCTGCTCTTAGAAGCACATCAATCCTTCCTCGTTAAATGAAGGTAGTGTCAGTGAGTTCGACGTAGGTTGGCAGATTCTAGGGATCTTCGGGGCAATCAGCAGTTCAAGTTCGGCCGAAAAGTTCGTGACGCGAGACTTGACTGTCGTTCGCACTACGTGACGGATTCGTGTGGTACCTCCATTCAGACCGCTAACTTGATAGTCAGCACGGTGTTTCGTGAGCGTTAACTGGGTCGTCGTTCCATAATAAAATGATCCTGGGAGCATGAATCGATCAGTGTTCTGCACGGATGAGGGACACTACCACAACCGTTAACCAGCACTACAGCAGTCGTGAGAAGGATTTGCTTCTGAAGTTGGTCAGTTGACATGCACAAAAGCCACACCTTGGCCCTCGCGTGCCGTTTCAGCGGACGCTTCTCGTTGTCGATTGATCGTTGGAGTACCCTTCTTCCGCTTGCTTCGATGCTACCGGTGGTTTCACAATGCTTTCTTCTTTCTTGGTGTCTTCCTGATGCAGCAACGTATTTATAGAGTTCATGGTTATTGCTGCACATTGAACACTTCTGTTCGTTTGCGATCAATAATTTTTTCGATTTTGTCATCTGTCCAACCGGTTCCGATTCCACTTTTTCCATTACTCGGCAACGCAGCTTCAGGAACTCGATGGTCTCGGCATACGATGGTAGCACCCCCGGTCCCTGCTTCGATTCCCACACCTTGCTTGTATCTCGATCCATTTTGGATGAAAGTTGATTTATCAACATCTACTCTCCCAAGCGATTCACAGCGAGTTCCAGGTTTTCCGGTGCCTGGACGTTCTTGATGCAAACATCAACTAACTTCCGAAGCTCAGTCCAGCTATCATTCGATATTTTCTACAAAGCAAAGATGGCTTCGATATGCTTATCGATTGTAAGGCGCTTGTCTTCAAAGAATCGTTCAAGCTGCCTCGTAATCACGGTTGTTGATGATGTCTTGGTCGATGATTCCTGCTGCCTCCCCTAGCAGGCCGTTGCGAAGGTGGTATAGCTTGATCGCGGGGCATTCAGGAGCGTATCGCGCCATCACGTTCCTGAACATGGACTTGAACGAATACCAAGCCTCGTAAGTTCCGTCGAAAGTAGGCAAGGGAACTGGAGGTGATGGCTCCAGCTTCGGCTTGGCTGCTTCTTGAATCGAGAGCTCATTATAAAGAGTCTCGAACTCCACTTACCGTTCTTCATGTTCACGTCGTCGTTCGTCAGAGAGATACATTATACATCTGGTTTTGAAAAGCAATATAACAGTTCTCTGCAGTCTTTATTTGTGCAGTTAAAGAAAGTGCACATTTCTGAGGGGGAGGTAGCTCAGCAAATCTTCCGGTCCGCCTCTAAGCATCTTGCTATGAGGTACCAGGTGGGTCTCCACCGATTGCCTGTCGATCCGCCAAATTTGAAAGACGTCTGCATTGAGTTATCTCAAGTTATACTATTCCGCCCACTATATCACAAAACATTGCGATTGGTTGAGCGGATTGGAGATAATGGAATCATTGTGTATAGGACCAAGTCTACCCCGGTTGGTGCTAAACCGATGAGCTTGGACATCGATAGAAGCATAAAGTTGCCAGAAGGCACGATATGTATCTACGGACTGTTATTTTTACCAGGTCCCTCAATTGTTGTTTTGGATGGATTGGCGTGGAATGTTCTTTAGTTGCAGTAGTGAAGTGATTGTTGACGTGCGGTTGTAAGAATTTAAAGTTTACGAAAAAAGAGTTTGCTTCGAGCATCGGGTTTGAACAGTTGTGTCGATGCTTTATTGCGCACTATTTAGCTATCGGGCATGGCCGTTTCGTATTGTTTCGGTTATCTATTGTTCGGCGGCACGAGTTTACTAACGATTATAATGTGATCATAAAAATGATCACTTCTCTTATCAAGGTGAGCCCTATCCTACTAACATAGAAAAAAAACCCTCCTTCCTGTGACCTTTGTGGGAATGCAGAGATAAACACGGTCCCTAAACAGCGAAGATAAAACTAACATGCCTGATTCCCATCTGATGGCAAGGACGTGGCCGGTGCCGTTATTGGTTATTAAAGAAATTGAGTCACTGAAACGTGTACAGTGAGAACGGTCGATAAACCGAGTTTTTAGTTTTAGTTTAGTTTTTTTTCGCATTATTTTAGCAATTCAAATGAACAGTAATTTTCCTGAGCCGAGATATGGGGTACCTTTCAGCAGCTATTTTGACCAAGAAAAAACGAATTACTGGTACATATTGTTTGAGAAACAATTGGGCGATTGAGGGGAAAATTTAAAAAAAAACCTCGAACTTGAATATTGGAAAAGGATAGTTAAAGGAAAGTTAATTTAAAACATATGCTTATTCTATTATCGCAGTCTACGCAGTCAGACGCTCCAGCAGAGGGTTTGCTGAGGTGGCACATCCCATCCAGAACTTTGGAAGAACACGTTGGAACTAATCGTCGATCTTTTCCAGCTTTGTAATTCTGTGGAAGTCGTCAGTTGGGTGCAGAGGATCCAGGTTGAGCATCCTCTTGAGAATTCGGTTCTGCTTCACCTGAAGCTTTTTCTTGTGGGTGGAAGCACAATCGTACCACGCAGGGAAACCGTAGGTCATTGACGGCTTGAACACCGTCTTGTACAGCAGCAGTTTTGAGTTGATGTCCAAGTGTGAGCGCCGGTTGATGAGCGGGTAGAGCATCCTTGTGAGCTTATCGCACCTGTTCAAAGTGTGCTTGCTGTGGGTGGCAAACGTAAGTTTGCAGTCCAGAGTAAGCCCTAGGTATCTAGCAGCATCCGACCATGGAATTTACCGTCCCCACACAGAGATTTCGTTTTGCGGAAGTTTTTGTAGGCTTCGTTTGCGTGTGAAAAAGACTGCTTGCGACTTGTCAGCGTTGATCTTTATTTTCCACTTTTTCTGGAAGATTTCAATGGCGTTTTGGGCCGCTTGCAGCCTGGTGGTCACAATGACTAGATCAGAATTCGAAGAGAAAGTATCGCACATCATCGATCATCACTAGGCCAGCGATGACGCGTGGGACTTAGAACAGCACCTTGCGGGACACCGAATGGTATAAGTGCCGATTTGATATGCATCCATCGACTGACACATGATAGGAGCGATTTAGCAGGAAAGAGCGGTTGATTTTCAAAATATACAGGGGAAAGTTCCCCAGTAACATTTTATGCAGGATTCCCTCCTGCCATACTGAGTCGTAAGCTTTCTCTACATCCAATAGCAACACGCCAGACGATTTGCTTTGTGAAAAATTGGTACGTATATCCTTTACAAGGCGAACAAGTTGGTGGTTGGTAGGGTGCCCTGTTTTGAATCCAAAATGCACATCAGGAATAATCCTTCCAGGAGCTGCTCGATTCGCTTTAGGATTATTCGCTCTAATAGTTTGCTAAAAGTGGGTAACAGACTTATTGGTCTATAGTTGGACGGGTCCGGGATGGCAATCACAACTGCATGTTTCCAAGTGGGGGGGGGGGGGGGGGGAGTACGATGGCGATGAATATATGAGCTTTTCGAGGCAATTTCTTGAGGACACAGTTCCGGATGTTGTCTTGACCAGGGGATTTGGTATGGATTTAAGTCTTCGACCTGAGCCACTTCCTTTGGGTGAACCAGCCATGGGTGAGTACCAGATAGTTGAGTGTGGTCGATGTGTGCGATAGACTCGTTTACCGCAGCAACAGTATCTGCATCGTCTGCCATCTGATTTGAGTGTGCTCGTGCGAAACTCGTGGCCAAAAGCTGCGCTTTTTCAACCGGGGAAGCGATAGTGTTGGGGGCCATGCATAAACCACGTAGACTTTTTTGAGGGAAGGGGGGGGGGGGGGTTGGCCAAAGTCTACGCTCCATACAAAATTTCAAAAAATTGTATGGAGAAAAGTCTACGAGGGGGGAGGGGGGGTCTGAGATTTTCAAAAACCGGCCCTTGTCTCCTTGTCGCAAAGGTGGGCTATATTTCATGGATTTTCGCAGTGCCTTGGTGATTCTCCAGAGTGTATCTCGATCGTCGTTCAGCGTACGCAGTGTTTCCTTAAATTTGCTAAATTTGGCTTGGTCGCACTCCTCTCGTATCCTCCGATTCAGTGACGTTACTACGTCCTGATATAAGGGATCTCTAGTTCTGTACCACTGCCGGCGACGTTTATTACGCAATGCGATCAGTCTCCGGGTGCTTTCAGGAATAGTTGCGGTTTGGTAGGTGCGTTTTTGGACTTCAGGAACCGAAACAGACTCAGCATTCGTTATAGTTGTAGTCAGAAGCTCTATTGCGGCGTCAATCTCTGCTTCGTTGTTCAGACCAACGACTACTGGGTCTATCAAGTTCAAATTGGAGTGGATTTCACGTTGAATGCGAGGCCAGTAGCATCGGACTTTTGGTGTCATTCGAACGGTTGGGGCTGAGAGGCTAACGTTAAACGTAACCGGGAGATGGTCCGATGACAGTTCGTTCAAACTAATTGGCTTTGTCATGTCCAGCGTGTTGTTAGAGAGAGCCAGATCCAACGTAGATGGACGACCACGACCGGCAGGCTTGAAAGTGAAGGAGTCAGGGAAGTGGATGAAAAAGTTTCTAGTAGCTGCTTCCTGACACAGTAATATTCCAGCATTGTTAGCCTTCGAGCAGTTCCAATTGCGGTGACGGGCGTTAAGGTACCCAACTACGAAAAATGGTTCCGCTCGTCTAGTGAGCGTGCAGATATCGCGACGAAAGTGTGTCCAAATCGTTCGCCTTCTCGACCCGGGAAAATAGGCTCCAATGATGTGCAGATCCCCGTTCGTCGTGGGAATTGAGATGCCAACACATTCGATGACCTTGGTTGATATACTGAGCTGGGAAAACTTGATTCCCTTCCGAACCGCAATCAGGACACCTCCTCCTCTTTCAGCATCAGTAGAAACACGATCCAGACGAACACACGAAAAATTTGGGTGGAAAAATGCATGTTCGCCGAAATTGATTATTTGTAAGATAAGACAATAATGCGTCCACCGGCAGTATAGAAGAAGTTGAATATATTACTCTCTTAGTAATTTCTTCTTGCTGGTTGGCTGCTGCAGACGACTTCGAATGATAGCGTGTCAGCACTCGGGTCTAAGTGCAAACGAAGTACATAACTATCGTCTTTCACGATATTCTACGGAAATTATGAGATGAGTAAATAATATTGGTCTGTAAAAACCGTTCGTTACGCGGTCAAAAATTATTGGATGAATGTTACCAATAGTCCACAGGAATGTGCGGGGAATTCGAACGAATTACGAAATGCCTGGGAATTCGAACACCAGTAATCGATGGACTCCTCTTTTAAGGAGCTATTTTAGCTGTTGTTTGGCCCTTTGATAGATTCGTCGAAAATGATGCAAGTTTTTCGGAAGATCGATCGATTGCTTTGTAGGAACTACTTGTTGCATGTAAAGCTAGAACTACGTTTGCCTGATCATCCTTCGATAACTTTACATCAATTAGGGCTCGCTCACAGTGAATTGCGTGAACATGACAGAATTGCGTGAACATGACAGCTATTCCGGCCCACGTATTGCAAACGTATCCATTTTGACAATTTCCCCAAAAATACGTGAAAGCAATACGTAACACCCCTTTTTAGGACTTAGAACAAGAATCTTAACCAACCCGACTATCGAATTTTCACCACAAAAAAAAAACAATAACAGAAATTAGGAATTAAGCGACTTTTGCAAATAAAATTATGGAATGTTAATAAAATGATGAAGCAAATTATAAAACACATTACAGTCTACAAACACAGAAAAAAGGAAGCGTCTTCCAAGCAAATTAGCAAAGATTAGCCACCGAAACCAAAAAAAAAACCAAACAAAAAAAAACCGGCATCATTGCAAAACAATTCGGAGTGGCGAACGTTCCGCCTATTGTTCCGTTCGTTTCGGTTGTTGGTTGCTTGTTGTTCGTTACCTATGTAAAAGTCATTTTTGCGCGTCTTGTTAGAACCGGTGGCGGCGGAGTCGGGAAAGAAGCTAACACCCTCCTTGCCCGTCGATCCGGCCCCGGCCGTTGCGTTGTTGTTGGTCGCGTGGTTCGTGGCAGTGTTGTTGTTGTTGTTGTTGTTGTGATTTTGTTGCGAAATATTTGCGAATGATGTTAGCAGGATACTGGTTATGCCCTTCTTACGCACTGGAACTAGCGATGCGGCCAGCAAGGAGAATGGCGCGGGCGAAAGAGGTAGGAGATAACGACGACGATTTATCAAGAAAGACACAAAAAAGGCAAAGCCATTGTTGTTCGATTAGCTTAGATGGATTTGGTAACGGTTTGGGCGGTACAGATGGTTGAGAGTTGTGAGTGTGGACGGATAAGATCAGTGCAGCAAAAGGGAACGATCAACATGGCAAGCGTGAATACCGATAGGTGAACACACATAAAGATCGGTTATGTCGTGAGAGGAAAAAGGAGGATGAAGAAGGATTGTAATGATAATGGTCAATAAGCACCGACTCCGCGCTACAGGATGATGTGAGAGCAGCACACAGGAAAAATGTAGAATCTTACAATCAAGCTTACCCCTCGTCTTCGCCTGTCCATCCTTGGACAGATCGGTCATAGTTTTGATGTGGAGCAGATAGTTGCGGCCCTTGGACTTGAGCAACTTCGGACTTGTTAACGTTACGGAGCCAGCCTGTTCGCTGAGATCCATGCAGGCTGCTAGCTCGATCGGTCCTACCAGAATTTCCGCGTTTCTCGCCTGCAGGTACTCTTCACTCAGGACAGGATTCTCGATCAAATCTGCAGCAAGGAAGCATAATAAAGGGTTTGTAATTTTTAAGTCACTTTTGAAATGCAAACATACTTTTGCCATCGTTGGAACCGATGTTGAAATTGATGGATTCATCAACACGGTTGATGGATTGCGTTTTGCGCCGAGAGCACAGTCCTATGGACTTTTGCTTGAGCAGCGTGACCTGAATGGCAGGTGGGTTCGTACACGGTTGGTAGAGGGAATACTTGAAATCGATGTGACCTAATGAGGTACATTTCGGTAGGTTCAGCTCGATCAAATGTTCGTCCCAAGTTGTGCTGAGAAGAAGAGAAAATGTCATTGATACAATGATCGCTTATAGCTAGGGAGATCTAGATACTTACGCATCGTTGTGGAGCCTCCAAGTTTTGGTCAGATGGGTATCGTCACCCGGTCGTAGATGCTGCGGATGTCGTCGCTGCTTTTGCGCCTGTTCCAGTTCACTCCAACAGCCGGGAACTTCGGCTGAATACGGTGTCAACATTTCATTGAACAACGTCAACGAATACAGCACCTTCAATGTTGGAATCGACAGTTCCGGCTTGTACGCCAACAAAACATCGGCCAGATGGTTTTCACCAAGGGTGATACCACTCGAAGGGGGCAACTGTGCCGTCGTTGACGTCGATGTAGATGGAGTCGCTTCATATTTGAGAAGATTTGGAGCAGCGCTTGATGTTCCAGCATCCGTTCCGTATTGGGGACGATCAGCACCAGATGTCACCTTGCTGCCATTAACAGCCATTGACGTTACATCATCATCCCGCTCGTCACTAGAATCTGCATCCAAATCGTAGAACGAGTAGAAATGCAAGCAACCCTTCGACGTACACCCACACAAACGTTCCAAACTTTTGCAGTAAGTTGCCGATACGAATCGATCGTTGTTCACACTAGCTTCCGAAACCACATTCAATGTCTTCAGCGATATAATTCTCAGTTTACCGTCCTCACATGTCATCACAAAAATTCCATTTTCGGTTTCAGGACCGCCGAAACATCGGCCACTACTGTCACACTTCGGTAGCATTACTATCTCCGTTGGAGTTTCATCATCCGTCATACACTTCACCAAAGGATCGTCTGCCTTCACCAAACCTTCTTCATTCAAATAGTACAAATACAGGATTGTTTTCCACTCAGCCTCTTGTTCGATCTCTTCGGGGATTTCCTCTGTCTGTTCTCGTTCGTGTTCATCTTTCTCGACCTCTTCTTTTACAGTTTCATCATTTACCACCTTCTGCTCTTCTTCCTGTTGCAGTGGAGGTTCGTGTTCCTGTTCCTTCCGATCGATCTGCTTCAATCGCAACACCACCAGCAGGTACTTGTTATCACTCGAAGGAATCACCTCGCTGATTCGGTAGTTTTCATGTGATTCTGCGTGCATCGATGGAACTTCGATGTACTGCAGTGGGATGCAGTTGATGTCACAGGAGGACATTGTGCTCGTAGCCCCGGTAGATAGGGCAGTCGTCACGTTCGAATGTATACTGCTTCCACCCAAAGTGCTGATGCTTGTTACACTATCCGGTTGCGACGATTTCACGGAGACCAGCTGAGTTAACGAACTACTACCGCTACCAGTGGAGTTAACGCCGAATGGTGGCAGTGGTAGTGATGTGCTGATAGGCCCCTTGAAATCGCTCGAATATACTGTCGACGGAGTCTGTTCATCCGATCCCAGTTTGTCAACGGAGCCTGTCGAGGGCGAACCGGAGGCTTCGATCAGCTTTCTCAATGTATCATCCAACTTTGCGCCGATTTGCTGACTCAAAGATGCTTCGTGTTTCTTTAGTGTATCAAGATGAATGAGCTTATCGATCGATTCCAGCAGTTGGGACTCGGAATTCCCCGACAAAAATTTGATAAAATCATCCTCATACTTCTCGTCGATGGTACTGAGTGAAGATTTCTTCGTCGGTGGAATGACGGACGTGCTGGATGAATTAGACAACTGAGTCAGCTGTTTGCTCTCATCGGAACCAATAGTCTCTTCTACATTGTAGATCACCAACAGCAAAGTGGTTTCCGGTTCTTCTTTGTCCGTATCCGGCTCCGTACTGTTCACACAAATGCCGCAAACAATTTTCGTTCCCAGCATTTTTGGCTTCAGTGAAAGGGAGGCTACTTTCGGCTTACTGACCATTCCGGCATGCTTGGCATAGAATGTGGAAAGAGCAGTCAGTTCGATGTCGTTCACGACCGCATTGCAGCTGATGGACGTAGTCGTTAGAATGTCCGGGTGCAGTTTTACTTTGAAATCGTAAACTTTGGCAAGTTGACGTTCAACATTCCACACGGTTACGTCCGCTTGGGGATTCCCGGTGCAGAACACATTGCCTCGATCGCCAGCCGACATTATAGAGAAACCGCCGGTCGAAATTGCTGGACTTGTGGCGTACGTTACGGACAGAGGAACATTCTGGGTGAACTCCCCTTTCACGAATGGACACTCTGGCGAATGTCGTTCATGTTCGCTCCACGGTTCATCGGTTTTTTCCCAACAAACCAAGCACACGTTGCACGTAAAGCACATCGCTCGATCGTCGTTTCCATTGTCGCCCGGATAGTGGTAGAATCCAGCCTGAGCCATCTGATCCGGCAGAACCCATTTATAATCCATGTGAGGCCAACCTTCGAAAGTTTGCCGCCGGGTGGCCTCCGAGAACATGAAGAATCGATTCAGAGCCGATGGTTCCGTGACACGGGCACCCTCCAACAAGTCCGTTAGGCGCTCATTGATGGCGGAGGCAATCGCTAGCGCAGGAATGTGGCGATCGAGCCGCTTCAGCTGCATCACCATTCCACCCGCCACCATGCGGAGCGAGGAATGGGACAGCTCCAAGCAGATCGTTTCCCACTGGAAAAAGAAAAAAAAAATGGGGTAATGATTAGTTACTCACTATCGAGTGCTCCCACACATTCATTACCTTCTGCGCTTTGATCCCCCGCTTGGCATGCTGCTGGGCTTCACCTATCTTTAGCGTCAGTTCGTTTGTTACGTCGGCTGTATTTTCCAGTCCATGCTGCTCTAGGTTTTGCAGACACTGCAGAAACATGACCGCCTCCGACAGGAGCAGCTCAATTCGGATATTGTCGTCGGCCTGTGTGATCGGTGCCTGGAGGATAGTGTCCAGTAGCAGGACGCCATTGTAGTCACCGCGCATCGAAACGTTCCGACCGTTCCAGAATAGGATTTTATCCTGATCGGGCAGGTAGCGACATTGTGCCGGGAGATCATCTGGAAAGAATGGTAATAATTTGAGTTGAAATAGTTTTTTTTTTTAGTTTGATGGTTTTCAAAGTCTTCTGGAAATGACACAGGAAGCACTTGTGTCTAATGCCGTCGTAAACTTTTTTGGGTTATCAAGTGCATCATGTCCATACGATACGCGCATACTCTAACTTTATCTAGTTTCGAGGATTTGTTCTGAGTAGTAGCAGAGTAGTTTAGGGAAAACCTCGCAGAAGATTTTTATCAACTTTAGGGACGATTTGGTTAACCTTAGACATGTTTTGAGCTAACATTGAGAAGTTCCTTGCGAAACCCAGAAAAGTTTTGAACAAATTTTTGTTTTTTCGAGAAAACTTCAGATATAAATCGTTGAAGTTGAAACTTCGTGCAAGCTTCGAGTGAACTTTTCTTGGCTCGATCTAAGTGAATTGCGGTATCAAGTGGACTGTAATATTTCTTTCGAGGTTTTTGGAGATCGGTCAAACGCGACCGATATCGTTGCGTGGCAGAAAGTAACTAACGGTTTTTATTGGAACTATAAAGAGCAAAATATGTGTATGTGTTTGGTTAATCGGTTTCACATAGGTTGTCTCAAAGTCGGTAGTCTTCGATGGGGATGCGCAAGTCGACGAACATCATCCCCGGCGTTGAAATCTCAATTTCAAATCTTCTGATCTAACGGTAGCAGGCAGACTTCCGTAACAGCGCGCTTAAACACTCCACCATTCGCCATTTTCACAGAAACGACACGGGTAATGCCGTCATCTTCAGGGTACTCTGCAACGATCCTTCCAAGAGGCCACCTTGATGTCCGTAGTCTTTAGCCATTTCGAACGGTTCTGGAGCTCCGGCAGGTACTCCGCTGTCCACCGTTTCCAGAAGTGCTGCAGTTTGCACCAGTTGCCATCTGGACAGAGTGTTCTTCTTCAAATGCAAGTAGGTCGGCTCAGCTATCGATTGCATCTCACGGCCGATCAGGAAATGAGCAGGTGTAATGGCTGTGTAGTCACTAGGGTCATCCGAGCTAGGGGCTAGGGGACGGGAATTTAACACAGCTTTAATTTGCGTCAGCGTTGCGTCAGCAACTCCTCGTAGGACAACTTCCGGTCGCTGACAATCCGCAGCAAGTGATGCTTGACCTGTTTTACTCCTGCCTCCCATATACCGCCAAAGTGTGTGCTTTAGGTGGTATGAAAGACCAGTCAATTCCTCCGTTACTGCAATAACTCACGATTTTTCCAGTGACACACTGGTCTCGGAATAGCTGCCACAGCTCATGCATTTCGTTCTTGGCTCCGCCAAAGTTTGTCGCATTGTCAGAGCGCATCGTTTTGGGATTCCCACGTCTGCTCGTGAAGCATCTCAAAGCAGCAAGGAACGCGTCAGTCGTTAGGTCGGAGACTAGTTCCAAATGTATTGCGCGAGTTTGTAGACATACAAATAAGCTAACGTAGGCCTTCGTGACTTGCGGTTTACGTGTAGAAGACGATGATTTGATCCAGAATGGTCCGGCGTAATCTACACCGGTATCCGAAAAAAACTGGTGCAGGTTGGACGCGGGAGGTCACCCATCATCGGAGTTGTCTTCAAGGGATTCCGAAGAACATTACGTATAATATGTTTTACTTTCAGTGGCCAGTATCGTTGTCGTACGATTGCGAGTAGACCCTTCTGACCGATATGAAGATTCTCTAGGTGCAAGTATCGGATAAGTGCTTCAGAAATCGGGTGCTTCGCCGGGAGCAGCATCTGGTGACGACTGTCGTATGGTATAAAGGCACGCTTGATCCGCCCTCCAACTCGTAGTATGCCGTTCTCGGGGTCCATGAACACCTTCAATCCGTTTAGACGATTCTTAGTATCCGCTCCATCCATTAATGCACGGATTTCGAGTTGAAATTCTTCCTGTTGGACCAACCGTACTATCAAGAGTGTTGCTTTCTGCATTTCTTCGGCGGTGAGTTGACCCCTCATCAACTTCTTCTTCCTGGACATTATGTACCTTACAAATCGCACAAAGTACGCCATGCTACGCATAACCTTTCAGAAACTGCTCACTGTAATACGCATAGCCGGTAATTCCTCGTCTGGAATATCAGATTCCTCCATAGCCTCAACGATAGAGCAGTTGAACGTGGGAGAACCTGTCCACCCCACCCTGGAATCGGTTAGCTTTTTCGGCTGTTCTCCCCGGGATATGAGGTCGGCAGGGTTCTCGTGGGTGGGAATCTATTTCCAGCTGCAATTCAAGGCTAGTTTTTGGATTTCTCTTACCCGATTCGAAACGTAGGTTTGCAGCATGTGAGGAGGCTTCCTGATCCAAGCCAGTACAATTTGTGAGTCACTTCAAAGGTTTGTCGTCATGAAATCCAACTCCGTTGCGGTCAATAGTTTTACAGTCAACCTGGCGAGCATCAAGGCCGCCAGCAATTCAGCACAGGGTGTCGTGATTGCCTTGTTCCTCGCGTTCTTCTTCGGTAGGATTCGAGACTTGCTGCAAATCAGCCGCATCTGGGTTGAATCGTCTGGAAAGGTGGCACGTACGTAAAGGCATGCCACGTAAGCCAAGTCAGAGGCATCTGCAAAGCCATGCAGTTCAATCTTGAGCGCACCAGTCCCAACTGCACCTCCTTCAGGGCTATCATCTCGGTTCGGAAATTATGCCACTTGATGCTCACCTCACGGGGGGACTGGATCGTCCCAATCAATTTGTAATTCTCCAACTTCTCGAAGGATCAGCTTGGCTGTTGTGATTACCGGACCAAAGAACCCAAGGGGGTCGAAAATCTTCGCCAACTAACTCAGAAGCTTCCTGCGCGTAACTTCGGCCGAGTCATCGTAGCCCGGGAGCGATACAGAAAACCAGTCCTCGGCACGATTCCGCCCAACGTTTTTGAATTATCGTCGGTGACTACGAACGAGTTTCCTCGAAGTTCTTCAGGGATGTCTTGTACGATGTCAGGATGGTTTGCACACCACTCGTGCGTGCCGAAACAGCCCTTGGCTAGCAAGCTTGTCAAATCCTTTTCCAATTGGCACGCCTCTGCTAGTGTATTGGCACCCGTCAGGATGTCGTCCATATATGTGCCTTTCTCGACGGCCTTAGCGGCTTCCGGAAACTCGTCTCGATGATCAAGAGCAGTTTGCTGGAGACGGTCCAAGGCCGTACGTCACCGTTTGCAGCTCTTTGACGGTCACGAAATCGTTTTTGTTGTACCTCCAGAAGATACGTTGGTACCTAGTGTCCTTCGGGTGAACGCCAACCTGGCGAAGCATCTTTGGAACGTCTACCGTACAGACGTAGCGAAATTCTCGAAAAGAGAGCAAAATTGTGACGAGATCGTTCTGGATGGTTAGCCCACTCATCAGTGCATTTTTAATCGATACACCTGTCGATGATCTAGCTGATCCAACAAACACTACCCTTGACTTAGTCGTCGTACTGGTGGGTCTCAACACGCTGTGGTGTGGCAAATAGAATACCGATGTCAGATCGTCGTTCGGTACTTCCTCGATGTCTCGCATATGCCCAAGCTGTTGCTTGAGTGCTGGTTGCTTGTCCAGTTTCCTCTCCAGGTTGAGAAAGCGCTGCAGCGCCATTGTACGCGAATCTCCAAGTTCTTGCTTGCGTTCGTTGAAGGGGTGTTGCACAACGTATCTACCGTCATCCATACGCTGGTGTGTCTGCCGAAAATGCTCCAGACATTTCTCGTCATCCGCCGTAAGGGATGGGCGAAGCTCATCGCATACATCTATCTAATAGAAACTCTTCAGAAGTTCGATTAGCGATTCATCCTCAGCTACCTGACAGAAGGTGTGCGCAACAACAGGCGCGTTGTTGAGATCTCCGTACCCAGGGACGTGGAAGTTTCGAGCCAAGTTCGAAATGGCCATCCTCCAACAGCTTCCAGAAGCCTTCGGCGCCAATGAGCATGTCAATACGTCCCCGCTTGTTAAACGTTGGATCGGCCAATCTCTGCTCGCACGAGATGAGCCACTCCGAAACATCAAAGGATTGCACCGGAAGATTTCCGGTTATTCGTGGAGTCACAAAAAGATCCAAATCTGCAGCAAAATCCCCATGGTAAGACCTGATCGTAGTCTGGAGCATACGACAGATCCGAGTTTTATTGCCGTTCAGACCACTGACTGTGAAGTCAGCAGGTATCATTTTCAGTGAGAGTAGGTTAGCGAACCGCTCGAACCGAGTCCAGCAGAATTCTGCATGGATACGGAATACTACACAAGCCATCGACCAAAACGAGGGCAGTCGAAAGGAGCGTTTGCCTTTTGGAATTTAAAGTGCTCGCGCAATGAATTGTCACGGTCCCCGATGAAGTGCTGTTTACATCGGATATTACAGTTTCCAGAACTTTTTCAGAACTTCATACTTTTCACTGATACCTTTGTTTTTAAAGGCTTCGCACCTCCAAAGTTCATGGCTAGCCTTACACAATGGACACTTTGGTTCGATCTTTACACCTTTTATTTCACTGGTAGCTAGCGTATGGCTTCTGGCCATCGTTTTAGGTTTAGCAGTCTCCGTCTGCGATTTCACGACACTGATCTTGCAGGAAATCCAACGTAGCAGCGTATGTAGACAGCACATTTCTCTTTTGACGAGCTTCCCATGCCACCCGTAGCTTTTTATCCATTTTACCGGCGATAAGCTTGACCAACATCTGTTCTCCGAGCCCATCAACCGGCAAGTTCTGATGTCTTAAGGCCTCCACGTTCTTAATACAGCTGTCGATCATTTTTCGCATAGTTGTGGCATTTTCTTGACCGAACTTCGGCAGATTAAATAGGTTCTCGACGTGCTTATCGACGACAACCCGCTTATCTTCATACCATTCAGTGAGTACCATCCACGCGGCATCATAGTCATTGTTGTTTACCAAATCTTGGTCGATGATGCCAGCTGCTTGCCCAACGAGGCTGTTCCGCAAGTGGTACAGTTTCAATGCTGGTTCTTCCTGCTGATAGCGGTTCATCACAGTGGTAAACATCACTTTGAATGTGTACCATTTTTCATATGATCCGTTAAAGGTCGGCAAGGGAACTGGCAACGGTGGGAGATACGACTGAATCGGGAACGCTGGCTGCAGAGCAAGATTGTGAGGTCCAATCGAAGGGGCCGTTTCAACCCCCGCCCCCCCCCCCCCCACCACCCACACCACACAACGAAAAGCACTCGAAGCGACCCAACCCAACCTCACTTTCTCTTTCTTTTCTTTTTTTTTCTCTCCAGAGCGGCGCGGCGCGGGATTGGTTTTTACATAAAATTCCCCCCCCGGCACCAGTTTTCTCCCGTCTCCTGGTGTAGCTGGAGGAAATGGATGTTTTTAATGTTTTGATTCGGTTGATCGTCACTTTGCCACAGAGCAGTTCTGATACGCTTAAGGCCTGAATACACACACGGCATAGTGATGCCTTCTTGGCGAAATTTGTCAGTACCTTCTTGATACCTTCATGTGGCCCTTCTAGCACGTACCGCCTTCCTGCCGTCTACACGGAAGGTACAATCACGCCGTGTTGAGCTCCGCCGTCTGCACGCCTTCTTGTTGTCACGCCGTCCAATTTTTGGTTTGCGTTTACACGGAAGGTGGGCGATGTCAATACAAGAAGGCATGCAGAAGGCGTGATCGACAAATGTCAGTTTCAGATGTTACTTTGTTTACTTTCTGGCAAGAGTGATTTCAAGCGATTCGATTTTTGTCTTCAATTAATCTGATAATTCGACAAAGACTTTTCATTAGGGCTTAGCTGCCAAACGTAAGCAATAGCTTTTTCCGCGAATTTCTCGTGATTGAAAACTCGCCCAATCAATCCACCACGGTCATTTTGAAGAGGAAAAGTTCACCTATCCGATAGAATTTGAATTGACTTACATGAGTAGCCTTGATGCCACGAGAAATTTACGGAAGAAGCTGTAGTTTACGTTTGTCAGTTAGGCCATAATGAATAATCTTTGTGAAATGGAGAAGATTGATGTGTTCGATACAATACAATACAATACAATACAATACAATAAAATTAAATAACATTAAAATCTATTTCCGACCATGAATCTTATTGTTCGGGAATCATATAAATATAATATGCATATTGTCATTACAATAGATTTACTATTCACTCCATATGCAAGGCTTTTCAACAATTGTGAAACAATACAATTAACTGTAATTGACTCAAATTTGTTCGGAAAAAAATGATTTTTTCTATAGTTCAGATACATAACAACCCCCTTTTTCTATTGTCGATGTCTCAATTTACATTAGATTCAATTGTAGATACAATAACCCCTATTGTCATCCTATTGTTGTGAACAATACTATTAATTGTACATACTATAGATTCTATTGTATGGTTACAATACATCTAATTGTAAAGCTATGAGAAATTTTTTTTAGGGATAACTAGGGGGCATTCATTAAGGATTTCGCTGTAGCTCATATGGATTTCAGTATCAATGTGGTGAATATATGGTTTGGATGATTGCATCAACTTGTTCTTCCTAATATTCTTAACTTCCTATAACTTCGTTATAGGAAACGAAGCGAGTGTTAAAGAGCAAGTTGATTTGTGCTACCATGCCTGTCGTGCCTTAGCATTGATCGATTTGTTTTGATGGGC
Organism: Aedes koreicus; assembly: GCA_024533555.2. Classification (NCBI taxonomy): domain Eukaryota; kingdom Metazoa; phylum Arthropoda; class Insecta; order Diptera; family Culicidae; genus Aedes; species Aedes koreicus. The sequence goes on along the minus strand of JAHHFK020002740.1, from coordinate 236,675 downwards.
CATATTTAGACAATTCAGATGTCCAAAATTATCTAAATTATGTTAACTATGGTGCACCACTATGATATATAATGTTTCGGATACCGATGGCAGCATGATCGCTTCAGCAAGCGTTTTGCAGGCTTTTCATCTTCTGGGGTTGCCCGGATCTCGTCTCGCAATATCTCTGCCACAGTTTTGATTGTTTGCATTTTCACACAGAGACAAATTTGATAGTCAATTTTACCTTTATTGGGGGTTAGGATGACTATGGCAGTATAGTGATTCTGAACCGACTATGATCATGGTTAGAACCAGGGGGGTGCGACTCTATCTCAGATGCAGGATTTTTTTTGTTTTGCTTTTGTGCGATGTGTGCACGCTTAGTAGATAGAAAGAAGATTTCAAAGATTTTGATGAAGATTTTAAAGATTTACTGCAAAAAGATACATCACGATGCAAGTTGATGGATTAAGATTCACAAGCTGAAACAAGATTTTTCAAAGATTGATTCGCTAGCGTGGGATTTTTCGATCATCTTGAATCTGGATTTAGATGTGTCGCACCCCCAGGTTAAAACGACCATTACAAATAGTTGATTAAACATTTTCCATAATGTCGGAATAGTCCTTGTTACCATGATCATAGTCAAGAATGCCATGAACGTTGTAAATTCGTCCATTTTCATGGTTATTGTAACCATTGCATGCAATAGTCATCTTGACCACGATTTAATTGTCGGTATAACGATAGAATTTTTCTCAGAGCAGATGATCGTCAACCAAGTTATTGAAATGATTGAAATCCATCTGAGACGAAAATTGCATAAAAATCAATTGTAAAAAAATATATATAGGGTGTTAGGTTCCTTAGTGCGAATATTTTCAATGGCGATAGTAGATGATATTTGAAGAAAAAAAATGTTCTACGCATATGGTCAAATCTCAAAGTTATTGAATTTTTAATGTTTCGGTACATGTTAGTCATAAATTATACACAACATGTCGTTGTGCATAATTTATGACTAACAAAATTACAAAAAAAAAACTAAGCAAACTAGAAAGTTTATTTCAAAGCAAGAGTTGTAGAACACTTTTAAAGCCACGTTTTTGTTTAATTAACCACTACGTACGTACATACGTACGTGTTTTATTCAAAAAACACGAAAAAACCCTTGAAAAAAGATATGTTTAAAACATTTTCACCCCTAAAAAGACATTAAATGAGTATTACTCAAGGTATAAAAGTAGCTTTTATGTAGGAAATTTTCTTAGCTTTTAAATAGAGGAAAAGAATCTGGCTAAGAAACATAATTTTTGTGTTACAGCCAATTTATGACTAACGTGTACTTTAAAAGCTCAACAACTCCGTAAACTTTGAGATTTGACCATATGCGTAGGACATTTTTTTTCTTCAAATATCATCTCATATCGCCCATGAAAATATTTGCACTAAGGAACCGAACACCATGTATATTGCTCTACATCCACAACCATTTTTATCATAAATAATTAAAATGCATAATAAAATCCGATAAACACCAAAATCCTCTGTCATAATTCAAACAATTTTACATAAGAAGGCATGAAGCGATTCAAGACGGCGTTGTCAGCACCTCCGGCAATAGAAGGTGTAAAAACGGCGTCAAAAAAATATTACGCCTTCTGAACGGTGTGATGCGTTTACACGGAAGGCGGTGTTGCGAGTCAGAGAAGGCGTAAAGTAACTACCTTCTTGGTTAGAAGGCGATGTAGGACGGTGAAGGATAGAAGGTATCCCAACGGAAGGTGCGATTACGCCTTCTATTTTGTATGAAGAAGGCATCACGATACCGTGTGCTTTTTTTTTCCTCCTTTCTCTTTTTTCTTTTTTTTTTTTTTTTTTTTTTTTTTTTCTTTTTTGTTCCTGATACGAGCGGGGGTGGGGGTTGGTGATGTTGTCGTGGTGTGTTTGGTTTTTTTTGTGTTTTTTGTTGCGGTGGGGGGGGGATGTATTATCCCCCCCCCCCCCCCGACGCCCCCCTTTCCCCCCCACACAAATTCAATTTTTTTTTTCCCCCCCCCCTTTCCCAAAAAAACACACCCCCCCCCAAACCCCCCAAAAATTTTGGATAGGTCACTTTTTCCCTTTTTTTCAAAACCCCCCGCCCTAACCCTTTCCGTACCGGTTGAACCGGAACCTCCTCCTTTTAATTAATTTGACCGCTTAGATAGTTGAAATGTCCATTGACAGTCACTCCGCCAGTGAACAAACAAGTCGAGGGATATTTCAAGTATGATGACAGATGTCGTTTTTGTAATCTATGGAGCGAAAGTTCGGAATATTTATTGTGCAGCTGTGCTCTTTAATAAACTCTTTAATAAATGGCGCATATTTCTTGATATGGTCGTCGGAGCGCCTGTGGACCGGACGACTTTCTCTACCGGAACCGACCTCGGCACCTGTTCGGTACCCCCTTTTCGTTGAAGTTGGATAGATCCATCGCCGGGGACTATTCCGAATAGTTCGTAGCGAAACACCGGATTGAGTCGTCGGGGCGCCAGTGAACCGGAAGACATTGTGATCTGACAAATAAGGCCTGTACTCGAAAAAAATGCACCAGACAAAAGTGTTCGCCAAAAATTTATGTTAAGTCGGATTTTCTTGAAACTTTCAGGGAATGGACATATGGATTATGTTTCGGCATAATCACTTTATTCAATTTCCTTTCCATCGCTGAAAGCCCGCACCTTTCCCTTAAGACCCCTCATTACATTTTGTGCAATGGTGGAGCCGACCTTTTTGGTCACTTTCATCCATTCTCTCCTCAACTACATTATGGCCCAAAATCTTTCCACCGGACGAATCTCTGGTGAATTTTCGGGGTTGGCGGTTTTTGGTACAAAAAGAACTCCATCCCCGGTATCTGCTTTGCGTCTGCCTTGCTGTAGGTTTCGTCATCCATAACCACACACATCGGTTTCGTTAACCACTCTAGATATAGCTTCCTTGCGCGGGATTCGGCCGCCGTGTTTTATTGATCACGCGGGTTCGGTGCCTTGCGGACCTTGAATACACGAAGCCCAGCTCGTTTCATGGTTTGCTGAACGAACCAGGCGGAACACTTTGCCTTCAGAGCCGCGTCGCGAATCGAAAGGTTCGGATTACACTTGAAATAATCCAACACCTTCCGGGCCTTCACAGGGTCAGCCGTCTTCGATTTTCTTCCACTTCCAGCCCGCCGCTCAGTCGTCTGGGACTCCTTAAACGATTTTACCACCCGAGACACAGTTGTATGGGTGATTCCCAGTTGTCTTCCGATCCATCTCATGGTCGCAGTCGGATTTTCCATGACGGCGCGCAAAATTCTCCGGCGATTTTCTTCTTGTTTCGATGACATCTCAATAACCACTGAACCGATTGTTATGAAATTTTGCACAATTCACTCCAAACTAGTTATACCCTGATTTTCATCAATTTTTACCCACGGACAAAAAAGTTACACACGGATAAAATGGTGCATTTTTTCGAGTACAGGCCTTACCTCCATACATTTCCCAATTTCTCCCACCCCCCCCCCCCCCAAACACCCAAAAAACAAAAACCACCCAAAAAAAAAACAAACAACAGAAAACACACCCACCAACCCCCCCCTTCCTAAAAAAAACCCTCTTTCACACACCCGAAACAACCAAAAAAACTAAACCCTATGACTCTAAAACAATCTGCTGGAACAAGTGGAACCGAAATTCAGAAAGAATTCCTATTGAGTTTCAGACTTGGGAGTAAAGTAGAAAACGTCTTTACGTTAACAGGTTTATTTCTAGAATAACTAAATTGTATAATTTTCATAGGTAGACTACTATGATCGAGATCTTTCAGCGTTGCTAAGTGATATAAATAACGAACACTCCTCCTCAATGCTGGAACTCTAATCCACACATGGTTCTCATCTTCGCCAATTTGGTTCCTCCAAGGGGTTTGGTGAGCAAATCTGCCACCATCTCTTCTGTCGGACAATAAACGAAACGAACCTCACCAGAGCATTTGATGTCCTTTACGAAGTGAAACTTGGTAGCAATGTGTTTCGTTCTGTTGCTGAACTTGCCGATGTCCAGCATCTTCAGGGCGCTTTGGTTGTCCTCGAACAACACCGGATTTTGATGGTCTTCACCGAAGTCACCAAGCAGACGTTTTAACCACAGCATTTCCTGTGTAGCTTCCGTCAAAGCCACAAATTCCGCTTCTGCAGTGGACAGTGAAACACATGACTGCTTCCTGCATGCCCAGCTGATCGTACCACCGTTGAATTGGATCACCAAACCGCTATTGGATTTTCGGTCCTCTTTGCACTCCGCCCAGTCAGCATCCGAGTAGCCAATCAAACCAGTTTGACGAATGTTGTCACTAACACGCAACCAGTAGTCACACGTTCCCTTCAAGTATCGTGCAACACGCTTCAGTTCCTGCCAATCACTCTGAGATGGGTTGCTCGTTTTGCGGCTCAGGATTGACACCGCTGCAGAAATATTCGACCTTGAATTTACCGAAACGTAAAGGAGCTGCCCCAACAGCTTCTGATACTATACGTTGTTTGGCAGAGGTGAACCAGGGTCCAATGGAATGTTCGAATGCTTGGCATCTTCTAAGCCACACGAACGCAAAATCTCACCGATGTACTGCTTCTGGTTGATAAAGAAATTGCCATCCTCATCACGCTTTATGTTGATGCCCAAGTACCACTGGATTTCACCTAGCGAGCTGATGTTGAATTTCTTCCGCAGAACATTAATACACCGGTCTATGGCCTTTCCATCCTCGCACGCTACAATCAAGTCGTCGACATACACCAGTACATAGCACCAACGATTGTTTTCTTTTTTCTTGTAGAGGCATGGATCAGAATCACACCGCTTGAATCCCAAGCGTTCCAGTTCGGCGTGCAGTACGCCGTTCCACGATCTGGCCGCTTGCTTCAGGCCATATAAACTTTTGCTTCTTCCCCTTGCACGACGAATCCTGGAGGTTGACGAAGGTATATTTCTTCGTCGAGATTTCCATACAAAAACGCTGTCTTGACGTCGAATTGTTGGACTTTCATACCTTGCTTAGCCGCCACAGCCAGTAGAATCCTGAAGGTAGTTTGGCGAACCACAGGAGCAAACACCTGGTCATAATCGGTCCCGTACTGCTGGCTGAATCCTTGCTTTGGAGCGGGCCACTGCTCCATCCGCGTCGTGCTTGATTTTGTACACCCACTTCGAGCCAACTGCCTTTCGTCCGGTTGGGAGGTTCACCAGTTCCCATGCTCCGTTCGAGTCAATGGAACGTAACTCGTCGATCATCGCTTCATACCACTTACCACAATTCGAGCTAGCCATAGCTTGAGCATAGTTCTTCGGCTCCTCCTGGACGCTTGAAACTTCTGCCAACCAGGAGCTTACAAACCGCTGCGCAGGCACACCTTTCGTTGATCGTTGGGATCTCCGTGGTACCTCTTCATACGAGTACCCTTCAAAATCACTCTCCGCTGTATCGACACTACCATCATCTTCTTTTTCAGATTCATGCGGTAGATTACAATGGATTTCCTCTTTGCTACCATCATCGTCATGTGTACCAACTGCTTTGTCCCGCAGTGTAACGATCACCTCGTCGTCACCGTCGCTGTTACTCACCGTATCGTTGTCAGCTGCATCGTTACCCTGTAGCTCGTCGAATTTGGCATCACGGCTAATGATAATACTGCAATCTATCGGATCGAGGAAACGGTACGCTTTCTTGTCCAACTTTCTACGTTTTTGATTTGGAACGTACACATATGCTGTTGATCCGAACACACGTAGATGCTTGTAGGATGGCTTCCTACCGTACCACAGTTCGTGTGGCGTTCCATCGTTTGGAGCGGTTGGGAGCATATTTTGGAGATAACACACAGTCACGATTGCTTCTCCCCAAAATTTCTTTTCCATATTTGCATCCGCTAGCAAGCACCGCATCATTTCAGCTAAAGAGCGGTTTTTTCTCTCGGCCACCCCATTCTGCTGTGGACTATATGGGGCCGTTTGCTGCAGCAAGATTCCGTTGTCCGCCAGGAATTTCTTCAGTTTCCCACTCGAATATTCGCCACCTCCGTCGGATCGTAGCACTTAAGGCTTTTTACCGAATTGGGTTTCGATCATGCAGACATACTCTCGGATCCTTTCGAACGCTTCAGACTTGCACCGTAGCAGGTAGACTACCGTAAAGCGTGAATAGTCATCAACAAGCACCATGCTGTACCGATTTCCGCTAGGCGTAGCCACTTCAAATGGTCCCGACAAATCGGTATGCACTAGATCACCTACCGCTTTGCTTCGTTTTTCAGCTGTCTTTGGGAATGAACTCCGGGCCATCTTTCCTTCGCAACATGTGCCGCATATCGTTTGCACATCACACCGTGTGAGAGTAATGCCAGTTCCCAACTGGTCACGAACGATCCTCACAATGGCATCCGTACACCGATGTCCCAAACGCCTATGCCACCAGTGTACACACTCCTTCGCGTGGCCGACGGTTGTCAGCTGACAATCCGCCTCGCCGTTCACCAACGACTAGTGCTGCTCCATCCTTCATGATTTTGCAAGAGTTCTTCTCAAACACCACAGTGAATCCCTCATCGGCTATCTTGCTCACCGACAGCAGGTTACCGGTCAGTGCCGGCACATGATATACACGTTGACAGCTTTCCCATCGCCATCGACACTCTGGTACACTCCAGCACCGATTCCATTCGCTTGAACCTCGTTTCCATCCGCTAGACTGATGCTGTCCTTGAACGAGGTGTCCAGTTCTCCCAGCAGCGATGCGTTATTGGTCATGTGAGACGTGGCGCTTGAGTCAAGGAACCACAGATCACGTTCCGTCGATCGCTTTTCTACAGTAAAACATACCTCCGGTGATTTGGTCTTCACCATCTTAGCCTTCTGTTGAGGTTTCTTCTCTGATTGCTTCCGATCCCTGGCTAACTTTTTGCAGTCCCGACAGTGTGACAGTAGTGGCACGTGATTTTAGATTTGTCCATCGGTACCACCGATGAATTGTTTCCGGTTCGCAGAGCCTTTTCTTCTGACTGGTTCTCCACGCGACGCTTCCATTCGTCTAGTAGCTTACCCTTCACGTACTCCAACGTTAGGTCCTCTTCCGGTCGGCTCTCCAGCGCAGTGATTAAACTGTTGTAAGATTCGGGAAGGCTTGAAAGAAGCATGGCAACTATCCAATGTTCTTTCATTTCTTCGCCCATCGCAGTAAGCCTGTTTGTCAAATTTGTCACTTCGTTCAAATGATTTGACATACAACCACCTTCGGGCAACCGTTGCGAGCATAACTTTCGGAAAACGTGCACTTTACTTCCCAACGATGATCGCTCGTGGTACACCTTGAGCCCTCCCACAAATCTTTGCTTGAACCGTCTCTGATAATGTGGCATAGCTGGCCATCGTCCACCGAAAAGCCGATGAACGCTCGCGCTTTTGCGTCCTTCGCCTTCTAAACGGGATCCGGGTTTTCAGGTTTCTCTTCACTCACCACGTCGAACAATCCTTCCTGGATAAATACCAACTGCATCCGGAACTTCCAAACGGCATAGTTGCTGTCACCAAGCTTCTTCGGGGAAGTCTTCAGATCGTTCATCGTCGAGGAATTTTCGGCTTGTTCCGCTTGATCGTCATCTAAACCAATTATTTCCAGGATCGTTTCTCGTACTGGCTGCGTTTGTATTAGATTAGATTGTGTGGTATATTTTTGAGTCTTGAAACGACAAATCACTGTCTTTTCTAGAACACCAAGCATGGGAGAAACTCTTGGGAACTTATCAAGAAAATAGCCTGACATAGAAAATAGGTTTGCTGAGGAAGCTTTGATCGATTTAACGATAGAGCTGTAGTTATTCAGGAGTCTAAAGTAGTCACGGTATCCAGCTATAATGCGGATATGTAGAACTCTGCTGGTGTCGTTGTCGGCGTCCACGAATAAGCCCAGATACACAAATGCGTCTATCACCTCGATTTCATCCCCATCTATATAAAATCTGGGTGGGAGACTACCGTTGTCTTCTCGTGAGCCTCTTCCTTTTATGTATTCCATCTTCGACGTTTTAATGATAAGTCCAATCCTGCTAGCTTCGGTCTTAAGTCTGATGTATATTTCCGACATAGTTTCAAAATTGCGTGTTACGATATCAATGTCGTCGGCGAATACAAAAAAAGGAACGGACTTCCTGCCAATTGTACTACTCGCATCTATCTCCGCTCTTCGAATCAAACCTTCCAACTTGTCGTAAATGTCTTTGGATTTGGAAAGAATTCGAGTGTCCCAGAATTTCGAACGTTCCATCGTTGCCTTGACCAATCGCTCCAGTTTATCTGTTAGTACATGCATAGTTTGCCATATCTGGTCAACCCCTCCCCGTACATTTTGTGTTTGTAGGGGTTCATTGAAGCTCTGTAAATAATTTCCTGAATGTGCTGATAAATCACGATCGTTTAAAATCTTCGGAATCAAATCTTCCTCCAGCTTTGCAAAAAGGCAAAACTTCATATTGCTAACGTAACGATAATTATTGGAATGCGACGAACGTTTTATTCTGTTGTTTTGTCGTCTTCTATTCCGATAATCCGAGCTTAAAATTTAAGAGAAATTACCAGAATTTACTATTACAAGCCAAACTGTCAACATTTTCGTGTTACTGAATAACAAGACTTATGTGGCGCCCCAGATGTATTTCTTTATACGACCTACATATTAACTCCGATATTGGAACAAACCGTAACTTGATTAGTAGTGTTACTTACTCGAAGGCAACAAGACCGCTTGTTGCCCTGAGTCAACACCCAGTATGCGTTATCACACAAACAGTGTAGTTTCAAAGTCATGTTCAAGCGAACTAGATCCATTGTTGAACGATCACTGTAAATACTTATTGATGCTCGAGCTAGCAAAATGTTTTCATCACAACCCTATTTATAAACTGCACGCATTTCATTTAGCTTTCAAATTAAAATCCACCGCTTACTTACCGGAAACTCGGTAGCTCTGCAGGATCACTCCCGAGTTCACATCCAACACTTTGACTTCGCCCTCTCGGGTGAACACCAGGATCACATTCAGGAACGGATGATACACAATCCGGACCGATTCGGCGTCGACATTCAAATAGCCATCTTCTTTCAGCCACTGGTCATCACCGGTGGCCATTGCTAGTGGATCCCCACTAGCAGCCTCCAAACACTGTTGCACCACACGAAGGTGGAAAAACGCCCTCCTGCTTACGGTTTGCTTCTCGCACCACACACTCGCTCTCGTCACTCCTCCACTAAATTAGAAATAGTCACTTCCTCCTTGAAATTGAAAATCTGCAGACGTATCCTCTTCCTGATTTGTTGCGTAGATCGAGTGTTTTCGTAACATGTAAAAAACCAGAATGAGAAAAAAAAAAACAATCAAAATCAGATGATTAATTCAGCGATGACAAAATTTCACGAAATCGGATATCAAACTTAAACGGACTTAAACTCAGCCAGAATTAGCAGATATTTCCATCATCCGCCATTCGAATTTTCCACACAAAAAAAACTAACTTGGGAAAATAAAGAAACCTGCTCCTGGCTGTCAAAGAACGATTCCACCATCATCGAAAATCCGATTCCGAGTATGTGTCACGCAGCGTTGCCAGGGGAATTTAATCTCCCTAAATTTGCATTTTCCATCAAACTCGACAGTATTTTAAGCAAGGCTTGGTAGTATACGGAAGTTGGATGAAACATATCGCAATGGATTTTTTTATTCACCCAAATCCCTCTAAAACCCTCACCAGGAAATATGTAAACAAAACCCCACTAAACCTCCACTCGATCATCTGGCAACTCTTGTGACGGGTGAAAAACAAGAACACTGCAAAAATGATCGTCCAAGGGAAGAAGAAAACTTACACATTTTTCTCCTGGTGACCATACAATCGGAACAGCGAAATTTGCGAACCCCTGAGATGGAGATAATCCAGCTGGCCGCACGTTTCGCCCACCGAATCGACTTTCCACCGGTAGTTCCGGGTTCTGGGCACAAATTGCGCTACTTTTCAGCAGGTTTCGTCACTTGCAACACAGGAAATTTTACGCGTGAAAAATTCAATCTCTCTTCACAGATCTCTTCTTGATGGCAGACGTCGCGAGAATTTTCCTTTTCTTCCTTTCTCCTCTTCTTGTGGCTGACTTGCTGGCTGACACGCAAAGTGTTGCGGAAAAAACGAGATGGAGTAAAGGATGCCAGAAAAAGATGGCGTATCGCGGTCATCTGCGATGTTGACACTCTGACCGGTCTATGTGCGCAGTCGAAGCCGTTGATGTGAACCGATAAACAGAGGGAAATTTTACGATCAAAAGAAGGTGGTCGAAATAGGATGACGAGGGAAATTACTTTAGTTTCATTCAGCCATGCATTTCTTATGGGTGATAGTAAAGTATACTCTTTTATTCATACGGCTCAATATCGACAAAGATTTTTCATTAGAGCCTTACTGATAAACGTAAACAATGGCTTATTCAGTAAATTTCTCGTGGCACAACGGCTACCCATGTAAGCCTCCAATTTTATCGGATAGGTGAATTCTTCCTCTTCGAAATGACCGTGGTGGATTGATTATAATTGATTGATTATTTATTGATTGATTGATTAATTGAAAATTGATTATCGCCTATAGGCGAGTTTTCAATGACGAGAAATTCGCGGAAGAAGCCATTGTTTACGTTTGGCAGTTAGGCCCAAGGGGTGAGACAGTTGCTAATCACGTGCTATTTTTGTGTTGCTTTTGAAGTACCACGAGTTACTCACATTGCTCAATATTTCTCACTGCCATCTGCTTCTTCATTTTGTGATTTCTCAAACCGTGCATCACAACAAGCTGATTTCGATCAGTACGTCAACCCTTCTACCTGTTGTTTTCACTGCTTTTCCCTTGGGAGCAAAATGATGCCCGGAATGATTTTGCAGTCTGATGGCCAAAATTGTACAAGGTGATTTCGATTGCTGAGCTAATTACTTCGACTATTATTCCAGTAGCATCACGATGTTTTCTTTCGATAGGGCTTGCATCTGATCTGCTATGCTTGATGAAAAGCTAGCAGCCTCCGTAGTTCTGCATCTGGCAGTGAGTTGACGCGCTAGAATAAATGGTTTCGATACCTGATCTGACCCATGGTCTGGCCTAGGGTTCTATCTGATTGCATATAAACCCGACTGGAGTTCGGGTATCTAGAGCTTACCCATCAGTACACAAGTGTTCTAAGTTGGTTGTAAACCATCGACTTCCTCGTTGAAAACGAATTTAGCTTCATAAATAGTACTGATCAGTTTCGTTTCAGAAAACAAAGAAAATATTCGAGAGCCTAACCTTTGGTTGCGAACTATATTTAATTTTCAGTGTAATTGGGAATACAATTTAAAATTAGAGGATGGGTGATAAGTTGGCCGAAGACGGTGCTGACGAAGCGATTCCAGAAAAGACTACTTACGTCAGAAGCGGACCTGCTCATTGTCCGGTAAACAGAAGAAATGGAACGGTGGCTACTCATTCACTGTCCATATCCGGAGACGGTTTCGTCTCGTTTGTTTTGACTTTGCAGTCAGCACTAGCACATCGGTCCCAAGCTCGGTCCCAAGCTTAATAATACGACCCTCATAATGAACTCAAACGAACACACTCTCAAATATTCTGTCAAAATAACACAGCAAATCAAAACAAATGCGCAAATACGAATAGTTAGGTGCTGGCTTCAAGGTGTACTTCGGACTAAGGGGTTCTACAACAGTGAACCAATTTCAAATCGCAGGTTGCATATTAAATATTAATAAATGATGATCAGCAAACAAAAAAGTCTTTATTTGCAATCGACACAGTACCTAACTATAATTAAAGACTGCATCGCATGAATACCAAGCTGATGTAATCAGCAAAAGCCTTTGCGTTGTTTTCATTGCAATCCAGAATTCATGACAAGGTTTCTGCTTGACCCAAGAAGTCCGTATCTTTTTTAATTATGTATTTTGCTTGCTCTCGTCAAGCTCTCGTGCAATGTCCAGCAGACATTTCATCGTATTAGCAAACACGGTGCATTTTGCAGAAATATTGCAAACAAAAAATACGCTGCAGAACCTTGATTTGGTTGGAAGGCTTTCATATATTTATGATCGTTACTCAAGTGGTGGGTAGATAAATTATTGGCAATATTTTTTTATATTGGATATTTTTTTTTAATAAGCAAGAATAGGCTTACCTTGAGTGAATTCGTGCAAGATTATTATTCAACAAGATAACGAATATCGTTGTTGATGTTTTCCCATGGTGGCATTGTAATTATTTCACTACTTTACTCTAAGTCGAGGCGCTCACTGATGTGGCGGAAGTGTGGCTTCACATAACATGTCAAAATATCGAGTCAAAGTCTTGTGGCGTGAGGTGAACGTTGACAAGATATTTTGGCATGCTAGCAGATGTCACACCTCCGCCACATCAGTGGGCGCCTAGCCTAAGATGTTTCCCTCCAAAAGATGGTTGTGAAAATCTTAAGGCATTTTTTATGAAACTGAGGTGAATATAAAAGAATCAATAGGCGTAGGTAAGAAATTCATACGTAATCTTATGAAAATAAAATGTTTTGCGTTTAGGATGCTTCATAAGGCAGAATTTATGAATTTCAAAATGATTTTTCTATCAGTGTACGAGAAAAATCAACGTTTAAATTCATTCTTTACGAAATAAACTTTCTGTATTCATAAGATTGCATTATGATTATTTGCTATAAGAAAGTAGTATGAATTTCATAAATGTGCCTTATGAAATATAATGATGTTGAAAAAATAAAAATATGAGGCAACCTGGATTCGAACCTTGACCGTTAAGGTTATGGGTTGAGTGACTTGACCACTAGTATAAATCAACACTTGTAAATAGGAAAGCTTAAAGTCGAACAAGAACAACGTCGTGTTAAACAAAATCCATTCATAACTCAACCTTATGAAATTTAAAGCATCGTTCATAAGTTGATCTTTACGAAATTCTTAAGATTATTTGGCTGAGTGTACTATTCGCTTATAGAAAACAACAAAACAAAACTAAATATGTTGATATTATGTCCATAGACTAACTCTAAGACCAGTAGGTCCCGAACAAATACTATTTTTTTCTTGGCTCAGTCAGTACTAGCACATCGGTCCCAAGCTCGGTCCCAAGCTTAATAATACGCCCCTAATAATGATCTCACACGAACACACTCTCAAATATTCTGTCAAAATAACACAGCAAATCAAAACAAAGGCGCAAATATGTATAGTTAGGTGCTGGCTTCAAGGTGTACTTTAGACCAAGGGGTTCTACAACAGAGAACCAATTTCAAATCGCTAGTTGCATATTGATTGTTGTTATGTCCATTATGAAATTAACAATTTCCCCTAGTGTTCCCCAGTTGTCCATCGAACCGATCCAAAGTACTAGATTCAAAACAGAGCTGGGCGCAAACTCTACTTTCACAAATCACCGAGCTAGGTCGAAACGTCAAAAACGTTCACCTTCTCATCGCTCATCCTCTGGTGTTTTGTTTTGACTGAATCGAACGCCACTTTTTTTTTCATTCCCCAATAGAAATCTCATCGGGGATCATCTGGCTCAGCTGTTCTGCAACCACATCTTCCAGGTTTTGAGCTGTGCTTCGAAAATAGTGGTGACAAACTTCTGCAACAATTCACTCCCCGACTGCCGGATGAAATCGTCAAGGTGGATACAGTCGTGTACCTGATAGCGAACTGGAATTTGTTTGCCCGCATCTGGATCGTCTCCAGGATGGGTGAAGAAGCAGGCCTGCAGAGCGAACAAAGGCCGCAACCGGCACTGGAAGCATACGACAATGGGTTACTGGAGGATGGATTTCCACCAATGCCAGAAATCCACCTCTCAGCGCTTGTTTCGGTGGGAGCCTGTTTTGCAATTTCCGTCATCTACGTTGCCAGCTTGTACGTGTGGCAGTCGAAACATGATCGGTAAGTCGGCGAAAAGACGGTAACAGCTGTTGGGAATTGAAAGGTATCACCTGTGTTTTTCAGTGACCATCCGTCAACGATCAAGAGACGCTTTTTCAGCGTATTCGTGGTGATGTTAATTGCACCAATCTTCGTCATGACGTTGTCCAGTGAGGCCGTGTTCCAGAAGAATACGGTATGGGAGATCATGGGATTCCGACTGGAAGGACTGCTAACGGGTATAATTTTGCCGTTAGCACTGACCGCCGTACTATTTCTCGGTCCTCTGAGTGGAACTTTATCCAGCGGCCTGTGGCGAGTTTATTCCGAACCGATGTACTGGGTCAGTGCAGCACAGAATTTGAAGTGGCTACGGAACCACCTGGTAGCACCACTGTCGGAAGAATTCACGTTCCGTGCTTGTATGTTGCCACTCCTACTGCAGACTTTCAAACCGCACACAGCCATGCTCATAACCCCGCTGCTTTTCGGACTAGGTAAGCTGGTTGAGCTTTTTCCAACCGCTAGAAGCTCGGATTACAACCAATTTTTCTATTTTAGCTCACCTGCACCACATAAAAGAACGCCTCCGGGATGGATCCCCACTCCGAATTGTCCTTACGGTGTCGTTCTTCCAATTTTTCTACACCACAATCTTCGGCATCTATTCGGCGTATCTCTTCGTGCAAACCGGCCACTTTGCGGCTCCGTTTGTGGCCCATGCTTTCTGTAATCATATGGGATTTCCAGACTTTCAAGAGGTGCTGAACCAATCGAGTCGCCGGAAGGCCATTTTTATCGCTTTGTACGTACTGGGTCTGGTGGGATGGATCGTGCTACTGCCGACGCTTACCACACCGAGTTGGTATGCGAACAATCTATTTTGGACACGAGAGTTGTGACTTTGCGGGTTATTCTGTACAGGACTGTAGGTTTCGAACTACGCAGACGTCTTCTTTGCCATCTTAGAGAATAAGTTGAACTAGTTTTTATTGCGTGGAGATGTCGGAAGTGCTTTTGTAGGAAATAAAATTGCGTTAATCAAGTGCTGCTCTAAGGTCACCGTTTTGTTTTCGCTGTTAGTTTATCTAGTCTAAAAAAATGTGTTTTGTAGACATGAAAATTTAGGATATACATTATGAAGGATAAAGTAAAAAAGTATTGCATGTACTGTGAACTACTGAAATCATTTTAGGTAAAATGAAAATAAATTTTTGTATGATTTAAAGTAGAATAATTCAATCATTTGATCAACAAAACTTGTTGGAATATTCCGGAACATAGCTTTTTTTGCCAGGAGTTTCTGTTGCAGCCTAATTTCAGTCCTTTAAAGAAATCAATGACAGGTTAGATATCGTAAGTTTCTTATATTGACATGGATAACTTTCTGTCTAGCTTTCAACTCGATGGAATTCGTTAGCTTTACCATTACCATACCACTTTACCATCTACGATTTTCTGCTCTTTGTACCACCAATAAATTAATTATGGCTGGCCCATTATTGATACGTTGCGGATGCGTTTGCGTTGATTTGACAGTTTTCCCATATGGTTTTCTGTCAAATTTACGTCAACGCATCCGCAACGTATCAATTGTAGAGGTGACCCTTTTAGCTCCCCCCCCCCCTCCTTCTTCCTCCCCCTCCCTCCCCTTTTTTCGGTTCCTTTATTTCGTGTCTCTTGTTTGTTTCTTATTCTTTTTTTTTCTTTCCTCTTTTGTTTTCATCTTTTTTCATCGTTTTTTCTTGCTTTTCATATGTCCCCCCTCTCCTCTCTTTCAATTTTCTTCGTTTTTTTTCATTTCGTGATTGTCCTGTTGGAATCGGGTGCTTCTATTTTGTTTTCGCTGATTAATGTAAGTTTTTTGAATAAACGGGGGAAGCCCTGCCTCAACCTTGTCTTGATCTCCTCCCCTTCTGTCTTTCCCCGGAATCACCTTCCGGGTTCGCCTCTTCCCCTTTCTTTCTTCTTTCCCTTCCTTTTTCATAATTATTTCTTTCTTTATTTCTCTTTCATCGTCTTTTTTCATCTTTTATTATCTGTTTTATTTTTCTCATTTTCTCTCCCCCTTCTCTTTTGTTTGGCTTTTTTGCGGCATATTTTTTTCTTTCAAACATGCAACATGACAACTATCTCTCCCCCCTGTTCCTCCCCTCTGTTTCCCCCCTTACCCCCACCCCCCCCCCGCCACCGCCCCCTCCCACCCACATAAACAATTAAAACCCTCAACCTTTCCCGTTTCCCCATCTCCAACCCAACCCGAACAAATAACTAACGCACAACTAACTAACCGCGCTTACTGCTTTACGGTTAAGCGGGCAAAATTCAATTATTTCTTTCTTCCTCCCCCTGGGCATACCATTACTCATCTCATCAACAGGTTGACGGTCACTTCAATACACATCCCAACCCTCCCCGCTCCCCTCGCGCTTGCGAAACTTCGCCGGTACAATATACTCAGGGAGAAGTGGGATTTGGAACAGTAGCAGGACATAGCGTAAGCGTAGTTGTTTGTACAATACACGGACTAAATTAGTTAAGAGAGAGAAAATAGTGGTTTATAGCAGGAGGCGGAGGCCCTGGCCCTGGCTGGCCCACCTGGTAGCTGCTTAACTACCACCCCCCCCGCGGCTCTGCTGCTCCCCCCCCCAGCACCCACCTGCCACCGTGGTGTGCCACCAGACGCGACCCCCCACTAGTAGCAGCTACCTTCCCCCCCCTCTTCTCAAAAAAAAGAGCGCATCTCTATTATTCTCTCACATACGCCTCTTATTCCTACCTTTATACCGAGTTTTATTTGTCTCCGCTTTTCTCGGGAGCGCCCCCCCACCTCCTACTTTTTTTCTTTTTTTCCAGGGCGCGTATATTTGTGTACACGTAGAGCGCGAAAAGAGACACAAGACACACACAATAGGCGCAACCCCGCTCCTCGCCCGCCCCCTGTGCCGCCCCCCCCCCCTTAGTTTAAGACCAAGCAGCCACCAAAAAAAACCTACACAGAGAGGTGTAGGTTGATGGTGTTGATGGTCAATTTTACCATTATTGGGGGTTAGGATGACTATTGCAGTATAGTTATTTTGAACCGACTATGATAGTGGTCAAAACTACCATTAAAAATAGTTGATGCAACATTTTTCATAATGTTGGAATAGTCCTTGTTACCATGATCATAGTCAAAAATGCCATGAACGTGGTGAATTCAACCATTTTCATGGTTATTGAAACCATTATATGCGATAGTCATCCTGACCATGATTTAATTGTCGGTACAACGATGAAATTTTTCTCAGAGTACGTGGACAAAGCACACGCAAGCGAGTAAGGTAGTATGTTCCCAACAAATCAAAAGTAATAACAACAGTGTGGGTAAGTAAATCATATAACATTTCCAAAACTACATAAACATCATACATACAAACATAGCTACATATTAAAAGACTGCCCATGTTCAACATAGCAGCTTATTTTCTCGATGAATCTATCGTTCCATTTGGGAGCGCAGAATAAGGGAGATTGCTTTTACACTGTCACACAAAAATTGCACTAACAAGAATATCACTAACAATATAATAACATGGACAAGTACAAAAACACGGACTTTAACAAATACATGGACAACACAACGCGTACACGGACTGATACTGAATCCCAAAAAATTTCAAGAAGATTATGAGAGCTGATTTCGAAAGCCCGGTGTTTATTTGGTCACCATAGATTAATCCTTCCGGCAAAATCGTTTGAAATTTTTTTTCAAAAACCAACCCCGATCATTGCAATCCTATGGGGACAAAAAAAAACGCATGATTACTATCTGACCTGTGCTTTAATTTAGTAAGGAATTGGGTGACGTTCCGCCAGGTTGGTCGAGGCGGAAATCAAGTAAAGTAAGTGATGACATTCATCATGTCATTGTTATTTGGATCCTAGTTCTAAAATACTGGGCTCTTTGTATCACCTCATCTAGTTCAACAGGGACTGAACAAAATGGGTGGCTTCCGTTTTGTTTAATAGTCACTTGAAGATGTGACATGACGGAACATTTTTTTTTAAATTAGCCTTAAACATGTTTAATTCCGATGATCCCTCATTTCACATCCCTTGAACCATACTGAATAGCCATTTCGTTTTGATAATATCACTTTCTAATGACGATATATTTGTTTCTTTTTCGGTATACTGGAGTCAACAACTTCATGCGCACTTGAGAGGTAGCAAATGCTTTCATAAGGGAACCACCAAGAACAACAAGACAAACAACTCGAAATAAACTAAAAACTCAGCAATTCCAGTCAACTGATGACAAAAACACCAACATACAGAGAATCAACAATGTCATCTAAACAACATGCGATCAACCCCATTCGAAGGAGGGTAGGTAAGAAAAAACTTCAACAGGTGAGTCAACTTCTTAAAACTTAAAATTAAATGCTTTGCTGATTGATACCGATACTCAAACCGGATAAAAATAACCATACAATTACAATACAATAAAATAAAAGAACATTAAAATCTATTTACAACCATAAATCTTATTGTTCGTGCATCATACATATGAAAAATGCATATTGTCATTACAATAGATTTACTATTCACTCCATATGCTAGGATTTTCAACAATTGTGAAACAATACATTTAATAGTAATTGACTCCAATTTGTTCGGAAAACAATGAGTTTTTCTATGGTTAAGATACATAACAACCCCCCTTTTCTATTGTCGATGTCTCAATTTACATTAGATTCTATTGTAGAAACAGAAAGTCCTAATGTTATCTTATCGTCGCGAACAATACGATCAATTGTACATACCATTGATTCTATTGTATGGTTACAATACATTTTAGTGTAAATCTATTATACTTTTTTATTCGGGAAACGTTAATGCTTTGTTCATGCTGCGGCGTGGTGGCATAGTACGGGGCTGTCTTGATGACATTTTCTTTGAAGATACTTTTCGGGACACCCTTTTATTGTGTTGCGGCTCCGTAGTCTGAACAGGGCATAACAGTGCCTATCTGACTGACATTGGTTACCTTCGTCTGTATGCGTGCGAGTATTGGTTCAATTGGAGCAGATGCAGGCCTTGACAACTGAGCTCTGATGCTGCAACCTGTACTCTAAAAAAATAAAACAGGAGGGGAAGACGCCATTTTGATCCCAACATCAGCGTTTAAAAAAAGGGAATAAGAAGAAAGAAAAGGCAGTGACGTGGTGAAAACCGCAAAATGGGGGGATTAAAGGATCCTCCGGATCCCCACACCGGGACAATACCGAAACAATCGACATCAAACGGTGGAACGAGTACGAATGCGGTTAGCCCGCACGGAACTACGAAACAGTACACGGACATAACCTATAGTGCGATGGATGCAGCGCCCTATCGCATTTACATCGAACTCAAGCAAAGAAACGAGCGTGACCACAAAATCAACAAGTACGCGCTTGGAGCGTATTTGCGAGGAATGACAGAGTTCAAAATTTTCATCACGGACATGAAGTATCTGGGTCAGCATACACTGAACCCAAACATCATCCCAAGATCGGCTGCTCGACCAAAACAAAAGCAAAGGAAATAGTTATATGATGATTTGACTAAGCATACAGTTTCCAAAACAACAAACAAAAAAATATTATTTTAATAAAAAATAATTTATTAATAATTAATGAAAAAAATAACAAAAAAAAAACAACCCACTCCTCCCCCCCCCCCCCCCCCCCGCCCAGCAAAAAAAGCAAACAAAGGAAAAAAAAAAAAAGAAAAAGAAATATTTTCCCCCCACACCGAAAAAGGGTTTTATCTTTATCCTTCACCCGTGCCGCTATAGCAATGAAAATTATAAAAAAAAAAAAAAAATTTCTCCCACCCAAAATTAATTTTCTCTTTTTCCACACCCCCCCACTCCCCGCCGGATTTTTTCCACCCCCACCACACAACAAGAGGGGGGGGGGGCCCCCCCGTTTTTTATTTTTCCAAAAAAAAAAAAAAAACATGTTTTTCCGAAAAACCCCCCCCCCGCACCCACCACCCCAAAACGGTTTCAGGGTTTCGAATACCACCCACCGGGGATTCATTCGATAAAAGGAGGATGTTTGGGTTCAGTGTAAGGTGATGGTATTTCTTAGTAGCTACACAAAAGCCAATCTGCTTGTCGAAATGGTGAACAACAACAGCGAAACCTACAAGGCATATGTCCCGAGACACCTGGTCTGTATCTCTGGTATGATCGCAGGTGTTCCAACGGACATAGACGTCAAAGACATCAAGGGTGATATCCAGTGCGATGTTCCCATTGTTGACGTTGTACGGATGACAAAAAAGTAGACAACGATCGAGTTCCAATCAACCGCTTAATAGTAACTTTTAGAGCACATGAACTTCCCACCAGCGTTAGACTATTTTGCTGTTTCAGCAAAACTTCACCGTTCACCCCAAAAATCGTTGTGTGCCTTAAGTGTTTGAGGTTTGGACACCGCACGGACAATTGCAAAGGAGCCAAGCGATGCGAAAAATGCACCGAACGACACGAGATGGAAGAAGAATACAATAACTGCAGCAACCCACAATCGTGAATACATTGCCGAAGTGAAAATCACAAATCGACGGATCAACAGTGTCCCGAAAGGAAACGACAACACAACATAAAAACACTGATGGCGCGTAAGAACCTAACGTTCACCGAGGCTAGCCAACAATTCCCAATTTTGAGCCAAAACGTGTACGAACCGCTGAGCAAAGTGGACGAGTTCCCAATGTTGAGTGAGACATTCGCAGATATGACCCGTTAACAGTTCAGCTGGAAGAATCCGTTGAAGGAGCAATGGGTCCGCACAAATCAGGAACGGAAATCTATCGAAGCAGCAGTGAAATTACACAAAAAGGGAAAGGAGAAGGAAACAAAACAAGCACGGAAACGACAGCGGGCAAACTGTCAAGCAGCAAATACAACAGAACATAGAAAGATCATCATCGGAAGCTAAAACAATCACAGCAGCAACGGAGTTGCATTAAACAATCCGCTTGCTGTTTCGGATAAGGAACGATTGGAAAATATCATGAGAGAAGCACAAGAGACCACCAAGCGCGCTGCACATGAAATGATGATGTCCTTCTACACGGAATTTATGGAAATTCTAGGTACAAAAGAGCAAACGAAAGAATAATTCAAACAATGTACCAACAAACACTTCAACCTTGCCAAATCAGTTGTCCTACAAGCTTCTTCACAACAAAATATATAAAAATGGCATCAACGAACTTCAGAATATTTCAAGCAAACATTCAAAGTCTTTACAAAAACAAAGTTGAAATTCGCCGAGTTTTAAGCAGTCTAGATTACTCAGCAGCACTATTTTCGGAAACATGGACCAATATACAATTTGAGAATACAAATAAATACAATATAGGAAGCTACCACCTTGTATTACATTCCAGGGATGACAGCTATGGCGGTGCAGCTATAGCAGTATCCAGCAAAATGAGCTTTTCAAGAATATCATCACCACCTGTATCTAAATTTACGCAGATCGTTATCGTCCGACTAAACAAACCGGAAATCGTTCTATCCTCAGTGTATATAAGCCTATCAATATCACCACAGGATTTCGAAAGCGATATTTCTAAAATTTTCGACAGTTTGAGAAACCATAATAAGGTAATTCCCATCACTATGGATGGGGAGATGATATCTGCGACAGAAAAGGTGAGATATTTATGGATGCGGTAAATCAAAGCGACCTATTGATTCTCAACGATGGATCAAAAACCTTCATCCCTCTACAATCAAAAGTTAGATCCACAGCTATAGATATAACATTAGGTTCTCCGAGTATTTTTGGATCGTTAGAATGGACCGTATCAGACTATGGAATAGGAAGTCACCACATGGGAATCAATGTTGTATGGCAATCTCAAAAGGCACCAACAGCGAAGTTCTTTTACGATAAAAAACGAATATTTGAAGGAGTGGGCAAGCTGGACCAAACCACCGTGAAAAATTCAAGAGATTTGGCAACTCAAGTTCGGAAGATACATAAAGAGCACAAAAAGAAGGACATTCGGGAACCCAAGTTTTGGTGGTCAAAAGCTGTCGACGAAGCTTGGCAGGAAAAGAGCGAGGCAAGAAAGACCTTTAACAAAATCTCCAGCATAGAAAACCTAATCAGCTTTAAACGGAAAGCGGCCATCTTCCAAAGGAAAAAACGCGACAAAATTCGGAAAAAACTCGAGGAATTCCCAGATGAAGTTGAACCGTTTAGGAGCTCCAAGGAACTTTGGTTGAAAATTGGACGCCTCACAGGTAAACGCACCGTACTAAAGCAAAACAACACGATTGTGGACGACGAGAATCTTGCAGAAAAATTTCTCGACATGCATTTCGGGCAACATGATTCGCTACCAGGTCATGAATACGGATTGAATGGATACCTAGCTCAAAGTACGGAAAATCAGTTGCTAACCAGAAGTAAATGGTTGAGCATTCTACACAGTAAGAAAACAACTTCAGCGCCAGGAGAAGATAGAATCTCGTATGAACTATTGAAGTATCTGCAGCCCGCAGTAGTTGATAACATCGTCAAGGATATAAATAGCATGCGAACTAGACATTGCCTGGATGAATCCCTTAAAATTATAAAAATAGTGCCAATACCTAAGCCCGGTAGGGATCAAAATCAACCGAAGGGTCTACGGCCCATTTCACTAGTATCTACGATAACTAAAATTGCCAACTCAGCAGTACTCGAACAGCTACAAGAGTTCCTAGAAAAGCGAAATATGATACCAAACATGTCTTTCGGTTTTCGTAAAGGGATGTCAACAAATATGTGTTTGTCTTTCGTAGTCAACTGGGTGAAGGATCAAAAACGGAACCGTCAAGCTACTCCACTGATTTGTGTAGACTTGTCAAATGCTTTCAATGCTGTTAAAACGGACAAATTGGGAGAGATTCTAACAACATTAGATGCTGAATCGGATATTGTTTTGTGGGTCCTTTCATTTCTTCGAAACAGGAAAATATGTTTACAAATGAGGGACAAAGTATTAAGCAGAACCATTAGCAACGGTCTTCCCCAAGGCGACGTCCTATCACCAACTTTGTTCAATATTTACACTCTGGGTCTTCATAATTTTAACAATGATAACGTGATTTTGGTCCAATTTGCCGACGACTTCGGAATACTTGTGAAAGGTAAGTATGAAAATAAGAGATTCTCGAAATATATCAAGAGACACCGTGGTGGCTCAACAATTGAAGAATTTGGGTTTACCCATCACCGACCTGGAGAACTACACGTACATGGAAGAGGTATATGCTGAAAACTACGAAATCCTCAAACGTTTTAGTCCATTGTTAGCTACCGGAGACACGGAGTCAGTTGAAATATATGCATATTTGGATGGGATTCACGCTTCGAAACAAAATTGTAACCCAACAGAACTCAAAATGAATGTACTCTTCGTCATGAACGGAAGGAACAAGGGCCGAGGAAAATCCTTCACAGATGCTTCTAAAGAAGGAAAAAAATGCGGAATAGGAGTCTTCATTGACACTGTCAATCAACGATACAGTATTCGCTTAAAACAGGAAGTTAGTATAACATCAGCTGAACTGCTTGCCATACGGTTAGCGGTAGCACAAATCGAAGAAAACCAACTCCACAACCAGGTAATCTATACGGACTCGAGATCTGCTTGCGTAATGCTCGAAAACGCTCAACAGTCGCGGGAGGATGAGAGCATCTTAAGCAAAATCTTACAATCCTGTCGACGATGGAATGTGTCCATTCAGTGGATTCCAAGCCGCATTGCAGTACACGGCAACGACGTCGCTGATCAACTAGCAAAACTTGGCACTACATCCGATAGTGAAATGGATAGCAACATTCTGCTTCAAGATGCCATGTTCCTCTTGAAGCAATCATTGAACGAAAAGACGAATGATTGGTACACCGAGTACTCCGTGGAGAAGGGTCGAAATTTCTTCACACTACAGCAGACTTTAAACACGAAACCGTAGTTTACTGGGGTGGCCCTAAAAGGAAAAGAAGTTAAACTAATAAACCGATTGATGTCCGGACACGATTTCTCTAAGTTCTGGCTAGCACGGATGAAACTGGCTTCGGACCCAGATTGCGAAGTTTGTGAAACACCAGAAACTGCCTTTGTCCTAGATATGGTTTCCAACGGATGAAGTATACCTTCGACAACAGATACAGAACGCTATTGGATTTGTTGAAAACTAAAGACGTGGTTATCTTCCGCGAAGTGGCTGAATTTGTAAACACAGCAAAAATAAGAATATAACGGACTCGACTAAAACTGTAATCTGCCGCAACCAGGGGTAATCCCATGGCGGTAGCTATAAAACATTCGGTGTACAAAGTGACATCAAACACTAACAGGGCATATAGTCAAAGTTACTGGCCCTACACTCTGAGCTGTCAAGGATGGCTCAAACGAGAGAAAAAAAAATCAGTTTTAGAAAAAGGTTGAAAGTTCAGTTTTTGGAAAAGATTTAAAGTTTTACTGGAGAAATGTATAAACAAAATCGACACGCTTGGGATGGGTTGTATTGGCGATTCCTAGAGAACGAAGATGATGAATATGAAAGTATCGAAGAATTGGCACGTAGTCAATACAAAATGCGTGCTCGCATCTTTATTAGCAAGTGGGACGATAAGGATTTCTTTATGATATTTCGTCTAAAAGTATTTTTATCTTTTTTGAAATTATTCCCCCTGATTTTGAAGTCGATGAAACCAGGTTAGTATGTGCATACACTGATAGGCAAAATAAAGTGCCCACCTCATCGTTTTTTCAATTTCTCTCATTATCTTGGTTCAAATTTAAGTAAACACACTGTATTTTTTTATTATCTTATTTTTTATATTCTTTTTAAGTTTCACTTATGGAATACTGAAAAAAGGAGTTTTACTTTAAAAAAAAATCAATTTGTGTTGAAAAAAAAAACAGTGACAAAATAAAGTGCCCACTTCAAAAATCAATATGTTTTCGATAAGTTTCCATTGGAAGACCCCTCGATTGTTTATGTTTTGATATTTTGACATGTTTTGAAGCAAACGGCTCAACCTGGTGCATTTGTATACGTGATCGCATTTGATTCAATTGAAAAAAAAATGGAGAACGCAGTGCTTTCGAAAGCAATTCCCTTGTGTATCCGAAAATTGGTCGTTCGTGATGTGCAAAACGGTGAATCGCACCGGGCTGTCGCTAAGAAGTACAGTATCAGTAAGGCAGCGGTTGGCAAAATTCTTCTGAAGCTTAAAACGTTTGGATCAGTAGTGGATCGCCCTGGCAGAGGCAGGAAGCGGAAAACGGATGCGAGAACGGACACCAAGATCATGCGCGAAGTCAAGAAGAACCCGAAGGTAACTGTCCGCGAGATCCAGGAAACCCTTCAGTTATCAGTTTCCGGTCGAACTGTTCGTCGCCGTCTCGTAGCACAGGGGTTGAATAGCAAACTTGCCCGGAAGCGCCCATTTATCATCAAGGCAAACAAAGCCAAACGGCTTAAGTTTACTAAGGAGCATGCTGATAAGCCCCTAGAGTTCTGGAAAACGGTTCTCTGGACGGACGAATCAAAATTCGAGCTGTTTAACCGAAAGCGGTGGGTTCGTGTTTGGTGCAGATCGGGAGAGAAGCTTCAGGAGCGCCACATCCAAGGCACGATGAAGCATGGAGGAGGAAATGTGATGGTCTGGGGGTGTTTTTCGTGGGGTGGAGTGGGAAGCATTGTGAAAATCGACGGGATAATGACGGCAGATTCTTACATCAACATCCTGCGAGAAAATCTGGAGGTTTCGCTGATCCAGACGGGCCTTGAAGAGAAGTTCGTATTCCAGCAGGACAACGACCCGAAGCATACTGCCAAGAAGACCAAGTCTTTCTTCCGGTCTTGTCGGATCAAACCGCTGGAATGGCCTCCACAAAGCCCGGACCTCAATCCCATCGAGAATTTGTGGGCGATTCTCGATGCCAGGGTTGACAAAACTGGTGTTACCAATAAAAATAACTATTTTGAAGCCCTGGAGCGCGCCTGGGAAGAGCTAGATCCACAGAACCTAAAGAATCTGGTCGAGAGCATGTCGAAGCGCCTGCAGGAGGTCCTGAAGGCCAAAGGAGGACACATCAATTATTGAAATGCTTTTATTTTACTTTAATTTATGTTTTCTGTAGCCTAAATGAAGTGGGCACTTTATTTTGTCAAGTTTTTTTTTTTTCAACACAAATTGATTTTTTTTTCTTTAAGTAAAACTCCTTTTTTTCAGTATTCCATAAGTGAAACTTAAAAAGAATATAAAAAATAAGATAATAAAAAAAATACAGTGTGTTTACTTTAATTTGAACCAAGTAAATGAGAGAAATTGAAAAAACGATGAGGTGGGCACTTTATTTTGCCCTAGGACAGACCTGTCAGCTCAGAGAGAGAGATGACCTCTTATAAATTTATGATTGCTATGATACGGGGGTCGCTCCAGTGTTGGCAGATATGTTTACACAGTAATCCTATTGAAAATAATGTAATTAAAAATATAATCAAAATTCGTCAATATTCTTTTAATATTTGGTAATATTCAATAAGGTAAACGTTTAACAATTGTCAATATTTTAAATGGAGAGGTTCGTGAATTTGAGGCTCTACGAATACAAAACTGCCTTACAGGGAAAAAAAGGATGATATTAAAAATTCAAATAAATAATACGCGTTATTTTTAAATCTTCGTAAGCTTTTTCTGATCTTTATTTTTCCAGAAAGTATCATTTTTCCAAATCCAAAAACCCAACAGTATATCATTTTCTAGTAAGAGCAAACTTTAATATTAATGAATATTTGTTTTGCTAGCCATAGAGAAACAATGTGGATGTATTTTAAGGATTAAAAAAAGGTACCACAAGAAAATGATCTTTACATTTTTAAACAGATTAATATTTCTCATTTATTATTTCAAATATGCATTCTCCCTTCACCATTCCAGCATTGATGCTTACGCTGCAAATTCTGCTGTGGGGCGAAATCTTGAGCAGGAGAATGTCTTCCTCACGTGCGTTCCCAATGCAGGCCTTCATCCACTTTCGGCGAACGATTGGATCTCTCGGGAACCGATGAAACTGGAGACCCGGATGTGACACGTCACTGCGACCACAATTTATCGCTTTGCACTTCATTTCGAACCACTGCAAAAGTGAACTTTTGTTCTAGTTGTCACAAACGAAAAAAGTGAAAAAATAGTGAACAACTAGCAACACCGCCAAACCAACAACAAACTGCCTGCTTGTAAAATAACTCGACGGAGGCGGTAGTGGTGGTTGTCAAAGCGACCAATAAGAAACGGTCTTTTTTGACAGCTAAATGGTCTTGTTTTTGCACTAACAGCTGGCAGGTCCTGTCCTAGATTTTGCCTATCAGTGTATATTGACATACAACGTGAACATGTTATCAATTCTGAAATTTCGATTAAATCCATATACAGTATTCGACAAAACATTTGCAACTGGTAGTGAATACTGATAATACGCATTAACATATTTACTAAGCGCTAAGAAAAAAGTACCCAACGGAGCAGTTAAGTGTGGGAAGCCAAAGTTGGGTATAATCATGTTTACCTACCGTTGGGTACAAATAACTTACTTTTGGGTAAAATTCTACCTTAAAATAAGTAATTTGTACAAAAAACAAAAAAAACAAGGGTCCCCAGTTGCTGTTTAAATTCCCAGTCTGCACATCCAATGGGTAGCTCCCTGGGGCTCCTCATGTATTAATGAACCGGTCCCCCCGGGGTCCCCAGGGGTGCGACTCTATCTCAGATGTAAGATATTTTTTTGTTATGCTTTTGTGCGATGTGCGCACGCTTAGTAGATAGAAAGAAGATTTTAAAGATTTTGATGAAGATTTTAAAGATTTACTGCAAAAAGATGCAGCACGATGCAAGTAGATGGATTAAGATTCACAAGCTGAAACAAGATTTTTCACAGATTGATTCGCTAGCGTGAGATTTTTCGATCATCTTGAATCTGGATTTAGATGTGTCGCACCCCCAGGCCCCCAAAAAGCACAACAAACCCCCCCCCACCCCCACCCCCACTAAAATTCCCCCCCCCCGTTTCCCGTCCAAAACCCCCCTTTTTACAAATGTTGATAGGCCCTATTCTATTGTTAGTAAAAGTAATGTCGGACACTATTTCCAATATAAATTTGAGTATTAGAACGGGTGGAAAATATATGGTCGGGTGAGACTTATTCCAGCGTGACGACAATATGGTTCAACCGAAAACCGGTGATGAATGATAATAGTCATAACTGAAGAATAAAATAATCCACTAACGCGAATCAATTTGATCAACTGATTTGTAAATCATAGAGGTAATGAATCATGTTTTATATTCCTGGAAACTTTTTCTTAATTGATACGTTTTAATTTAATAGAACATTCTGCACAATAAGACCATCAACGTGAGCCATCATCTATTGACATCGACTCTTTGACTCCCGAGGAAGTAGGTAGATGGTATATTTTAAAATTCGGAGGAAGGATTGGTTTTACCGGAGTGTAAAACGGGATACAACCGGAACGTTTTTGTTTTTGGATCAGGAACAGGAAAACACGAGTGAAGAAATCACAAGTTTTATGGATGCTATATTTTATGGAGCTTATGCGTTTTCGGCTGAACCGATTCAAGATAAGCAATAAATCGACACAAAAATAAATAGGTGAAAGGACCAACAAAGACAATCCTTTCTATGTAACATAACAAGTTAAGCATATGCGGCATGAAAAATAAATAACTCGCATATAAAACACTGACTGTTTTGTACTGTTCCAGAAATTCCAACACTAAAGATAAAACCGATTACGGTTCATACAATACAATCTATCTTCAAAGCAACTCCTATTTTAAGGAGCTATCAATAACCGATAATTGATAGATGGACTCTAGTGTTAATTCTGCAGATTAAAAATCTAAAATTCCGTACCGTAGTCAAGTTTCATGTTTTCACTAAAGCTTATCTAGATTACAAAATCTAGCTTTAGTAAAAATACGAATCATAAAAAGATAGTAAATTATAATGATCATACGTGTTAGCATTACGACACCACCATACTCATTTTCCATCGTTGAAGGAATATCACCAATTCGGAACCGAACTCGATGCACGAACCCCAAAAATTATCACTATATAGAAAAATCCCCCCCAACACCCCCCCCCCCCCCCCCCCGTCCATGAACACATCCAAATACACCCCCTACTAGTGCTCTCTATATATTTTATTTTTTTTTATAAAAAATTTAATATTACACATTTAACCCACAAACAATATAAATACAGATATCAAAGAACGTAAATGTTTTTTTATATTTTTTGTTTTTTTTTTTTTTTTTTTTATAATTTTAAAAAAACGAAAAAAAATGCCTACTTGTTTTACCAAGATCCCCCGTCCGGTCCCCCGCCCTTTAAAAAAATTAAAAATCTTTTGAAAATTTTAAAATGATCAGATTGACCGACCCCTTGCTTCCCACACTTAACTGCTCCGTTGGGTACTTTTTTCTTAGCGGGTACTTTGTATTTATACATCTCATTGAATCTAAGCAGTCTGATGATCAAGAAAAATTTTAATAATTAATTCGAAAAAAAATGCTAGGCAACGAGTCGTGGTCCTTCGGTCTCATACGGGACATGAAACAGGCACACAAGCATGTAGTCCGGAACGATTTGGCCGTCGTTTTACGCGACAAATATCCCAAGGCTCGTCTACATTTTTTGGTGCTTCCCTGGGTCGACATCGACACCGTTTATCAGGTAAGGAAAATTCTTCAAAAAATTGAGCCCTTTGAGAAGTTTCTTACTTTATGTTAGCTAACCCGTAATGATATCCCACTGCTGAACGAAATGTATAAGATCGGAACGGACTATATTAGACGAATCTGCGGTGATCAGAAGAATTTTAAAATAGGCTTCCACATGAAACCCAGCATGCACCGTTTGCATCTGCACGTTATTTCTAAGGATTTCATTTCAGACCGCCTGAAGCTCAAACACTGGAATCTTTTCCACACAGATTTGTTTATGCCATTTCAAGGTGATTTTTTTTTCTTAATTACCCTATACCACATCTCTGTGCCTATACTATTAATACTATAATTCAACTTTGCAGACATTGTAGATGAGCTGAACCAGCATGGGAATATTAGGCATCGCTCAGCGGAGTACATCAACCACCTGTTGGACGCGCCGCTGGCATGTCATCATTGCAAAATAACATGCACGGATTTCGGGACACTAAAGAATCACCTGCATAGCCATCGATAGTGAAGCGGTATGATCAATCATCGAAGTTATATGAAATGAGATCTGATATTATATAAATAAGACTGTACGAGAGATTCGAGGCTGGGATCAACATGTGTATTAAGCTGATTCAGCACGGGGATAATTTCTCGCTGAGTTTTATGTATCTGCTTTGATCGAGGCTATAACTATCCGGGAGCTAAAGCCCCTCAAATATAGCAGAATAATACGAATTGGTTTGTTTTCACACAATATCAGTTCTCAATATAATAGCTTCGGATGTTTCATGAATGAAACTAAGGAAAATGGCGCACAAGCAGCGTGGATTTCTCCCCGCTCAGGTAAGTTGTAAGGGAACTGGAACGGCGCACACAAGACAGGCGAAGAAGAACAAGGACAGTTGGATGGCGAGAAAAACCTTTTAAAGATTTCTTGATTCCATGACAACGGGATCAGACGTACGTCGGACTTTGTATATATGAGCTCAGAGAGGTAAAGCAGGTCTTCAATGCTTTAGTATTAGTAACTCAAGAATCCTATACACGCTTGGAAAAACGTACCCACTGGAGCAGTTAAGTGTAGGAAGCCAACTTTGGGTACACGCTAAGATAAGATTACCAAAGATTAGGTTTTAATTTTATCGAAAATTAGGTTTTAGTAGCAAAACCTATGGCCGATCCCAACGCTGAGTTTCATGTTATTTGCCAACTGCTTGCCAGTTTTGAAATTTGAAACTGTCCAAAAAACTAAACTAAAACACGTTAATCGCAATGCGATGTTTCTAAAATATTGCCTGTTCATGATTCTTTGTGTGTATTTATGAAAACAAAAAACGTTGTTGTTGTTGTTTCTGTATTATCGAGATTTTCAGCCTCGGGCTAGTTCATCTCCTGTCGTAGTCACTCAAACATCTCTTTGGGTGTTTTTCGTAACTTGTCCGGGGGTGAGATTTGAACTCGTGACTTTTGCGTGAGATGTATGGATGTTAACCACTACGTCGGGGTTCCCCCATAAAAAATGCTAATTTTACAGTCATCATTCATAACAGCTGGCGCAACAACAAAGAAACTCAAATTAAAACAATGTTAGATCCGTGTTTCAAATCCCGGTAAAAAGAGAACAGAGCTGTCGAGCAGTTGTAAATCTGTTGCAATAATTTGCTCGAAATGGCTTGTTTCAGTTCTAGTTGTAAACTATAACAGCTCATACAAAGTAGAACAGCGTTGGGATCGCCTTATAAACTTTCAACGATTCTCGGACTGAAACTGGCAAATACATATTTATGGGAAAAACAGTACCAATTTCGCAGTAAAGTAGGTTATCTCATTAATTTAGTAAAGCGTCTTTACCCATTAATAAGTAAAGACCTTATACGTCAATCATGGGGTACGTTTTACCCATTCTCAAAACCAGGAATAGGCGGGTAAACACGGAATTACCAGGGTAAAGATGGAATAGAATCTAATATTACTAGACAAAATAGTCTAAAGGTCGAAAGTAACATTTGTAAACAATGACATTTAACGTATTTTTTTAGGATCTGCTTGCTCCCACAAACAAAATAGCACAAGAAAAAGATACATGGAGTTATTACCTTGCCGTCGGTAGTGGATATAGATGTTAGCAACCTGACATTCCAGGAAATTTACGTTTTAAATAATTGCTAATAATTGTTACTTTCGACCTTTTGACGATTTTGTCTAGATGTAGTCTTTTTCAGTAGTATCAAAATAAAAAAAAAAAAAAAGATAAATACTATTACTTGGCTTTATTCGGATTTCATTGTTTTTCATCGGCTGGGATTCCCATGCCGGCTATAAACTTCGTGAAGAGATGCATAGAATATTGCAGATAGCAGTCCAAAAGCCCTGAGCTCAACTATATAAAACACTGAATTTTTATTTCTGGAAGGGGGACATAGCACCAAAATCCAGTTACAGCTGCTGAGGCACTATCTTTTAGTTTCTGCTTCTTGATCGGAAATGGTGAATTAGGGATTGTTGGTTCTCTTTCATCAATGTCAGAAAATTTCACATTTTGATGATCGCGATCAGGTATGCTGGTATTAGGTAAAAGTTTTTACCGTAAAACCTGTTCAGAGTGAATCTTTTCAATCTGCCACTTCAATCAACAATCAATTTGAAACTAGTGATTTGAAATTCGTTCACTTTTTTAGAACCCCTTGGTATGAAGTACATCTTGCAGTCTGCACCTTGCAATAACTCTTGCGCTTTTCAGTACCTATCGGTATCAGTATCTTTGTTTTTGTTTTGATTCGCTACACTCCCGTTTCATTTTACTCAATTTTTAAGTAGAATTGTATACTATCTCTTTTTCTCTCACGGAAATGTTACTCAATTTTCGTAAAAAGTGGATCTACTCAATTTTATGAGTTGATCCACTTTTTACAAAAATTGAGTCACATTTCCGTGAGAGAAAAAGAGATAGTATACAATTGATCATCATGATCATGATCATGATTGACCGCCCACGGATGCTACCAGCGGATGGATAGTCTTGAAGAAAACGAATATATTTTTTGGCTCAGGAAGTACTAGCACACCGGTCCCAAGCTCGGTCCAAAGCTTAATTATTCGCGCCCAATAACGTAACTCACACCAACACACTCTCAAATATTCTGTTAAAATAACAAAGCGAATCAAAACAAAAACAAAGATACTTGTACCAAAAGGTGTACTTCGGAACTAGGGATTCTACAAGAGTGAACCAATTTCAAATCGCAAATTGCACATTGATTGTTGCCAGTTTTTCTCTGTAGAAGTGTAAACAAACCACTGTCAAAGATTTTCGATTTCCAACATTAGAGGCGTGCTAGCGGCGCGCGAGGATGGTATTTTTTTTGTATATATATATATATATATATATATATATATATATATATATATATATACAGCAATTCCATGAAAAAAAGTTATACGATCTCTCAGAATTTTATAATATTCGGTAAGATTGTTCAACATCGAAAAATATTAGACCCGTATTTTTTTATTTCGTTATTAGACTGGACCTTTCTGCATTAGACTGGTCCAAAAAATCGTGATTTTTCAAAATCTTCAATTTTCAAAAATTTATAACTCCTAAACCGTTTAACCGATTTTAGTCATTTTTGGCCATTGTATTGGTATTTTTTTGAATTTCCAAGCAAAAATACGAAACCTTTGAATATATCAATTTTTGTATGAAAAAAATACAAAACAAATAGTTTTTCTTGAATTTGACTGCGAGGGGCCTCAACGACTCCTTGTTTTAGTATTTTTAAATGAAAGAGCATTCAATTTTACATAACATATCAAAAAATTGGAGATGTTCTGCGTGTCGTTTTGGAGATACAATTTTTTAAATAATAAATCATTACTCTTCATTTTATACATCACCCGCCTGTAGAAACGATGAAGATGCATGGTAGATTACCATGCGTCTCCATCCAATCAAACCTATGACTAATGAAATCTATGAGTAGGTCACAGAATGTCAAGTAAATATTATATAATAAATAATATTTACTTGACATAATTATATAATATTATAGCAACTAAGACTAATGAGACTTTAGGTAGATATTGACAATTTGATTACCTAACATTCTTTTCGTTACACAGAGGGGCATTGGTATTATTATTTAAAAGAAGAACCGTTGATACGTATTGACTACCTACTGTAGATGTAGAATGTTTATCGACCTGTGAGATTGAATTGAATTGTTTCTCGGCTGTAGCGATCAGGTCTACTCGCTGACGGGAGGGAGTAGAGTGGAATTTCTAAAGCGGAGAAGCAGCAGAGTGAACAACATCTCTTTCATTTCATACTCGTCGCTCGCTTGCGTTATCTGTTATTCTGTTGCTTTCTCGCTTTAGAAATTCCGCTCTACTCGCTCCCGTCTGCAAATAGACCTGATCGCTATAGCCGAGAAATAATTCAATACCTATTGTAGTCTAGGCTGCAGTTCACTTCACTTGATCGTAGGTACAATATAAACATCATATAAAACACGGAAATTTATGTAAGAAGGTACCAATTGAAAACAAAGTATCATATCAGAACAGTTATATCAAAGAATATCGTAAAATGAAACGTAAGTGTTCAATTTGTAGTGTTTGGGTGTTGAGTTCGTGTTCCAGAAAAATCAACGCAAAATTGTACGACCATGCTGTGGAAAAAAAGGTTAAAATTGATGAGAGTAGCTCTTTCATTTGTCAAAGTTGCTACAAGAAATTGTATAAGCACATTGATACCATGACCGAAGAACCCATTACAGGACCATCCAGTATAGGCACTACAGGTATGTTATATAAAAGTTCATATAATTCTGTTTTAATTTGAATTCTTCTCTTGCAATTGTTACTGGAACATTTTTATTTTTACATTCTTTTAGAATCGTGCGAAGCAACCAGTCACGAAACAATTGCCCTTGCAGGACCGTCCGGCATTGTTCCTTTTCCCTACCAAAGTAAATAATAAAATAGAAATTATTTGCATGATTTCCAATCAATCAATTTTTAATCAATAATTTGTTATATTTATTTACAGGCTCATTGAAAACAACCAGCTATGAATCGATCGGTACCACCAATAACACGTTTTTGTCTGACGATAATGAAATGCTAACACAGCTTAAGGATAAATTTAAGGAAACAAAAGATAGCAATGAGCGGTATAGGATTTTAACCACACTGCCCAAAAGTTGGTCTACATATAGGATTATGCAAGAGTTTGATGTTTCCCAATATATGGCCAACCAAGTGAAAGTATTACAACAACAGGAGGGAATAATGTCAGTGCCTAAAAAGAGGATTAGTAGAGCTTCGTTAGGAGAGGAAACGCTAATGCGTGTTCGTAATTTTTATAATAGCGACGATATAAGTCGTGTGTGCCCGGGAAAAAGGGATTATTTGATATCCAACAATGAAGAAGGTAGGATCTACATACAAAGAAGGTTAGTTTTATGCAATTTGCAAGAGGCGTACTCCATATTTAAAAATACTCATCCTGATATTAAGATTGGATTTTCGATGTTCGCCAGTAACCGTCCAAAACACTGCATTTTGGCAGGAACAAGTGGCACGCATACGGTGTGCGTTTGCATTTACCACCAAAACGTTAAATTGATTTTTAAAACACTCCAAAGTAAACAATTACTTCCAGATGGTGTTCAGTCCTACCATGATATGTTTTCAAAAATAATTTGTCAAAATCCAAATGAGCATTGCTGGCAGCAATGTTGCGAAAATTGTCCGGGAATGCAAATTTTGGCGGTAGAACTTATGACCATTCTTAATAACGGTCACGTTGAATCATTACAATTTAAACAATGGCGTCAAGCAGAAAGATGCAGTTTGGACTTAGTTGAAATGGACACACAAGAATTTATTGATACTTTTTTAGAAAAATTACTCAATTTATTGCCACATAACTTTACATCTGAGCGACAGGCAAACTATTTAAAACACGTGAAAAACAATTTAAAAGCTACTGAGTGTATCATAATCTGTGATTTTTCGGAGAATTATTCATTCGTTGTGCAGGATGCAGTTCAAGGCTTTCATTGGGCAAACGCTCAATGTACTATTCACCCTTGTGCTATTTATTTTAAAGATGAAGAATCAAATGATTTGAAGTTTACCAGTTTTATTGCAATTGCTGATTTCACTAAACATAATCATGTCGCAGTGCGTCTTTTTTTGACTCAATGCATAGCGTTCATAAAAAGTAAGTTATCAGGTTTAGAGAAAATTTATTTCTTCTCAGATGGATCTGGAAGCCAATAAAAAAATAAAATGACCGCTTTTAATTTGTGCAACATGCAAAAAGATTTTGGCATAGATGCCGAGTGGAATTTTTTCGCTACTTGTCATGGAAAGGGCCCTTGTGATGCTTTGGGAGGCGTATTGAAACGAAATGCTGCGAAAGCCAGTTTGCAAGATCATCACATAACAACGGCCGAAGAACTTTATTCATGGGCTATTTCTAAGCCAGACTCGAAAATACACTATCAATTTTTTTCGGAATCCGACTATAATAAAATGGAAAGAAAATTAAAAAATCGTTACACACGTGTGAAGCAAATTTCAGGGACTCAGTCATTCCATAGTTTTAAGCCTCAAAACGAAGAGTATATTATTGTGAAACAAAATTCATTTTCAACGGAAGAAAAATGTATAAAATTGTTATGAAAAAACTTAATAAATAAAAATAAATGTATAAAAGTGTTTTCATTTCATCATTCCCGCTTTAAAGTGTTTTTTTCTTGGAACTTACACTAAGCAAAAATATTTGAAATTTTAAAGCCTTAGGGCACCTCCAATCCTGATGGATACTTTGATCTAAAATTAATCCGTTTCAAAAATTTAGATCGTCTAATTTTAGATCAAAATGAAGAATATTGCACCGCTGATCTATTCATTTTGTTCTATTTGCAAAAAGGTAAATGGCAACCCGGTCAAACAAAACGTCATCTATTTGTTTATTGTTTTTTCGTTACGGGAACACAAAAATTGAAAATGAAAATTGAAATAAAAAAGCAATGATAATATCTATATGTCCATCAATGATTTTTTGCAATATAATCAACAAATGATATCTATTTGTAACCACACATACTTCCTATATGTACACATGCCCATTATGTGTGGCCACACATACATTTCATTTGCTACATAAACTTTACCCAAGAAACCACAAGCATTATATTATTGCACTTATTCAACCCAGAATCAACATCATTAATGCGGGATCGCATTTATTCGACATCATTAATGCGGGCTCGCATTAATTCAACAGTTGTCAAGTAATGAAGCGTTAGATTAGATTTAAGAATGTAGTGATGCATTACCAATGCAATAATGCTACTTTAGCAATGTCTTATGGCATTACAAAAGATATAGCATTAGTTCGATCTTAGTGGGGCCCTTTTCAGCATTATTCCAACTTCAATGATGCACTAGACGTAATACATATGCCCTATATATGCATGCTATTACAGCCTCGTGGTTACTTGGGTATATGTGTTTCTCAGAAGGTTTATTTTTATGTGTGAATAAATGAATATTATGTGGAATTTTATATGGATTTTTGCCAATAAATATGTGTGGATTATTTGCCGTGTAGGAGTACAAAATTATGTAATTATAAATATTTATTAACGAAAATAGGACATAATGAACCAAATCTATTTTTAAGTACACTGTAGAAAATCAGTTGAAACCTGAAAAATTTGAACACTGAACAGCAACTAATAAAAGCAGCATTCTCTGGCAATTGGCGGGAGGCAAACTGCTGAGCGATTTAGTTCAAAAGGCATCCAATCTGAGACCAACTGGCATGCTCCGTAGGGAGTATTTCCAGTAGAATGTTAATTATCCGCTGACGCTGCGACAATCCCAGTTCTCCGTTGAACTCCTTCTCCTGGAATGCGAGGGAAGTCACATTCAAAGTTTCACGGGTATCAAACTCTAAAAGCGTTCTCATATATGGGTAGAGCAGTTCACCTTCGGGAGCGTTTTTCGAATGAATCACGGTAAGACAGCGCAGCACTTCATGCTTCACGGTGGCAATCATCTCCGGTGCAATGTCTCCGGTGGGATAACCCCGACCGGCGAGGTAACTGGAAACGTACACAAGCAAGCAATTGCCGAGATGGGGATCATCACGTTCGTGAATGATCGGAATCAAATCCGTCAGTGAAGCGGTGTAGTCTGACAGCGCTTTGGTATTGAGATACATCTGCGCCCGATAGAGCTTCTCCTTCCGACAGATGGTGAGGACCTGAGCACTGCCAATCCAGTTTGAGGATGAGGTTTTCCAGTCGGTTAATGTCCCGTTTACGGAGAAAATAATCACAAAGGACCTGTGCCGCCGAGGGGGCAATCGAACTCAAATCGTCGTTTTCGATGTGCCGCGCAATGATAGTCATGTAGTGATCCGTGTTGGGAAGGCGGTCTTGCCAAAGGAGGTTTCTGAAGAAAAGGACGTGGAATAAGTTATGTATTTTTAAACAAGTTCGTTTAAAAGTATCAGCCTCATTTTTGCAGAATCATACATGTCCAGTGACTATAAGAAAGTACATTACTCATACTTACTTCTCATTGATCTCGATCAGGCAGGCCACCATCGCTTCGAGGCACAGTTCCGGTGTCTTCCTGGTAGCATTCATGTATTCGCCGAACATTCGCAGTATTCGCTTCTTGGCCACTGCAAGCCGGCGATGATGACCGGCTGCTGCCCGATAGCAATCCACAGCCAGTTCGATGGCTTCTTCCCAGCGCTGCATCGACGTCAGATAGGAAATCCGATCGCTCCAGGCCCTTGCATTGACTCCATGCAGACTCTTTGAGCATGAGCATGATTGACCGCCCACGGATTCAATTCCGTTATTGCCAGATCAGCTGTATTTACACAAAGAACCAACAGATGATGTTTGGGACTAACATACATCTTCAATGTGTAAAAACTGGTGACCCATTATGAAGCAATACCGGCACCGGCCGTGCCCGAATGCTGGTCAAGTAGGGAATTGGAAGGAACGTGTTGACATGATACTCGTTTTGGAGGAAGCCGAGAAATTCTCTGCACTTACACGAGAAATCACTGGGATGTTGGATAGTTGGGGAAAGGTTAACAGCAGGGTTCGTTTTGGTTAACGATACGCTGAAAGTATGTTGCACTATCCGCCAAGAGCAATGGACCGCTCCAATGTGACTGAAAATAGACAAGCATAACGAAAAACAAAACAAAACAAAATAGACAAAATAAAACAGGCTATTAGATATTGTCTTCAAAATTTGGTAAAAATAAATTATTTGTTGCTTTGCAAACCAGCTCTCCTCGATGTCCTAGATCCCGGCCAAGTTCTGCTGGACCCGCAGCTGCTGCAGTCGGCACTCGTTCACATCAAACCGGCCATCGCCGAAGTGTCGGAAACCTTCCGGTAGTAACATGATATCTGCGTCTAATACGCTCTTCTTGCACCGATTGATTTACAAACTAAGCCTGCACACCTAATCAAAATTCACTTTGGCACGGGTTTGGTTGCAGCAAACAGAATCAATGAGAAAAATAAATTCGCTTATGACCTCTTACTTTACACGGTTGCTACTAGACAGGATACGTAAATATTTCGATAAATCCACCCACAACTCTGGCTTCTGCGACTCTTCATGGAATAGCCCAATTCTTTTGGTACCGAAAAAGTCTGCCAATGATGAAAAAAATGGCGACTTGTGATCGATTATCGAAAATTTAATAACGTATAAGAGGATGATAAATTCCCTCTGCCTAACATCGAAGATATAATAGATTCACTAGCAGGTGCGTAATATTTCACTCATTTAGATCTGTCGCAAGGCTATTATCAATGTAAACTCGACTCCATGCAGACTCTTTCCGGCAAGCAAATACAGCTGACTACCTTGCGAGACGACCGTATTGTAGCAAGCCGATCCGCCAGCCAAAGCAAGAGCAGGAGACACGTTGAACCCGGTGGCTAATTCCTTGAACTGAGCGGAATTGTACATCAACCCAACGTTGGACAGGCCGATCGATTCCAGTTCTTTATTGGTTCGAACGTCGGACAGATGAAGCATTTCCATGGTATCCAAACAAGCGATCGTCTTTGGCCCAAGCCAGTGCAAAGCTAGCAAATTATATCCCATATGGATGTGTCGTAGGAAGATGAGTGAAATTCGTCCATTACAGTAGCTAATTTGATGGAAATATAGTTCAGCACCGCGGGCTGCTGCGAAAACCGAAAACCGAAAATCGACAGTTCTTGATGAATCAGCAGCTTGTATCAACACCATCTGCCATGCGAGCAGTGGTAAATAATCTTGATAACCAGCCATTGGATGAAATTTGATCACCTTCAGTCTGTGACGGATCATTACAACGAAAAATTTGCTCGATGTTGCCAATGCTACCAGAGTATAGTTCAACAAGTGTTCCTCGTCCCCAAGCAAAAATAGGCTCCACCGTACAAACCTCTCCACGAGCTCCACTAAACAAACAGCGAGAATCACATCCACGAAAAAGCGCCAAGTTCGTCCATTTCAGATGCAGCACCCCAGTATTCGGTGTGATCACCTCATTCAACGTCCGAATCACATCTCCCGTTAGGGTGTCAATCATCAATATGCCTCCTCTGGCGAAATCAGCCAGCAATCTCGTATTATCCTCGTTGAATGCCAGCGCCGAAACTGCTCCTTGTGAAACTCCGTCCTGACAGCACCACTTTAATGTTTGGGAACAGTCGAACGCCAAAATATGGCCATGCGATGTCCGTACGGCAATCATCTGAGAAACCGTGCAAGACGTAGCCAACCCAGCATCTACACGCTCCACCGCGGATGTAACCTGTGCCTCCTCCTTGCAAAACAACATGTCTCAGAATCGACTCCATTCGCACGTAGTCTTCGGCCATGGAAGGGGTTATTGTTGACCCCAAATCTCCATCACAGTTGTGCCCATTCGACGTCACACCGTCAACGACGGTCCTACCGAGCGCCGAAAGGCTTTCCAGACCACTATCAATTTCGCTAAGTAAGCTCTCCAGCGTTGGCAGCTGGTCCACAGCGGGAATGGAATACTCTTCATCGTCCAGCTGAAATCAACGGAAATAAACACCCATAATATTACTACAACGACAAACACTCTTATCTTTAATTGCTGCAGCGCTACCCACCTCTTCAATATCCAACTGTAGTGACTCGGCCAGCAGGCTGTCGTTCGATGATCCATGATCAGATTCGAGCAAGGAGTGCAGCGATGGGGCTTTCAAGTTGTTCATGGCGGAAGATGTGTTTTTATTGACCGGATTGCCTATAGCCAGCATGCCATGTTCTCAATAAGTTAACAGAATTTAACTCCAGGATCGGATTCGTCACTACCCGTGAAAAGAAAACACGTATTTTGATTAAGTTTTCGAGATTATCGTTCTCCTCCCGTTTTTCAGCCTCTGACTTTTTGCTCTCGGTTCATTTTCTTCGCAAAAATGACATTTGTAGAGCAATATGCGTGAAGGGCTCAACATCGTTTGTTATATAAAGTACATGCACAGATAAATCCGATTCTATTTTTTTTCTTAGAA
The DNA here is from genome assembly GCA_024533555.2 of Aedes koreicus. Classification (NCBI taxonomy): domain Eukaryota; kingdom Metazoa; phylum Arthropoda; class Insecta; order Diptera; family Culicidae; genus Aedes; species Aedes koreicus. The sequence continues at coordinate 195,267 of JAHHFK020002740.1, read as the reverse complement.
TGTTGCCAGCACTATACTCAGAAAATAGATCATGGCAAAAAAGTGATCCAAAACATGCATCATTTGGATCAATTTTCTAGGAAGATGCAAAAATTTAAATCAGATTGTGGTATAAAAGCCAATATAGAACGCCGCGGTGCAAGAATTTAGAACACATCAGATCAAAATATTTAGATCTATACCAGTTTCCCATCAGGATTGGAGGTGCCCTTGAACTAACACCTTCAATACATGAGAAATCAAAAAAGTTCTTTAAAAAAAAGCTAAAATAAAAACAAATCAATCAATTATGCAACTGCTTCAAATCCTCAGATCATGGCTGCTGGAATCAGTTATCAATGTCCACCAGCGGAAGTTCTGGTGGGATTGTTGCTTGGATGCGAGGGGCACGCAGAGCACTGTGTGGAGTGCGTTGTACTCAAAATATTCTTGGTACTGAACAGAAATTTAAAGGTACTTTGAAAGTATTTCTAGCACTCAAGAATAATTTATGAGGAATCATAGAACTCAAAAGTATTTCTAGATTATTCCAAGTACTGGATAGTATTTAAAAGGAATATAAAGTACTCAGACGTGTTAAATGTGTACTTAAAATATTTGGTAGAATTAGAAGAGAATTTAAAGTACTTAAAAGTACCTAAAAAAATGTTAATGAGTAATGAAAGTACTCAAAAAAATAGATAAGTATCACCGACAAACCGACATGCAACTCAATCTTCACTTTTGATCAAGAACCCATAACGACCGATTCAAATGTGCAGCGATCCCATCTGTCAAAACCTGTAGAATCATTTTATCTAGATAAAATTAATTTGTTCAGGATAGCTCAGACATGAACCTTCTTATCAAGTTCCCAAGCATGTTCGTGGCTTCAATGAACGTTCTCAGCGAACACGAAGATAGATGTCAGTAATATGATTTGAACAGAAATATTTAGACATTTTCTATTGTCATTCATGTCGGTTTGTCGGTGTATTTTTTTTTATTTTTTATTTTAAAAAAAAAATACTTACAATAAATTAATTATTTATCAACTACCACCGAAATAACAACAATATAAAAAAATAAAAAAAAAAAAAAAATAAAAAATAAATAAAAAAAATAATAAAAATACATTTTGTTTTGTATACATTAAAAAAAAATTCCTCTTTAATAAACAAAAAAAATTGCCACCAACAAATAAATAAAAATATTTTCACCAAAAAAATTCTTTTTTTGTTTTCCGCTTTATACTTGGGGTGAAACAGCTCTACTCTGAGTTGCTTTGATGCACCGTGTAACTCGCGAGTAACTCAATTTAGCTTAAAATTGAATCAATCTCAATCGAGTATTATCGGTTGCTTCAAAAAGGTTGACTACCAATTTGTTTGGAAAAAATAATGGACATTCCGCTAATGGCAATAGAAGGTGGAACAACGGAGAGCCATATTTCACGACTATGAGGGTTCTAGGAATATTTGATAAGTGATACATGATACGGACGGCTTTACTGAAGTCCGATTATCAGGAGTGATAGCGGTATTTTTAATTTGTTAATTCAATTCTAAGAAGGTTGAAGCTTGGGTCGGACTGCAGCGTGCTGAGCTCGACGTTGTTTCTTATCTTGCCCTCGTTCCACAGCACCAGGTCATAGTCCGACTGGTGAGTCAAAGTATTTGGCAGAAAATAATGGGATATTTCATGTAAATTTAAGTCAGATAAGGCCGAATGAAGGAGCTAGACTAACATTACATCCCGCTACCCTATTTCTTTTTTTTTTGCTAGGCCAACAACAGTTGATAAGCCTACTGTTTTAAATTCTGAATATTAGAATAATAAACATTTTCAATTTAAATAATCTTAGTTGCATTGTTTTAATTCAAACATCAAACATCTAGGTTCTTACCATAGTCGGTTAACGTCTTGGCTTTATATGAAAAAAAGTGAAAAAAAATGATAAGTTTGAACTGTGTCATAGAATTTCCTATGCAGTGGACTTCTAGATCGTGGGGCTTCAAATGGTTAGTTGACAACTTCGAAGGAGAGTGCGACCGACCTCTCGTCCTCACAAGTTCCTACATCACGCCTCCACGTGTCATATGATCACAAAAGACTGCCAGCTGAAACATGGAGACGCTGGTTGGCGTAGCCTGGGCAATGTTGTCAATCTGACAATAGCGAAGTGAGGGGGTGCGACTGAAGATCGTGTACCTTAAGTCATATTGTATATTTTCCATTCTCAATTTATTAATAATTTCAGCACGCATTAGAATCATGGAACACTGAGTTGAGAGCAGGCAATAAGCAATTTGTGAAAGCAATAAGCTTGAAATGCTATATATAATAACGCTTTAGAATCATCTTTGCATTCCAAAACCATGTAAGAGCCTGGAGCAACATGACAGGCATCAAAGGCTCAATTTGTTTTTTAGCATTTCAGCATAACATTTAATATTAAATTGCACTTCTAAACTTCAACTCCTATATTCATAAAAGATTGGCATGTGCATATAAGCAATGTAGGATTGAATCCTGAGAGTAGGATTATATTTTAATATTGTGTTTAGTGGTATTATGGTAAGAAAAGCTATTATGTCAGAAATCAGCAAACCGGACTCTTCGATCACTACAATTGCTATCTTTGAAATATTACTAGAACAGTATACAGAAAAATATTACAACATGTTTTATAAAATAATATCTTTTATTGAAATTTTATCTTTGATATTTGGAATGATCTTTTCTGTTCTCAGCTTTTCCAAGACTAGAAGGATATTAATACATATCTAATTTTTATTTATTTTTCAGTAAAAATCCATTAGATGTATCATTTAAGTTTGAAATTTGAATAAATTAGCATTCTTGTCTATAATGATATCCTGATTTTTCGTGTACAAAATATACTAAATATTAAATAAAATATAACTGGGAAAGGGAGGGACCATCAGGGCACCCAAGTAAAAGGATTTGGATAGGGAGCATGGGACTGCCTCCTCCCTATTGTTAACATTTCGCGGAGCGAGGGCGGGCTCTTCGACCCCATCTATTGGGTTTATTCTGTCAATCGAGGGCTCGATTCTAGTACTGTCTGTGTGAGCTTGCTTTTGGAAGGAGATTCTTTTCCCTATATTCGCGGGTTTCGCGTAAGTGTCTCTGCTTACGGGCCCGCCCAAACGTTTTTGGCCCTTCATACAGGATCTTGATGATCACATACAATAATAGAATCCTGATCAAATCGTTTCTCAGATTATTCCACTGCTATGGAAAGTTACCTTGCTACAATAGATGGTAGTATTATATCATCATCGTCATCAAAAAAAAAAAAATAAAAAAAAAATTATTTAAAATTTTTTTTTTTTTTTTTTTTTATTTTTTATTAAAAAAAATAAAAAAAAATAAAAAAAAAAAAAAAAAAATTTATTAAATAAAAAAAAAAAAAAAAAAAAAAAAAATAAAATTAAAGAAATTTAAAAAAAAGAAAATATATTTTTTATATATATTTATTTTATTTTTTTTTTATATAAAAAAAAAAAAAAATTTAATAATATTTTTTTTTTTTTTAAAAAAATGTATTTGTGTCAAACGTATTTGCTTTCCCCCCCCCCCACCCCCCCCCGACACACACCGGGAGGCTAGGTTTATTTGACCCCCCCCCCCCCGGCCCCCGAAAAACCCCCTCCCTCCTCCTCTGTGGCTAGAAACTTCCGGCAGTTTCTCTTAATATGGCCGGCTTTCTTGCAGAAATGACAAGTGCAGGAATCACCAACTGACTTGCCTTCCGCGGAACGCATCGCTTTTTCGATCTTAACAGATCCACTTCCTCTTCTTTCCAGCTGTCGATTGTACTCATCAACGAGCTTCGATTTGACAACATCAAGCGAGATGTCATCGTCTGACCGACTATCCAGAGCCGTAACTAATCCGTCGTACGAAGCCGGCAGACTCCGAAGCAGCATACATATCTTGGTTTCTTTATCCAAGGTAGTACCTGCAGCATCGAGACGATCGAACAAGTCATCGATATCACGCAAATGATTTTCGACGTTACCGTTTTCCACGAGATTCGACGCACACAACTTCTTCAAAAGCGATACTCGGACCGATTGCGTCGTCTTTTGATGATAGTTTTTAAGAGCACTGTACGTATCGCGTGCGGAATCACAATTTCTCACTAGCGACAACTGACTGTCTTCGAGCAGCAAGATTATTGCCGCTTTCGCTTTTCTATCGGAACTTTTCCATGCTTCGATACGATCCGCCACCGCGGGGAGCTCATTTTCGACAACGGACCACAAATCATCGCGAGCCAAAAGCATTTCAACACGCAACTTCCACGTCTGCCAGTTGCTGCCGTTTAGTTTGGGGATCGAAAACTTCGTATCGCCCATCTTCACAAGCACTTTTCTTCACGGGGTAAACAAAACACTTCCCGACTTCTCACTGGCAAACTGTTCTTTTTTCGTTTTTCACAGTCTCGCTGGCGGTGTGCTCACTCACACCAACACTTTTCCGTCGTTCACAAAACGATGCTTAGCAGCGGAATCACAAAAGCACTATCCGGCTCTTCCCGGCCGAATCTTTCCACTTTCCGAATTCTTCCTTTTTGGGTCACTTGCTGGGCCCATAACCTGTTGGCGGAGTACAAGTCTACACAGCGGAACACCGGCAAAGGATTTCGGATCGTATGTGGAGGAAATCACACGCGAGAACTAGTTAACGAGTTTTTATTAATAGCGAGGTAAAATTACACGTCACATTTGGTAGTGAGCTTTCTATCGAATGGCGCGCACACGAAAAACAAGGTGCATGCACAAGGTATACTTACGAAGAGGTGAGCATTGTACCTTTCCACATATACCAACTCTTTGGCATAGAGTACAGCAAACATTTTGTTCGCGAAAATTGCCAATTTTTTATGGAAACCTAACTTAACCGCCTATTCAGCATATTGTTATTTGGCCTTTTACCATTTGAAATATTGTTAAAACTACATAGGAGATTGTTAGTTTATAGTTGTCAACTATAAGGGTAAATGTCGTAACAAAAACGGAAACGGTCGTCATCAATAAAGGAAATGGTCCAGGAATGGTTTGTGATTATGCGGGTTGTTTTAAGTCAATCGATACCAGAATTGTGAGGCACCCTTTTCTCCATCGTTCATTTAGGATTCGTTTGAGTACAAAAATCTGGTCGGCCGCACTTCTGGATTCTTGGAATGCCATCTGGTATGAGAGCATCGGAGGTAGTTGTTCTCGTAACCTGTTTAAGAGAATACTGGCATATATTTTGTAAGCCACGTTACATAATGTGATCCTTCGATAGTCATGAACCGCTTGTGGGTTGTGGTTTTTGGGTATTGGTACTTGAAGAGTTTCTGTCCATGATTTGGGTATTTTGTTAACACAAAATGCTTTTTTCAACACTCCCAAAAGCACATCGTATAGTTTTCTCTGTGCCATATTTAAATAGTTCGGCCGGTAGTCCATCCAGGTCTGGTGCAGCATTATTTTTCATCCTATGCAGAATGTTTTGGATTTCTATTCAGGTGGGTTCATTTCCCGGAGAGCTTACTTCTTCCAGCACTCTGTGCCTCCGCCTCTTTAAGTTGCTGTTCCCATTTCGGAATGCTTATGTATTTGCGATTCTTTGAACTAGTGATCCTTTTGTTCTTTTTAATGAATCGGAATGTTTGAGTCATTTGTTCAAGTGGGTTGAGGTTCTGGATTCCATCAAGAAATACTTTAACCTTTTCCTCAAAGTGTCGTTTTTCTGCTTCCTCTTTTGAGTGTTCTGGCTCCTTCTTCAATAGTATTGTTCCGATCTTGTAACTGTTTCTGGCGAGCGAGAAAATATCGCTTCGAGGCCTCTGCTCTCCGAGGGGTTTGTGGAGATCTTTTCTCACCTATGGTTGTTGTCGCTGCTTCATTCATGGCATCCGAAATTTTTGTCCACTGTTGCTCTACGTCATTTGATTGATAGATGGCGTTGTCAGCCATTAGCTTGCTGTCCATGCATTCAGCATGACATTCCTCATCATTTTTTAATTTTTCTAGGTCCATTTTAATCTTCTTGGTAGGATGTCGAGCACTTCTGATCTGTTTTTCACTTAAAACACAAATTCGTGTGTTCTTGAGTCTACACTCTAACATTTTGTGATCGCTTATTATCGATGGGTGGAAGAAAGCTCGAACATCAGGGAAAACAAACTCCTTCAGTTTGCTCATCAGTATATGATCTATTTGGGAGGTTGAACTGCGACTGGCCCACGTCACTTTTACTGAGTCTGATTTACTTAGTGAAAGGTAGTTCCTCATGTTTAAACAGTGCAACAAGGTTTTTAGTTCCGAACCGTTTAAATTAGAGTATTCATGTATGAGATTTCGTCCCACGTAGTAATCGTCGTCTTCTGCTAGGTCATTTTTCTCTATTCTTGCATTCATATCTCCTGTAATTATGACTCGTTCTCGGTAGCTCGGTGGAAGTTGTGATAAGTAATGTCTTCGCGTGTCAAATTCGTTTTCAGCACTTCTTATGTATGTTGAAATGAAGATGATCGGACTCTTGAAAATCTGGCAAAGGTAAGAACATGAGTTCGAGCTGATTTTTTTTAAAGCAGCCTTCGACATATATCATTTTATTGACTAGTAATGCCGTACCACCACCAATTCTGTCTTTTAGCATGGAATCATCATTCACATTGAACCAACAGTAATTTTGTGTATTTATTGTGCACCCCGCCATTCACGTCTCCTCCAGAGCTATGATTACCTTACCTTACCAATCAGACTAAGGCCGGTGTGGCTTCTGCGGTACACAGAAGTTGTTTCTATTGTAATCGGTCCATGGCTGTACCTCGCCAGCCTCGCTGTCTGCGGAGGGTCCGCAGGTCGCCTTCTACTTGATCGATCCACCTTGCTCGTTGCGCGCCTCTTCTTATTGTACCTGTCGGTTCGTTTTCGAGAACCATTTTCACAGGGCTGTCGTCCGACATTCTTACGACATGCCCAGCCCATCGTAGTCGACCGATTTTTGCGATGTATACGATGGGAGGTTCTCCCAGTAACTGGTGCAATACGTGGTTCATTCGCCTCCTCCACGTTCCGTCTTCCACCTGCACTCCACCGTAGATCGTACGCAGCACCTTCCGTTCAAAGACTCCAAGGGCACGTTGGTCCTCCACCAGCAATGTCCATGTTTCGTGGCCGTAGAGAACTACCGGTCTAATTAATGTCTTGTAGATGGTCAACTTTGTTCGATCTTAGCGTCCTTCAGAGTCCAAAGTAGGCACGATTGCCAGCCATAATGCGCCTTTGTATTTCTCTGCTGGTGTCGTTATCGGCGGTCACCAATGAGCCCAGATACACGAATTCGTCTACTACCTCGATTTCATCACCGTCGATCTGAACTTTTGCTAGGAGGCTAACATTGTCTTCTCGTGAGCCTCTTCCCTTCATGCATTTTGTTTTTAACGCATTAATCACGAGCCAAATCCTACCAGCTTCAGCCTTAAGTCTGATGTACGTTTCCGCCATCGTCTCAAAGTTACGTGCTACGATATTAACGTCGTCGGCGAAGCCAAATAGTTGGACAGACTTCCTGAAAATCGTGCCACTCGTGTCTATCCCAGCTCTTCGAATCACACCCTCCAATGCAATGTTAAACAACAAATACGACAATCCATCACCTTGCCGTAACCCTCTCCGAGATTCGAAGGGACTCGAGAGCGTCCCTGATACTCGGACGACACACATCACTCGATCCATCGTTGCTTTGATCAACCGCGTCAGTTTTTCCGGAAATCCATATTCGTGCATGATTTGCCATAGCTGGTCTCGATCGATTGTATCATACGCTGATACAATGATGAATTCGATGAAAAGATGATGTGTGGGCACGTTGTATTCGCGACATTTCTGCAGTACTTGCCGAATCGCGAAAATCTGGTCCGTAGTAGCGCGGGCACCCATGAACCCCCCTTGGTATTGCCCCACGAACTCCTTTGCAATTGGTGACAGGCGGCGGCATAACATTTGGGAGAGCAACTTGTAGGCGGCGCTCAGTAGCGTGATCGCACGATAATTGCAGCAATCCAGCTTGTCGCCCTTTTTATAGATGGGACACACTATTCCTTCCATCCAATCCTCCGGTAAACATTCCTCCTCCCAAATCTTGGTAATTACCCAGTGCAGCGCTCTGGCCAGTGCTTCACCACCGTATTTTAATAGCTCGCTTGGGAGTTGGTCAACACCAGCGGCTTTGTTGTTTTTCAACGGACCAATTTCCTCCTCAACTTCCTGAAGGGTTGGGGTCGGGGTCCTGTCATCTTCTGTGCGTGTTCCTAGATTTATTACCGTGCCACTTTCATTCGCTGTAACATTACCGTTCAGGTGCTCGTCGAAGTACTGCTTCCACCTTTCAATCACCTCACACTCTCCTGTGAGAAGGTTGCCATCCAGGTCTCTGCAAATATCAGCTTGTGGTACGTAGCCTTTGCGCGAGCTGTTTAACTTCTCGTAGAATTTGCGTGTGTCGTTAGCACGGTACAGTGCTTCCAATTCTTCGCGGTCTCGATCTTCCCTCTGGCGCTTTTTCCTTCGAAGAATAGAATTTTGTCTGTTCCGTGCCTGTCTATACCGATCCACATTCGCTCTCGTACGGTGTTGCAGCATTCTTGCCCGTGCTGCATTCTTCTCCTCTACTAACTGCTTGCATTCGCCATCAAACCAGTCATTTTTTCGATTCGGTGCAGAAGTACCTAGTGTCACTAATGCAGTGCTACCAATGGCGGTTCGAATATTTCTCCAGCCATCCTCAAGAGTAGCTGCGCCAAGCTGCTCTTTCGTTGGTAGGGCTGCTTCTAGATGTTGCGCGTATTCCTGGGCAACTTCGGTTTCCCGTAGTAGCTAAATGTCGTGGCGTCCGAAATCGACGCGTGTTGTACACCGTCGAGAGTTTTGAGCGCATACATACTGCAACTAGGTAGTGGTCCGAGTCTATATTCGCGCTGCGGTAAGGGCGAACGTTGATGATATCGGAGAAGAATTTCCCGTCGATTAGAACATGGTCGATTTGATTCTCTGTTCGTTGGTCAGGTGATCTCCAAGTGGCTTTGTGGATGTCTTTACGGGGGAAGAAGGTACTTCGGACTACTAAACCACGGGAGGCCGCAAAGTTCACGCATCGTTGGCCATTATCGTTCGATACGGTATGCAGGCTGTTAGGCCCCCATTCCGGTTTTTACTACCCCCCCCCCCCAACCTGAGCGTTCATGTCACCAATGACGACTTTTACGTCCCGCTGCGGGCAGCCATCATACACCTGCTCTAGCTGCGCGTAGAACGCTTCTTTTTCGTCATCGGGTCTCCCGTCGTGTGGACAGTGTACGTTGATGATGCTGTAGTTGAAGAATCGACCCTTGATCCTCAGCTTGCACATTCTAGCGTTGATCGGAAACCATCCAATGACGCGTTGACGCATTTTGCCCAGCACTACAAAGCCTGTGCCCAGCTCGTTTGTGGTACCACCGCTCTGGTAAAAAGTAGCCGCTCGATGCCCGCTTTTCCATACCTTCTGTCCTGTCCAGCAAACCTCCTGCAGTGCTACGACTTCGAAGTTACGTGGTTGAAGTTCGTCGTAGATTATCCTATCGCAGCCAGGGAAGCAGAGCGATTTGCAGTTCCATGTTCCGAGTTTCCAATCGTAGTCCTTAATTCGTCGCCTAGGTCTTTGCCGATTGTTCCGGTCCGTATTAACTTCTGTATTATTTGTAACATTGATTTTTTAAGGGCGGCTTGTTGGGCCTTCCCCAACCCCCTGTCTCGCCGGAGGACCATCGTGCACAGCACTGTTTAGAGTCCCACGCTGGCACGAGGACGATGATCAGCCGCTCCTAACATGGAGAACAGACGCTCAGATATGAGCTGCGCCCTAACATGAAGAACAGCCCAGATAGACTGCAGCCCCCATTCCCTGTCAGCATATGACCAAGGGCCCACCGGGGTTGGTTACCCGATCTTTCCTATGGTTACTCATACCCCAGTCGGCACCACGGGGGATAGGAGTTACTGGACACTGTCCATAATGGTGGAGTTCCTCCACGGTCACCTAAACCATTATTGATCGAGACCTCAGGTCTCCTCATTCGATGCCGCAGCTTTGATTCCATCGCGCTTTCTATGTCCATGACTGTAAAAACATGATTAGGAATCCGCAATTCAATTAGTACAATAAGAAAAATGTTCATTCGACTGAATTACTTACCTCTGATTTTCCTAGTAGTACTTAGACTCATCTAATTAGTAAAATCACGTTGGTTCTGGTACGTGAAGCATAGAATTCGACGTCTTTAAAAATTGAAAATACTGAGTCGTAATTGCGGTGCTGGCAGTTCAACAGGGAAAAACAAACTTAAGGCGTATTAACACTCTAGAAATAAACAGGGCGTATTTTGGTTTTTTACCAATTTTCATCTCAATAAAACATATTTCTGCATATATTGTGTGAGAAAGTTAAGCACTGCATTATACAAAATGTGAGCATAATAAATGGTTTATTGAAGCATTCTACGGAAAATAGAATTTGATTTTCGTATTCCAATCCTTCCCTCCAGTTTTCTCGGTTTCGTGATTTTGGAATACCGCCCTTTTCAAATGTTAGTCTAGAACTGTTGTTTTGCGGTTTATTACATTTGACAATGCGTCTTCTGTATATGAGTATAGGAGACAAAGCCATAGGAGGTTCTTTCAATCTATTCAACAGATAACGCTCGTAACATTAAGAACAATCAAAGAAGTTCAATAATCCAACATTAATTTCAGTTCTCCGTGAGTCGTCATGCCCAAACCGGACATGATGGAAAGTGCTCAACACTTGACCTCTAATTTGTTCGTTTCTTCGCAGGCAAGTTAAAATAAGTTTAACGAGGCAACAACTTACCTACTCCTTTACATGGCTATACTCTTTTGGTACCGTTCGGGTTATTTTGATGATCTGATTCGCATACGCAGTAAGCTACTAAATACCTACACTGACTGAAGAAAGTACGCGCGCTCGGACACAAGCACATAAGGAAGCGGAAGAAATGGCATTAATTTAAAATAATAGGGTAAATGCGCCAGTTTTGGCCACCCCTCAGAAATATGTTCAAATAACGACACGGCCAATACCGGTGCGTTTCCCTTATAAAAAAAAAAAAACTACCGAAGAATGTGACTTAGAAAAAGTTCCTAAACAGTCCTACCACGGCCCGAACCCATCGAGGCACCGGTCGTGCCGTTAGTTCCGCTTCCGCCGTGCTAGAATGCTGCTGGATGTTTTCAAACTCGGACTGTAATTTCCGCTGCAGGCCACCGTTGGTGGTGACCACGCAGATTTGTGCCTCCAGGTCGCGATTCACCGATCGCTCGCCGAAGTTCGACGAGCCGATAAGCGTTACATTCGGTAGCGACGATCCCGGCAGATAGTACCACAAACCCTTGGCATGATACGTCCACCCTGGTCGTTCGTACTCGAATAGCGAGACTCGATGATCCTGTCCGGACTCCTTCAGCTTTTCGTAGAATTTTCGCGCGATTAAAGAGTAAGCCGCCGGAATACCGCCAGCTGGACCTTTAGCACCAAGGAAGCCGTTTGCCTAAAACGTTCAATTGAAACAAGTTATCGACCGTTTGGAAGTTTAGTAGGGTGCAACTTACATTAGGATGGGCCATTAGAATGTCGCACTCTGCTTGGCAATCCTTGGTTAGCGTGTCCATGTAGGTTTCGGTCAAGTTGAAGTAGCCTGTTGCCAGTTTCAGTTTCGAATCCTTCAGACACCCCGAGAGTAGGCTTTTGGTGGCCAAACTGTCGTGGTGGATTCCGAGTTGACCCATTTCAATCAGCGGGAATATCCACGTGTCGGAGACTGAAAAACAAGTAGACGTTTCCGTTGCAATAGAAGTAATGCGAGAATTTTATCCAACTGCTTACCTGTGTCTTCCTCGCAGACACTTCTCTGTCGTTCCAGGACTCCCTTGAAGTAGTTCCGTATCCGCTCCCTCGCTTCGGTAGCGAAATCCGCATGGTCGCTTTTGTACGGTAACATGTTCCAGCTTTCGTGTAGATTGGCATCGCCATTTCGATTCACATTCAGACTGAACTCCTGCACTTTGTTTAGGAAGTCCGCGTAAAAGTCCGCCAACCTGCGATCCTCGATCATCACATATCGATCCTGTCTGTTTGTGAAATAGTCGTTTGAGAGATTCGCGCCGCTAATGATCACTGTGTCATCTATCAGGTAGAGTTTCATGTGTTGTATACCGAGCAATTCGTTCCACCGAGGTGGCGCTAGCTTTTTGGTCAATCCTCTCAGCACCGGCGTATGATATAGTGACAGTCGGAAGTTGTCGCTCTCCTGAAGCAGTGGCATCAACGTGGTCTGGGAGTTCTTCTCCCCGCGTGTTCCTCGAGTAAAATCCAACAGAATGTCCACCTTCAGCTGCACGTTCTGCTTCATGTTGTCGTGGATGGCATTGACCAGCCGTGTCTCCTTGCTGCCAATGCCTAGGTACAAACTGGCAAGCATGATTCTTCGCTTTGCGACGGCACATTTCGACACCAGGGTGTTGTAGAAGGCAGATGGCTCGAAGATGACTTCGATCCGATCGCCCGAAACGGGGAAGCAGGGCGATACGGTGTGCAGCCAGTTTAACGAAGCTAGACCCGGAGAGAGGAAGGATGTGGCACTGCTGCTGTTGGTTCCGACTCCGTTGCCATTCGCCGACTGCGGCGTGCCGGTTGATGCTGCCGGAAGAAATTCACCCACCGGCGGGGGGTAGTCGGTGATGATGGTGCTGAATAGGCGGCGGATCATTTTGAACAGTGGCTGGAGGATGATTTGCCAACTGAAACGAAGCATAGACGCGTGGTGAATGAGGGTCATTTTGTTGTTTTTGAGGGTTTGGTTGATTGCGTGAGATAATGTGCTATGAACAAAGGGTTAGATGATCAACTTTCAGGTAAGGGAATGTTTCCAGAGGGCTAACGAACTACTGTAATCTAGTGCGTGATTTAATATACAGCCTCTTTTCGCATAACAGATACTATATACTTTACACGTGACTTCATATATCTATGCGACTGTTGTGCGAATAGGGGCAATATAGTTCTACTTGGAAAGGAATTTACACTGGAAGACACCAATAATAGAGGTATATGGGGGAGCACGACTTCGGCAGCGGTCCTATTTTCGTCATTCATGTACGCAGAATCAACTAGTTTGGTTTGAATATGACGGAGTAATAGTGATGATTAAAGGAAATGAGTCCACTGCCGAGGTAGTGCTTAAACCTACTAGTATATACTTTTTAAAATGTAGATTTAAGCACAGAAAAAGAGAAGTAACACTTTGAATAAGTGCTCTAAATAATATCGGCACGGAACTCACTAACGTTGTGGCAGGAGTCTCGCGAAGTTATTTGAACTGATGGTTAAATGCATGTTCGATAGTTGATGAGAATGAATTACGTCTGTTTGTCTGTGTTGTAATACTTACACAGAGAGGAATTTGATAGTCAATTTTACCATTATTGGGGATTAGGATGACTATTGCAGTATAGCGATTTTGAACCGACTATGATCATGGTCAAAACTACCATTAAAAATAGTTGATGCAACATTTTTCATAATGTCGGAATAATCCTTGTTACCATGATTATAGTCAAAAATGCCACGAACGTGGTAAATTCGACCATTTTCATGGTTATTGAAACCATTATATGCGATAGTCATCCTGACCATGATTTAATTGTCGTACCCCGGTGAAATTTTTCTCGGAGTCGTACAAGGTGTAACGCAATGCCTGGTTCAGAGAGCAGAGTTAGAAAGACTCTGTCTGAACATGTCATAAGGAGAGTCGTATATACAGTTGTAGAATTCAGAATATGCTGACTCAAATATAGGGTTTTATTTTTCATTAGGGCGAATCTACAATTGAGAGATTCTCTCCGGGCTCGCTCTCTTTCATTCATTTCAGCGCCATTATAAAACTTTCGAGTGATTCTTTAGTACAGATCGAATCACAACAGTGCTGGCTAGCATACTCTAAAAATAGTAGAATGAAAAACGTAAAGGTGATTGGTTTATGAATGAAAGAGAGCGAGCCCGGAGAGAATCTCTCAATTGTAGATTTGCTCTAATGAAAAAAAAAAAAACCCTAGAAATATTTTTTTTATTAAAAATTAGTGGATAATTATTGCGCTATTTTGTCCCTTGTTCACACTACAACTTATATTACGTGATATAGAGTATTCTTGATACCAAACGCCATACACATTATTTCTAGTGAAAACTAGATGTATAGATGCTGATATCAAGTTAGTCTATATCACGTAATATAGGTTGTAGTGTGAACGGGATATTAGATTGATTGCTAAATCGGCTACAGTTTTCGACATGAAAACATATTTTTACAGTGGTTCGGTATGTCTTTATTTCAGCTTGCTGACCCCACTCCCGCACGGTTGTTTAGTAGTGCCAAGAAGACAAATTGGGCCAAACCCGCGGGTTTTGATCGTGCTGTCCCAAAAATGGCAAAAGCCGTTTTGGGAGGCGCTCGGTTTTGCAAATCTCACCGTTTATTGGGCCTTTAGGCACGAATGGCTCACTTCGTTTGCCACATGTGCATATGGCCTGCCAAACCAGGTGCTTCGAAGCGAGTTTCAACAGCTTCTTCCGTTTGAAACGGTCACGCACAGCAAACGGTTATTTTCCCGTGACATATTCCTGTCCCGGAAACTGCTTAAAATCCGCTTTGATGTACAGTAGCGCTCAAAAGTGATTTGACATTCAATTTTTTTGAAAAATAAAAACGGCAACACTGCCACAATAGTTTTCAGCTCGACCTGTTCCCTCACGAAATGGTGTCGCAAGTCGATGTGCCTGCTGCGGGGTGAATATCTTATTTCTTTCTCTGCCAATCAAATTGCACTTCGATTGTCGCAGCTTATTTGAACTGGCAGTTGTACTCCAAACAGTTTGGAAACGTTTTGGAATCCTCGCCACCACAACGCTTCTTGTGTTGCGGCAGACATTATATATATATATATTGCCATATATATTCCGCTTCGGTCGTAGAGAGCGCAACTGTTGGTTGCTTCCGACAGCTCCATGACACCAATCCACCAGCGAACTGGAATACATAACCGGTGATTGAGCGTCTTGATTCGGGGTCATTACCCCAATCCGCATCGCTGAACCCTTTGAATGATCCGTCTTCTTGCTTCATGTAAATGAGTTTCATCAGCTTTGTCCCTTTCAGGTAACGCAAGATTCTCTTGGCCGCCGTCCAGTGTGCTTCTCCTGGATTACTGCTGAAGCTGCTCACGGAATTAACAGCGTATGCGATATCAGGCCGGGTGCACTGTGCCAAGAACTGTAGACCACCTATTAACTCACGAAACGGCACCGATGTCATCCGCTGCTTCTCGCATTCATCCTTCGGGCTCATTTCCTTCGACAAACGTTGATTTCCATCGACGGGCGTCGCAACCGGATTGCATTCGATCATGTTGAAACGCCGAAGTAGCTCATCGATATATCGCTGTTGGTCCAACATAACTGCATCTTCAGCACGGGTGATCCGCATGCCCAGTACTTGTTCCACTTTTCCAAGATCTTTCATGTGGAACTTCGACATTAACTGATCTTTTACGTATTCCACCCATCTCGGCTGATTCGAGAACACCAGGAAATCATCGACGTAAACAGCAATAATGATGACTCTGTCACCGTTGACTTTATAGTAAGGAGTGTATCGAAAATAAGCTATCCACAAACTTTCTTTCAAATTATGGTGAAAACCGATATTTTAATCATACAAAAAATTGATCCTTTGTTGTACGAGGTTAAACTTGAACATAATGAAGACCGGATGAAATTTAAGTTATTCCTTCACGAATTTTCGAACTTTGGATCCAATGCTCTTCATCAAGTTCCAGACAAGTGTTGCATCGCATTTTTTGGACGCTTGAGCCCAAATTTTTTTGAACTCCTGCATGTTCCCAGCTGCCTTACCAGTCTTCTTGAAGACCCTCTTCACGATTGCCCAGTAACGTTCGATGGGTCGAAGCTGAGGGCAATTTGGTGGATTGATATTTTTCTCAACGAAATCTATACCCTTTTCCGCAAGCCAATTGAGAGTGGTTTTGGCATAGTGAGCCGACGCTAAATCCGGCCAAAACAGTGGAGGTGTACTATGCTTCTTATATAAAGGCAACAATCTCTTCTGGAGACACTCAGATCGATAGATTTCCGCATTTATAGTTACGATAGTGTAAAAAATGGTTGACTTCAAATCACAGGAACATATTGCTTGCCATACCAGTACCTTTCGACCGAATTTCTCCACTTGAATCGACCTGTCCGCATCGCTCACATCCTCCCCAACGACGGCAGTAAAGTATTGTGGACCTGGAAGGGTTTTTGAGTCCTCCTTTACATAGGTCTCATCGTCCATCAAAACGCATGCATCCGGACGCTGCAAAAGACGCGAATACAATTTCCGGGCCCTTGTTGCTGCTCGCTTCTTCTGTTCTGCACTTTGTTTCGAGATTTTCTGCTTCTTGTAGGTCTTCAGGTGGTTTCGCCTCTTGATACGCTGGATCATTCCGACACTCGTTCCTGCTTTTTTGGCCAAATCAAGTATTGACATTGATTTGTTCTTCATGATTAGAGATACCACTTTCTGCTCTAGTTTCGGGTTGGAAGAATCGGGATTTCTGCCTCTTCCTGGTAGCTCATCCAAAGAATAGTGTTCCCCAAACTTATTAATGATGGTTTTAACACTCGCATGACGAATTCCAAACCGCTTCGCCAATTTTCGCATAGTAATACCCTTCTCACTTAGCCATGTGTCCAGAACCTTAATTTTCACTTCCTTTGCAATACGCGACATTTTGAAAACGCAGAATTTGAACCGCACAAACAAGTAAACAAAAGAAAGCCGGCAGTCAAACGCACAGCATGCAGTGTTCAGAGCATAAAAAACCATCACAAATACATGCGTACAACGCAAATGTATGTGGATAGCTTATATTCGATACACTCCTTATCTGGCCGGTGAAGTGCTCGAGATGGCAGGAAATGCCAACCCGCGACAACAAGTAGACCAAAATCATACCACGTCACATGCAGCTGGCCATCCGCAACGACGCAGAGCTGATGAAACTTTTCCGGTGTGAACATTTCATAGAGTGTTGTATTTTTCAGGCTGTCCTGTTGTACAAGAAGGCCGAATGAAATGCCTAAGTTCAATTGGAACCACGTTCTCTCCGTTAACTAAAATCCGTCCTTTTCAGGACGAACAAATTAATTTGCCTATCCAAAGAGTTTGTTAATTTGAAGTTTCTCTTGCGTTCATCAAAATTAACATTCCCACGCACCGGCTCAACATGGCATAGCTTTAAAGGTCGCGTCCCGGAGTAAATGGCCAAGCACGTTTGATAACCAACAAACGAAATATATGTCCATATCTCGACTCTCTTTGGATAAGGTTTTGTCCCTGAAAAGGGCATTTTTCTTTTGCAAAAGGTGATGTGAATTTAACCTCCGAAACCATACAGCGTGATGATTTCATTTCCTCGCTGGTGACTGGCGCAACTAGTGAGGCCCGTCCCCTTTTGTAAAAATTGTTTCGCATTGCCTTTGTGTTACCGTCAGATCGACCATGTAGTTGAGTTCGTTGTTGTTCCTAGTTGTGTATAGCGGATTAGTTGCTGGCAAGTAAATTAGGCATATTTCTGTTAAGAAAATCATCCGTCTAGCGTGCAGTAATTAAAGCTAATTATTGTGGCGCAATAACTGAATTTCGTCTCCTTTGGTGCACTTTAGATCACATTGCCTTCGTTGGTCCGCCTTCTTTCGTGCAATAGCATCCAACGCCATTACATAAAAGCTTTTAGCAGTACATTTTGATTCAGTCTTACGACAGTCGTGGAGCTGGGCACTGGCTGTAGGATCGCTGTTGGCGGCAGCAAGCACCACGAAAGGTCCACTGTCGAGCAGTCGTTGCCCAGAGAGGCGTTGGTGCAGTTGGCTGTTGGTGCCGATGCGCCCGCCAACCTCGCTTCGAGAAACATGGCTGCTGAAACCTACGAGTTGGCGGGAAAAAGCCGCTCGTGACAACGAGACAAGAATCATCCCACGTCACCTGCAGATGGCCATCCGCAATGACGAGGAGCTGAACCAAGAAGACTAAGAAGAAAGCCCAAGCTCAATCAAGAACCATGTTTCTCCCCCCTTGCCAATTAAAGAGTTTGTTTGGTTGAATTTTTCTCTTGTGCTGTTGGAAATTTCAATTACCGCGCCCTGGCTGAACATAGCATTGCTTTAAATGCTGCGTACCGGAGTAAATGACAAAGTGCATTGAACAACCAACGAACGAAATTCAAGAACGGGTAATTCGAGCCGAACTGCAAATTAAGGTTGTACTGCGAACGTTTAGTGTATGGGAATTAGATGAGAATTAGAACAATCAAGCGATCTAGATTGCACATTTCTGCATAGTCCTACGTCACCTTTGCGCACAACCCCATTGGGCTGTACCTTATAGTTTTTCAGATGGGTAATGTGTTTTCCTTCGGAAGAACTGCTAATGTTAACCTTCCTCGGGTATTAAAAAAAACTGACACATAAGACATCAGGGTCAATATTGACTCGGATTTCAACCCTTTCTAAAATTATGAAATTTCAACCTAGACACAATGCTGCACCCCATTTGAAAGGTCTCAAAAATGCATTGGTGACGGAAAAACCTGGTTCCAGTAACATTGGCCACCGGGAATCTGCTACAAAGGGAAGGAGGTTTTGATTTCTATGTGTGAGCAGAATTACAAACAAAACATTCCAGACTTGTTGTAGAGGGTTGCCGTGGACGAAGTTTCTCGTGAAGATGGCGCTGCGGTTTATCTTTGCCAAATGAAGGGCTAGAGTGTTGCCGCCTTGAGCAAAGTTTCTTATTATGTCATTTTTCCGTGTTTTGTCATTATCAGATAAGTTCCAGATCTTGCCGCAGATATGGCGCTGCAGTCTATCTTTTCCAAATCAAGAACTCAAGAGTGCCTGTCTTCGGCAAAGTTTTTCAGTATATCATTTGTCGTCTTGTGAGATTATCATTTTAGTCATGCAATCTATCTGAAAACAAATGAAGCTCTAGAGAGTTGCCATCATAGGCAAAGTTTCTCATTGTGACATTTGTCGTCTTTTGATGTAATCATATTAATTCCAGATCTTTCAGCACAGATGGCGCTGCAGTCTATCTTTGACAAATGAAACTCTAGAGAGTTGCCATGTGAGACAAATGTTTTTTGAAGACATTTTGTTCTAACTTAGATGTGTGTTCTCTCTACTGGAACTAATCTGATGATGTCAAAAGACGAAAAATGGCATACCAAAAAAATTCGGAGACGGCAGTGCTCTAAAGCTTCATTACCTTGCCATCGGCAAGATCTGGAAATTATATAATAATGAAAAAAGACGAAAAATTTCATACTGAGAGACTTTGCCCAAGACGATAATTCTCTAGAGCCTCATTTGACAAAGATTGACTGCAGTGCAGTCTCTGCCGTGAGATCTGGAACTAAAAAAACGACACATGACATACTGGGAAATTGCATCCAAGACGGCTCTCTAGAGCTTCATTTAGCAAAGATAGACTGCAGCGCCATCTTTGCGATACGATCTGGAACTAATGTGATTATTTTAAATGTCTTCATCTAACATTCTCAACAATTTTGCTCAAGACGGCAACTCTCTAGAGCGTCATTTGGCAAAGATAGGCTGCAGCGCCATCTTTGTGGCGCAATTTGGAACTAATCTGATAATCTCAAGTGATTTTATTTTACATTCGCATCAACTTTACCTAAGACGGCAACTCTCTAAAGCTTAATTTGACAAAGTTAGACTGCAGCGTCATCTCTGTGACGAAAGTTGGAACTAATCTGATAGTGTAAAATGACTACATTTTATATTTCAAACAACTTTTCCGAAGACGGTAACTCTCTAGAGCTTCATTTGGCAAAGATAGACTGCAGCGCCACCTCTGCAGCACGATTTAGAACTAATATGATAATATAGAAAGACGATTCGTTACGCACTGAGAAACTTTGCTGAATATGCCATTTCTCTACAATGAGTCTGGAATGTTTTATATGCATTTCTGTTAACACAGCGAAACTAAAACTTCCTTCCCTTTAAGCAGATTCCCGGGGACAATGTTACCCGAATCAGTTTTTGTTTTGTTTCATTCCTTTTTTGAGACCAGAACTTTTTAAATGGTGCATAAAAATTGACTCAATTTCGAAATTCTACGAACGGTTGAAATCCGGGTCAATATTAGCACTAATGTTGTCTTTTTTTTTTTTTGTACAACCACCTTAAACGGTTTTAAAAAAAATATGTTTATGTTTAAATGAAGAAATCCGTAAAATATTAAAAGTCAGAAAATTTCAGCCCGATTGGTTTAGAAATAAAAAAGATAGCGTACATTGAAGTTGCACCATGGGTCAGAATTGACCCAAAACTTCGGAAGTTTAATTTCACTTTTTCTTTGCGAGGGTCAGGAAAATTGACTTATCGGTGTAATGGTATTCACGGTAGTAGAAAACGAGGAAGTGTTTTAGGAATGAACTCAGTATATACTGCTATTTTGGGTTTATCACTAAAACCTAGAATTGAGTCAACTTGTTCATATATCATTCCGATTCAAGATGCTAATGCACTCAATGATGCCCAAATTTTAATGATGTCCGAAATAGTTGCAAAAACTAAAAATCAAATCTCCTTCTATACGTGGTCGATTTCATTTTTATTCCCTTCAGGTGTCATCGAAGTAGAAGAGCGACAGACCGCGGCATTTTTGAAAGATCAAATCATGGCAGTGATCCGAAGCTACGGGTGTTTGGTTCAGTCTACCTACTTCATTGCAATGCGGTGGTAACTTCATTTAACTGTCAAAAATGAACTGAACACGAAGCAAGCAAAAACAAACAGCATGAAAACAGATCGAAAGCGGTTCTATAGATGTTGATATGGGATATGCTCGAAAAGAAAGAGCTTGATTTTCGTTTGATATTGATGGTGAACAGCTTCATCGTCGCTTGACAATTATCAATTGACGATGACTTTGCCGGGCCCTGGCTGCAATAATTTCCTGTTCGCCTTTTAGCACATACAAATCTGTCTTGATCTTGGTCTAGTGCAAGACGAATAGATCATTGCACCGAATGTATTAACCTCACTTTTTTGACAGTTCAGGGAGCTTGTTTACAAGGTGTTAGAATTTGAACCGCTCAAACGAAATTTTTCATTGGCTTCTTCCGGATTCTGTACGATTAGATCCAGGAACTTATGTAAGGCCCTTATTACGGGTGTCACTTCACGGTGAAAACGAATCACGGTGATAACTTGCGAATCACGGTGAAAAAGATCGCGTGCAAATCAAATGGGAATCACTTGCACCATTCCTATTACGAGTGTCACTTCGCCCGTTTTCACCGTGAAGTGACATCCGTAATAGGGGCCTAAAAATAAGCACTGGTGTCTGTTTTCCGGCAAGTTTACTTCAATCGTAATAAATTTAGAGCACAAATTCTCAAACCGATCTTACTGAAATTATTCCAAGTCCACGTAAACAAGCTCCCTGAACTGTCAAAACTGCATTGATGACGCCATCGTGCAATGATCTATAGTATTTTCAGGAAACAACCAATAACCCGAAGAACGGCTGCTCTTTACAGGCAGCTATGAAACGTCGAGAAGCTTTTTTTTTTAAATCAAATCATAGAGTAAACGTAGTTAGGATAAGGCTCCATCTATTTCTGTAGCTGCTTGTCCGCAGATCAAGCCAGTTCCGCACATGCTGGGTAATTATTTCAGCTAATATCCTGCGGCGGTGTAAACGACCGCAGTACGGATGTGTAGCATCCTTAATACTGTTGTCGTTCAGACTGCAAAACAAATGTTTTCACATGTTCCCTGTCCACAAAAATGGATCCAAACGA
This sequence comes from Aedes koreicus, assembly GCA_024533555.2. NCBI lineage: Eukaryota > Metazoa > Arthropoda > Insecta > Diptera > Culicidae > Aedes > Aedes koreicus. The sequence continues at coordinate 173,254 of JAHHFK020002740.1, read as the reverse complement.
GCCGTGTATAACTAACGAAGGACTACAGCGCGTCGTAGCTTCTCGAATAAGTGGTTATGGATCCTTTGCATTCTCACTATAGGCAATTATAAGGTTCTATCAATAAGTTGAATCAGTTCAGTGATGTCTCCAAAACTGCTGCGGAATTGTTCTTTACTCCCGTTCCCGTCGACATATGACTTATTGGGGTAAATGCATTTAACCATCGTTTGAACTGGATAGTAGTCATTTGCGCTAACCATAAAAGCCAATTATTGAACAGTTAAGCGTCGATGAGGTTGCCACTGTCAACCGAGGAGCTCCAAATTAACATCATCATAAGCAGTGAAAGCATCTCGCGTTCAGAAGATCTTCAACGCCCAGGCAGCAGCTCTTGATTATAATGTGAATACACTTAGAAATCAACAGTATGTAGACGTGCTTCAGCAACAACATAATATTCTTAAATAGGCCATATTTTTCAGCCAGGTGCATATTTCAATCTTCAACCACTTCTATGAAAAGCTTCATTCATATACACTGATAATAATCTTGCGCCTTGACCACCCTGAGGCTCACGGTATCGATCCGAGCTAAAGTTAAATGAATAACTATTGCTAGGTGATTGAAGGCTCGCAATGTAAGGCAACCTACAGCCTTCAGCGCCACCACCAACATTTGACGTTCGATAACTCCTCATTGTTTAATTAGCTAGAACTTGTATTTGCAAGATCATTGCACACAAATATCCGTTCCACCGTGTCTTGAAACCTGAAATATACAATCTTCTACATGCAATGATAAACATATTTCCTTACAAAAATGACCATTAGGGAAACAGATGACGCAATCATTTAGGGATGCTACGAAACAACATAAAAAAGAAATAGTTTGAAGAGTGATAGGGCAACAGATTCTTAATTACACAGATCATTGGAAAAAAAACACTACCAGATGCCAAAGCTACTCAAATTGATTCACATCAAGTGTATTTACATCACCGAACCGACGGTCGTCAACTAGCGGATTTCTTGCATCCTGATGCACGTGGCCAATCCTTAACTACGACATAGATCGATTAAACGGTGACAGTGCAATCTTTTCAGCATTCATGCCCGTATAGTGAAACGTATCAACAACATCTACTAATCTACGCATCAGCAGGTAGTATGACTATTCCCTCGAGAAAAAGGGACATCATATTCAGAGGTCAAACTCAAAGTGCTTACCTTTCTCAAACCACTGTGGGTACCCACTTTCTATTGTTGTGATGATCACGCGTTGCTGATTACCACTTTGCTCACGGAATTTAAAATCAGCTGCTGCTGTTCCTGACGTTTGCCACGATTTTCGCGAATGATTTTGCACAGCAAAACGAATGGAAGCAAAATGACAAGAGAGTTACATAAACATCAACATAATCAATCGCTGCCACGAACATAAACAGAGAGACGATCCTCTTGCGAATGCTCAATGAGAGAATAGTTCTTACAACGGCCAGGACCGGATGGCCAGGTTCTATGAAGTCTGTACGAGCGAATGACAAACCAGTGAGAATACTCAGCACTGTCTCATCGGGAACTAAACAAAAAAAAAAACATTCACCGATCGAATCACGGGCATTGCGACATTTGTTGCCGAATTGGCAAAATCTATTTTTACCAACTAAAAAGGAAAAAAAAAATCCGAAAAACGAAAGCAACTTAGCAGAGAATGGAAGCGCGCATTGAAATGAAAAACCTGCATGTTATTCCTGAACAATGATTACCTGAGAATAAAATCAATAACACTCATATTTCTTGCTTCGAGGGTACACTACTTCCAAGTAACTAGGCGACGTTCTAGGATGACTACTTCTTTGATGATGCAGACTTGAAGATGTGCCACATAGCCAGCCAACCCCCTAACACGGGGAATATACAAGGTGAAAACTATACTAATGGATGGTAACACTAATAAAACATAGCGATTTGCCGTATGCTAATTAGTCGAGAGTTTATATAGGCTTCATACTGTACGGCGAAGACTTTCACAAAAAAACGAAACACACGAAAAGCACCGCTATTCGACTATTATTCACTGACAAACAGTACCTGAACCAGGCGATGAACGAACGACACTAGCCACAGACCGGACCGGAATAATGCAGTAGCAGCACTCTGCAGCTGACGGGCTTGTTCGTGCGGATTTTTTTTTTATTTACCTCTACTACACTGCACAGCCACAAGACCCGAACAAGGCTCAAGGGGAACCAAACCAACCAACACTGGATGGACGAGGACAAGGACGACGACTGCGTCGCGGAAATGAGCGCAGAATGATGGTGAGAAACGCGAAATTTTGTACGCGTGTGTGCGCTCGGTGCAACATGCGGGAGAGACGATCTTTTTTGTTTTGATTTTCAAATGAGAACTGTCAAAAATGTTATACGGTTTAAAATACTGCGTGCACGTGGCCCAAATGGAATTGTTGCATTTGTTGTGTTCTTAAGCACGCTACACGCCCGCTGAAGTTCACTCATTTTTTGATTAAATTGATTAAACATGACTCGTTTATAGATCATTGCACGATAGCGTCATCAAAGCAGTTTTGGCAGTTCAGGGAGCTTGTTTTGGACTAAGAAAATTTTCGGTAAGATCGATTTGAGATTTTGTGCTCTAAATTTATTACGATTGAAGTAAAACAGCTGGAAAACAGACACCAGTGCTTATTTTTACATAATTTTCTGAATCAAATCGTACAGGCCAGTATCGACTTAAAAAGTAGAGAGGTTACGGATTTTTTTTCATTATTATCAAGCGGAATTTTGACATTGATCTGCATGGAACAAAAGGTCACTTTCACTTACGGAATAATCGAGTAGAATATTTGTCCGAAAGTAAAAGTGACAGCTCCAATTAGTTTGCGTGGAAACCTTACAATTTCCAATTTTATTTTTCGTTCTTTTCAGGTGGTGGATACTGCTGCAGAAATTGCTTTTCGATTCTTTACTTTTCCGTTTCAGTAAACGGAATTTGACATGGGTTTGGGATAGAAAACAAAATTTCTTTCGAACACGATACCGACCTTACAAAATCCGAAAAAGGCCAATGAAAAATATCGTTTGAGCGGTTCGAAATCTAACACCTTGTAAATAAGCTCCCTGAACTGTCAAAAAAGTGAGGTTAATACATTCCGTGCAATGATCTATAGGCAAGTATCGACTTAAAAAGTAGAGAGGTTACGGAATTTTGTTCAATATTACCAAGCGGAATGTTGACAATTGATCTGCGGAAAAAAATCCCCCCCCCCCACAAAAAAATCCAGCGGAATATTTTTCCAAAAAAAAAAAAAAACCCCCCCAAAATTTGGGGGGAAACCTTACAAATTCCAATTTTATTTTTTGTTCTTTATTGCATTTTCCGGATAGCAGATAGAGCGATCTACCATGAACCACTTCTAGCAAACACCACAACGCACCAACACAAATCTGTAATTCAATTTACTGTGGTTTTATTTACCCCACATTCCCTTATAATTTTCCCATATTCCTAATCCTTTTCCTTTCTCTACTTTCTCTCTCTCTATCTGGCCAATTTCATCTAAACTTTTCTCTCTATTTTTCACACTTTTTCTCTAGCATTTTTCTTCTTTACTCTTCCTCCTTCTTCCTCTTCGGCGGTAAAAAAGACCTCGCCTCATCTGCACTTTTCGGAACGTACTCACTCAAGCCGCGTTACTTCCTGCTTGCTGCCACCGTCGCCGTCAAGATGCTTGCCGGAATGTTTCGCTGCGTCCGATCGACGTGGACTCCACTGCTTTCGTGTCGCTGGCTTGCAGTGCCCAAACGAATAGGTCGATTGCCGTCCGTCGTTCACTTCCACCTGCGCGCATGAGCTCATTCGGAGCACCTTAAACGATAAAAAACGGCCCTGAAGGGCAAATCCCGTCATCTATTGTGAGGCATAAATAGGGTGTTGTCTCACTAACCCGTTGTGGGGTCGTTTTCTGCTTTCGGCGTCGGTGTTTCCTCCGGTTTACCGCACCGTGACGTCGGCGTTCTACAGCGTGTCCGTGAATGCTCGGGTAAGGTTTTCTGCTTTGGAAGCCTGCCTGTAGCCGAGCCTGATGGAAACGAGAAACGAGTGGACATAATTGACGGTGTCGTGCTGGTTTTAACCTTTTTCTACCGGTTTCAGTGCTTCGTGCCGTTTGATGCAAATAACCTCCAATCGGCGTACTACCACGTGCCATCGAGTGTAAACTACGGGATTGTCGGACGGCGTAGCCCCTATTGATGGCATCTTTGTGTTTGGGCCTGATGGGAGAAGATTGGAATCATGAGAGACGTTGTTTGGCCGGTCCCTGCATTTGGTCTTACCGGTTGGTATTCTGCCCTTCGTTATCCAGATTTCCGAACTGCTTTGCCTCCACTGTGATGACGACGACTTTTGGCGTGAGGCTACTTCTTCCGAGCGAAGCTACTTGAGGCTACTTCTCCAATCAAACACCTCTGTCACACGTTTTTTCCACACTCGATCACCAATTCGGTGTACTTTTATTGTTTCCACGCACTTTTCTCGCCACTTGCGGTTTTTTCATGCGTTGCCACAATGGCGGTTTTATGTGAATTGATTGCTGTTTGCTTTTTGCCTTTTGCAACCAGAAACGGAGGTCACTGCATGTTTGTGTGTGCGTGTGTGTTTCGCGCTGCTGCGCAGCGATTGAGCAGCACTGCTTCTGCGTCGGCGCTCTCGAAAGGCCTTTTCTCGTAGAGCTAACATTCCATTTATCAGTTGAGGGATTGAATTTTAAATCGCCCGTTGGCGGAGTGATAGATAGTTTTACATATATTTTGCTCTCAATATTGCTAGCTACCTATACATAACTATGACGTAACATCTTTTCGGGTGGATACTGCAGCAGAAAATTTCTTTTCGATTCTTTACTTCTCCGTTTCAGTAAACGGAATTTAACATGGGTTTGGGATAGAAAAAGAAATTTCTCTCGAACACGATACCGACCTTTAGGTCTCATAATTGCTTACATTAATTTTCCTTTTTCTTAATTCAAATATAATAAGGCTTACATTTGTATAAACAGGCAGAATTTTGATCCGGATATCTAGTAGTCACCTTCGAAAAAGTTACACGTTATCAAAATGTTAATAAAAAGTTTTCAACCCATACAATTTCCAAATCCACTTACCAACTACCAAAATAGACCTCAATATCTTTAATTTCTCCCCCAATCTTCCAAATATAAAATACTGATAGTAAATTTAAATAATACTTTTCTACAAATGACTTTTAGATATAATGCAACGATAATAAATTTGCACTGAGCAAATTTTCCGCAATGGCGTTTAAGCCTTTCGACGTGACAATGACTCACTTCGCGTTCTTGTCATTCTCACTATGCCGAGGGATCTGTCACCGTATAGTTGAACCTCGTTAATCTGAACACTCCTCGGCCCATAAAACCTGGTCCATATCTTTGGCACTTGCCTGTCACTTGCTCCGTTGATTTAGAGTTGGCAAGTACTCTCTGCACCATCTCGTCCAAAATTCGTTCGCCAACGCCAAAGATCGCTTGTAGCTGCTCCTCAGCTCGTTTGCCAGGATAAGGTCGGTTTCGTGTTCGAAAGAAATTTCTTTTTCTATCCCAAACCCATGTTAAATTCCGTTTACTGACACGGAGAAGTAAAGAATCGAAAAGACATTTCTCCAGCAGTATCCACCTGAAAAGAACGAAAAATAAAATTGGAATTTGTAAGGTGTCCACGCAAACTAATGTGAGCTGTCACTTTTACTTTCGGAAAAATATCCCGCTCGATTATTCCGTAAGTGAAGGTGACATTTCGTTCCATACAGATCAATTGTCAAACTTCCGCTTGGTAATATTGAACAAAATTCCGTAACCAGTCGATACTGGCCTTAACGACGCACTACTGGCATTAAAAATTATTTGGTCAAACCAATCAATGGCAAAATGTTTGTGAAAAATCTGCGATCTCCCCGCATAACGAAAAACAATTTGCCATATAGTCAAAACTATATTTCGAATGTAAGATATATTATCACATTTTATGTTATTGTTATCCAATAGTTTAATCTCGCTTTCACCATACAACCTCTACATTAACACATATTGTTAATGTTTACCATATTGTCATTGAAAGGTTTCTTATTGTCTGCACGTCTAGATTATATACCAACTTTTTGGCATAGAGTACAGCAAAAATTTTGTTCGTGAAAATAGCCAATTTTATATGGTTACCTAACTTAACCGCCTATTCAGCATATAGTTATTTGGCCTTTTACCATCTGAAATATTGTTAAAACTATAAAGGTTATTGTTAGTTTATATTTGTCAATTAAGGGTAAATGTCGTAACAATAACGTAAATGGTCGTCAACAATTAGAAATAAGGTCCAGGAATGGTTTGTGAATATGCGGGTCTGAAAAAGGCTTCTGATCTCTGATGTTGAATGATCGATGGGATGACAGGTGTTGGCGGGTTTAAGAGCACCCGTACCGGTGCGCGACTAAACTATATTTGATCTAGAAAATAAGAAGAATGATTAGTAATTTCCATTTAATTCCAACTACCTTTATTGCTTATCTTGACAGATACGCGTATTTCGTCTACAATGTGCAGACTTCTTCAGTGTCGTGTACTAATACTCGACTCCTTATTTTTACTCCTTCCGATATTTGATCGCCCTCACCATCACTTCAAACCATACCGGGCGCAACTAACAGCGCTAGCAAAATTGTGGCGACCACGTGATGCGACGGTATTTTCTTCATGTTATTTTTTCTTCATGAGACTTTCGGTAGGCCTGAAAAGCACCATAAGTCACATTTTCCTCTCTCGGAACCTCTGAGGTGCCCCGGGGGAACCTATAGGAGAGGACTATTGTATTTTTGCTCCAAACCACGTCGTGCGACAGCTCTTTCTTTTTGATTTCACCAGTAGAGTCCTTCGGTAGGCACGAAAAGAATAATTTACCACAATGGCCCCTCCGGAAACATCTGGGGTGATTAGGCAAAACTTATAGGAAAGGACATTTATATTTTTGTAGCAAACCCCAGTAGTTCCCAGAGAGACCACTGTAACCGATGGCTCTTTTCATGCCAACCGACCGTCTCCGCAAGAGAAATCACGAAGAAAGAGCCATCGCAATTGACTTTGTTTATGACGATCACCGAATCTGTCAAACTGATGATGGAGCACTAGTTTAGCAGCGACCGATACAGAACACGGTAACAAAATATAGTAGCGACCAGTGTGAGATTGAGTGACTAAACTAAAATGACAGCTCGATGCGCTAGTATTTTAGTCGCCCTGATAGTTGCGCCCGATACGGATGCTCTTAGAAAATGTCGCACACTGTCTGTCGTTTAGACAAATTTTCAAACGAGATGTGTGTGTGTGTGTGTGTGTGTGTGTGTGTGTGTGTGTGTGTTTACAATCAATCTCCCACTGACCGGCAGTGCTTTTATGGAAGAAACTTGTCTGCATTTCTTCAGTAATTTATACACAGAAAAAAATCTTGTTGTACCTTTTTACCACTACCACTACCATTTTACCCGACTATGCCTATTTTCAAAACTACCATGAAATTTCAGTCTAATTTACTAGGTTTATGGTACAACCTTCAACATTTGTGGTATATTTGACAGATCTCGTATTGATATCTACCGCACCATGGTTGATCTAATCGCAGGCATGGTAAAATCAAACGCATTTATAGTCAGGTGAAAATTTTTGGTGTTTGCGCTTAATTTTACCCTCGAAATGGTAGTTTCTACTTCGGTTTTTTTTGCGTGTATGGGATCACTATGTGCAAACATTTTTAGCCCTGGAGATTGAAGGTGACATCCAAGGGGTGAGTCGCTTAGAACACTGTGCCAGGCACGCCGAAGTCGAAAATCTTACACCATAATGGAACATGTGTGGCACTTTTGTGGCACACTTTAAGCAAGCAGCCCTGAAAAATTGACGTTTTAAGTTTGGGGTGTTGTTTACGCAAGAAACCCAGATAAATCCCGGTTTACAAGCGGAGAAGTGATGTGCCTCCTGGATCTCGCCAAGATAATATGCAGAAAAGGTTTCAATTCCACAATCGTCACATCCAACATCATCGAGTTGTTCGACAAAGGTGCTGAACAGCACTCACGTGTATTGTACGAGAAAATTAGGCTGCATTTTGCTTTCAATAAAGTATATTTAAGATTAATACATATTTTTATCTCACAATCACTTTCTGTTACCAGAGATATTAACGGCTCAAGGCCAGTATCGACTTAAAAAGTAGAGAGGTTACGGAATTGTGTTCAATATTACCAAGCGGAATTTTGACAATTGATCTGTATGGAACGAAATGTCACCTTCAATTACGGAATAATCGAGCGGAATATTTTTCCGAAAGTAAAATTGACAGCTCCCATTAGTTTGCGTGGAAACCTTACAAATTCCCATTTTATTTTTCGTTCTTTTCAGGTGGATACTGCTGCAGATATTTCTTTTCGATTCTTTACTTTTCCGTTTCAGTGAACGGAATTTAACATGGGATTGAGATAGAAAAAGAAATTTCTTTCGAACTCGATGCCGACCTTCAGCCTTTGATGCCTTTTGTAAAAAAGCTGAAAAATATTAAAATCAAAGTTTTTTCTTGGGGCTGTGAAAAGTTCTGGGTGGAGGCGTTATGTCTTATTTGCTAAATGAATGGGCAAATATCGAAGTTGTCGTTTTTGATGGCTGAGAGAGAAAACTGACACATTTACAGTCTGATCAGGCATAGAAATAATCTTCATTTTCGAATGCTAGAATGTTCTTAAAGAAAACAATGACGTACATATTCGGACACATCGACATCAAGCGTTACTAGTCATCCTCCTGCTGCAGCACAGTTTATATGCCTCAGCATTGCAGATAGAGGAACATCTTTGGAAACTACGAATCAGAGTGTCGTAGGTGGTAAGTGGACTGGTGAGAAAGTGGATAAATCAATCATAAATGTGCAACAGCATTTAAGAATTTTCGTACTTACTTGCAGCGATTAGCTTCTTCAGCTCCATTTGTCACTCAAACTTGCTGTCTCAACACTAGAGTATTAAAACGCGATTTTCGCAACAAAAACCTTGACTGAGACCCAAATCGCCTGCAAAATTTGGCAAAGCAAAACAAAACAGTCGCCTGGTTGCCAGGCGTAGCCAAACCATAAAGATTGAACTATCAAGTTAGGGAAGGTCCATTAATTATGTCACGTAGTAAGGGGGAGAGGGGGGGGGGGGGGTGGTAAAACGTGACAATCCATACAAAAAATGTTGGAGGTCTATACAAAAAACGTGACAATGGGAGGGTATAAAAAGTCGTTTTTTGCGCGACATAATTAATGGACGTTGCCTTACCGTGGCACACGCGGGCACATTTTGGCACCACGATTGGACCAGCAGGGTTCATCGTAACGTATAAAGGCACACTAAAAAAATTCGGCATAAGTGATTTTGAGCTGAGTGACTCACCCTTGGTGACAGCTCTATTTAAAATCCAACGACCCATTTCGAGAATGCCTGTCCATACACGTACATTCTGAGGTAATCTTCATATACAATAAGAGCTGCATGAAAATCTTCACATATCAAATGGATATATGAAGAGCTTTCTCACTCTAGAATCAAAAATGGAAATTCTTGATCCTGGCGTGTATACAGTTAAGGTATATTTTTGATAATATAAAACGACCTCACCAATGTTCCTTATCTGATGCTGGAGAGCTCGTCCGGATGCGGGAGCGGGGCACTAAAAAAACAAACAAAAAAATGAAAAAACCACGACCATAACACACTATGAGAGGGATTCGATTCACAACCAGGGATGCCAGATACTTTTTTCAAAAGTCTGTTACAATCTCATGGAAATGTCTGTATTTGTCTGTATAAGGGTTTTAATTTTGGTTTTTAGGTGCTTCTATGGAAAAAAAAATTTTGTAAATCGCTATTTCTCGATGCTGATAAACGAGTAGAGGTGAGATTATGTTTTGTAAACATCGCATACTTTCCTTTCACTTCCATGCATATGATTAAATCACTGTCGTTTTTCAATCACTAAATAGGAGAAAGCAAAATATTTCGATCTTTAAGTTTCAATGTTTTGAAAAATTCTAGGCAAATCGATTATTATTATCATTCATAGATTTAAAGAAACAACTCACCGTCACTTCACTACTACCAAATAATTAATTCCAAAGGCTCGAGGAATTTTAATTTGGTTGTACATGTCGCTTGTGAAAAGTCATTTCACATTAGATGAAATGTCCGACAAAATGACTTTCATGGCGAGCATTGGTTTTATTGCTATTGTAAATTGAAATAATTCGCTCGACAGCGGCCGTCGAATGTGTTATCACATGTGTTATACCTTTTCTTGAAAAACGTGTGTAAAAGTTAATATGGGCAGCCGGTATAAGAAGCAAGTTCAGAGAAAAACAAACAAAAATTTTCAGGTTCTGTTCTAGGCTTTTTATTGATAAACATTTACATGACAGTTATCGCACAACCGCAGCGCCGCCTACCAGGAGCATAATGACATACATTTGAAATGGTGGTTTAAAGTTTTACACAAGTAGCAGACCGAAGATGAACGTCTGTTCTCTGTGGTGTTATTGCCAATATTGCTGGAATGAACTGTCGTAGACACGGAAAGGCCCAGTCGCCACTGACGTAAGGATAAGCACTTGTTGCAACATTCTTCGCAATGCAGATTTTCTGGAAAATCCACCACTGAAAATCTCAATTCCCAGAACTCGTCGTCGATTGGTTGAACTGATGCATCATCACTAATGTTCTCAAATCGTTTGATAAGTTGAAAAATTGTTGCATGGGCTTTTGCTCTGATATTGTCAGGATCAATTAACGCTAAAGACCCAAACGCAATGTGAACAGAAACGGAACGGAAACTTCAAGTTTGACAGTTGTCGCAAATTATATCGATACGTTCAATTGGAATCAACTTGGATTTAATCAGTTTTCTATCTGACAAGCAAAATTATTCAGATTGGGCTCTCCCGCTACCGTTGCCGTTTCGCTTCCGCTATCACTGCGTTCTAACCTTAAATTGTTGAGGGTATCGTCGGTAAGGTCAATTCTTTTTAAAAAAAATTTAATTTGATTACAGCATATGTAGAAATTCATCATGTCTAGTCGAAATTTATGCAAGTGCGACATGCTTAACTTGTAACTTCCAGTGTATTCGTTGATCAAGGCACACCGTAGAGTTTCTCCAACTCGCAGAAGTTATTGGTGATCAGGGTCACAAAACAAGGGTTCGTCAATTCTTTCAAATATCCTGGTTTCAAGAAACAAGCCAATGTCGAAAATATCAATTCGCTAGTTTCTGTTTTCAGCTTGTATACCATTGGTTCTTCAGATTGAAAAAAAGGTGGTTTAACCGGTTGATTTTCGGTAAGATGTGGTTAATTGCGGCCTAATGCAGCCCGCACATGACCATTTCCTTTATTGTTATGACATTTACACTTATAGTTCATAACTATAAACTAACAATCTCCTATATAGTTTTAAAAATATGTCAGGTGGTAAAAGGCCAAATAACAATATGCTGAATAGGCGGTTGAGTTCAGTTACCATAAAAAAATGGCAATTTTCACGAACAAAATTTTTGCTGGATTCTATGCCAAAAAGTTGGTATATAATCCAGACCGAGTCCAGACAATGAAAAACCTTCAATGACAATATGGCATACCTTAACAATATATTTCAACGTAGAGGTTATATGGTGAAAATTAGATTAAACTATTTGATAACAATAACATAAGATGTGATATAATATTGACTATTCAGCAAATTGTATTTCGTTTTGCGGGGGGTGGTTTGATGCATCGCTGAGACGCTCGTAAACTTTTTTTTTATTTTTTATCCTGCTTGGCGTCCACTAATTTATCGCGAAAGCTGAAATTACTTATAAGACTTCCAGCTTCAAGAACACGCTTAACAACTTGTTCTAAAGGAAGCCATCGGGTCGCAGACGGATGTAACATGTTCAAAAGTTTCAGCTCTATTAGGTGCTGCCGTTCGTTGAACTTGCAGTTCGAATAAATTCGAACAGTCGTTCTAAAAAAGTACAGTATCAGAATGCTTTCCACCGTGCATAACACTCGCTTCTTTTTGTACGAAATCAAATCTTCATTAAAATTAGTAACAATGGCACTGTGTATCGTAGTAGCTACCCGCTTCAGCTAGCTCGAGTACGTAACAAAAAGAATCTCGAATTGACGGGGATTTTCCATTCCAATAGAAAGTCCTTGGTTTGGATCGCCACCTATTTTTACCACCAATTCTTGGTGATGCGATTCGCCAAGGACATTTGTTATGATGGCCGTATTTTTAGTTCGTTTCAGTGCTACGTCTTTGGCAAGGGTCTAATAAGTGAAAACAACCTTAGAAAACAGCCAGGCACACTTACTAGTACTTCTAAATCCCTTACTGGATGTTTTTACGCCTACAAACTGGTCCAACTTCAGACTGTCATTCATTTGCTTACTGTGGCGTATGTGACTTTCCCTATCACCATGTTTTTTTTTAAATCTGGAAATTCGCCGAAATGAGTATCTGTACATTTTTGTAACATTTTCCAAATGTCTGTATATTGTCTGTAATCTGTATGATGTCTGTATGCATGATCAAATGTCTGTATAAATACAGACATGTCTGTATATCTGGCATCCCTGTTCACAACGTCCTACGCAAAGCACTCAGAGAAACTATAATTTCACCATGTATTTTAGTTGAATGAAGGAATTTGATTGATTTTATTTCCGCGAAAACGACGCAGCAAAAGCAAAACACGTCATTTTGAAAGCACGGCTTGCTGCGATCCATTTTCGAACGAGAAGAGATGTCAATATAAAGTCCACTCCATGTCTTCTTCATGTTGGATTTTTCTATAATTTTGCACTAAAAATTAAATTTCCGCCCCGCAACCTTCTTGCCAATATACCGGAAAAACTAGAACACCTATATTGACACACCTTGGGTTTTCAGTTTAATCTCGCTCTCACAATCCCCAACGTGACTCACGCGAGAGTAGTCGGCCGCTCAGCGCATCGCGAGAGTGTCGAGCAAGCGGGATTCAAATCCAGCCAAGCCAGTTCAGTTCAGTCCTGAACGGGCCCTCGATCGTTTCGGTTTTGTTGGATCATAGCGTGGTTGGAGCGCATTTTTGCGTCCATTGTTTACAGTCAGCTGTTTGTGTAATTATTATTGTTATTGAGGGGTGCCGCAAACGATAGTGCATCGATGTTTGTGTTTTGTTAACACACATTTCGCAAGTAACTCCCGTGGTACCTTCTCGGCATCGACGATAGTGAGTAAACACACAGGCAATTGTCGTTTGTTCGTAATGATAATCACCCGTGTCGTGTTGGATGCGAAAAAAAAACATACCAGCGAAGGACCTGCTAAGCGAGGCAATGAGTTTGTAAACAGTAGAAAATTATTATGCAAGTGCTCACTCATTACAGTGAGTGTGGACTGAGGAGTGGATGTGGATAGTACCTACGATTTGAGCAGTGTGTGCTTTGATAACAGACGAAGCGAAGGAGGTCATTGGTGCGTGCCCGAGTCTTGCGGATTGTACAATAATTGTACTACAACGAGTCGCTAGTAGTTTCACTGCTGTATACAATGGTATAGAGCGAAGGAGATCCGATTACCGAAAATTTAGTAAAGTACGGATCACGAACAGAACCAGCGGAGTATGTAAGTTTGCGCAATGATCGTGTTCTCTGAAAATGTTGCGATTGCGAACGGATTGTGTCGGAGAAGGGAACGGCAGAACGTTCTTCAATTGAGCAATATTAAGTAGAACAAATTAAACCGTTGTTGACTGACGAGCAGTGCGCGCCCGGAGAAGAAAATTTAAAGGTCAATTCCGCTAATAGAATAAGTGACATTGCGCTTAATTAGTGCGATCGCAGCCTAGCCTAGCGAGACGTGATGAGAGTCGATCGCGTTATAGTGGACCTCCTTGGCGTGTGGTATATCGATTGGTATAGAATGTATCATATCGGAAGATGATTGTCTCCGGATGCACTTGGCATTGACAGTGCTGTGTTTCTCCTTAGTTACAGGTGTAAGGCAAGACGAGGTGACAAGTTGTCGGAAAGTTTAGAGAGTGGTTCAAGAATCAATAACTATTACCGAGCGACACAATAAGAAACGTACAAGTTACGGCCCAAAGGTGAATACTTGGTCTAAGAAGAAGTTCAGTCCTCAAAGCCCGGTAGTTTCGATGTCGTTGTTGTTGTAGAGAGGTGCACCGGATCAATTTGTTCGATGATGATCGTTTTTACGTACGGATTTCAAAGTGCACCAAACACCTTCGGTACCACCATCAGCAGCACGGGGGTAAATTGAGTGTGCGTGGGAAGAAGAAAGAAAATCATTTCCTTACCACCACGGTAGAAGATCGTAAAAAGTAGAATCTCACCCAGCAGCTCTCGGGTGTGGAAAAAGTGAAAGAAGGAAACGATTATTATTGTGCTCCAGGTTGAGGAAGTGTGGGGGTGTGGATGGGTGTTGGACAGCGGGCCACAGGAGGTCGTAAAGATCGTTCGAGGTGAAGTAATTACCTCCGAAATTTCGAAGGTGGAGCGGTGATTGAACCGAATCTGCTGGAAGAAAGAAACCCCAAGCTGAGGGGAGAAAATAGTGGAAGCTGTTGCCTCTCATAACGGTGGCAACATTGATCCAGTTGGAGTGGATATAAAAAAAACAACAACAGCAGTATACGTCACACGGTGAAGAGAAACCCGAAGGATGGGTATTTTGGTTCTGGGGGCCTTGGTTTGGTGCCAGATGGTGCTGCTGGCCAGTACCGTTTCCGGCAACCATCACGACACGTCGCAAACGATAGGTGAGTCTTATTTAGAATGTAGTTCTGTTTTAGTTTAGCTTGTTTGGGTGGGTAAAATTGCGGTCAACCATAAGGCAGAGGTTATTTAAATTTGGAGTTAAAATCCTGCTAGACTTGTGCGTTCGAGGGTAGAGAAATGCTGTTTGAACTATCCGGAAGTGCGAGGCGCGTTCATTTTATTTCTTCTTACTTAGAACAAAACGCAGCAGCCAAAACAATCGAACGCTACCAACGTTTAACGATTGTAAATCAATTAAACTGATTGGCCCTTTTGTTGGTGAATTGAACGATACGTTGACTGCAGAAGAAGGAACACAAAACCACTTCTCATAAATCAAAACAATACCTTCCTACCGTCTTTCGATTGGCTGTCGATTGCGGTCTTCACATTTCTTCACATGGGAACAGCAAGTTCGTCGGAGTCGAAGATTTACAATCTTCTTCCAACAACATCATTGCCTTCATCATCATTTGGGAGACCAATCGGATTAACTTTATGATCCTTTGTTTAGTGTAGGGCGAAGCAGCCGAAGTGCCCTTAAAACACACTCGATAGCATAACAAAATCGATCGATCGTCCGGCATATGAGCGGAGTGCGAGCACTCTTTATTATAAACAAAACCAAATCATCGGCTTTTTGAGAATGTTCGGCTGGTGCTTCTTCTTTGTGGCCCTGTTTATCGTCACATTTTGATTCATTCTGCTTTTATCTTTCGATACACATCTGAGAAGTGTTCTTGAATGATTTCTTCAAGCACCTGTCTGTCATCTCAACTTATTGCCTTAAATTACCCCCGCGGCACAGATTTTTTTTTATTAAGACGAGGCGCTTCTCACCAGGAGGTGAATTGATCCCCACCCGGATAGGCGGAGGAAGTGCATCCAATAAATTTGATGATTTCTTTTGAACTTGTGAACAAGATACTCAATCCCTCCCTAAATCTATTGTTTGGTTCTCCCGACACAGAAAAGTAGTTTAAGGGGGCCATAAATCTAATTCTTCTGAACTTCTCTCGAGGCCACCGTTGCAGTTGTTGGCGTGAGGTGTGTCCGCCAAACGGAACAAAAGTGGATAATCCAATTTATATTTTTATGACCGGATCGCCGTGATCTTCCCATTCTGTAATTGTCTGCTGGAAGAATCGATAGTAGCTCGAGGAATAATGGGGAAATGGCGATCGTCTGCTGCTCTGCCCTACTACTGTTGCATGAACAACTATTTTCGTTTTGAGAGCATGTAATAATAGGCCTCCGTGCGAGCCTCACAATCGAACTGATCTTACAATTTCAAGGCGGCGAGTCTGTGCTACATACCTTTGCGGGGATTCCAGACCTGGTTACAGACCACGCAGAGAGAGAGAGAGAGGGCGATCGACAGTCTATAGTATGGGGATATACAAAACACAAAACAGGCACGCTTGTTTGCGAGTTTCGATTAATAGCTTTCTCGAAAATTGGTTCAGGCACGACGACGACGACGATGACGATGGCGGCGTGTACAACAACTTTGCGAAAAAGGAGATCTCGCGTCTTGCTCGTTAGAGAAAGAGAGTTCCTCGTCCATAAAAGGTAAGCTCCCGCAACAACAACAGTGCCCGCGTGGCACATAGGGCCGGGCGAGGAGTGCAGTTGTTCCAATGGGTCACCCGAGGAAAAGAGGAATCGTCATATTGAAAAAGTGGATTTTGCACGAGAAAACTCATCCGTTGTTTTTGAGTCGATGGCAAAACTCCCGGACGCATAAACCCACGCATGAGTTTTGAGAATTTGAGTTTTCCCGAACACTGGAAGTGTTGATCTGGTACATTCATTATTGATTAGAATAGCTGTAAATAACGATAAATTTCATTATCCCAGTATGTTCATCAATCTTCTTGCTGTGTTGAACCTGTCCAGGATTCTGAATGTTATGTAAATAAAGCAATAGATAAAATCCAACCTGTCGGGAGTTCCGGAGCTTTCCCGGATTTTTTTTTTCAGAAAATCAGGCAACTTTCCACAGAAATTCAAAGAACATTTTCCAGAAATTTGAGGACTGTATTGAAGAAGAGTTCAGGGATCATATTTTCTGATTTTCTTGGGATCGTTCAGGGGATTCTCCAAAAATAAAAATATTAGGGAACTTTATCCAGAAATTTTAGGAACCTTTCCAGAAGTTTAGGGATTTTCTTTCCAAATGTTTTAAAACTTCTTCCAGAAAGTTTGTGAACTTTTTCTGGAAGCTCAGGGTATTTTTCCAGGAATTCTAGGATTTTTTTCCGGAAGTTCAGGGAGCTTTTTCCAGAGATTCATGGATCTTTTACCAAACGTTGAGGTTGCTTTTTGCTAGAAATTATGAGAATTTTTTTCGCAAGTTCAAGGAACTTTTCCCATAAATTCAGGGAAATTTTTCCTAGAAATTTAGGAAACATTTTCCAACAATTCCGTTAACATTTTCCAGAGGTTTATGCTTTTTCTCTAGAAGTTCACGGAGGTTTTTCCTGACGTTCAAGGAACTTACTCAGAAGTTCAGGCAACATTTTTCAGAGATTAAGAAAATAAACTTCCAAAAGCTTTACTACAAGTATTTCCAGAAATTGAATGGATTTTTTTCAGAAGTTCAGAGATTATTTTTCAGATTTTCATGGACCATATTGTAGAAAAGTTCAAGGAACATATTTTCTGATTTTCTTGGGAGAGTTCAGGGGATTCTCCAAAAATAAAAATATTAGGGAACTTTATCCAGAAATTTTGGGAATCCTTCCAGAAGTTTAGGGATTTTCTTTCCAAACGTTTTAAAACTTCTTCCAGAACTTTTCTGGAAGCTCAGGGTATTTTTCCAGAAATAGGATTTTTTCCGGAAGTTCAGGGAGCTTTTTCCAGAGATTAATGGATCTTTTATCAGAAGTTCAGGGATTTTTTCCAGACGTCCAGATAGCTTTGTTTCCAGTCGTTTAGGTGAATTCTTCCGGAAGTTCAAGATATATTTTACAGAAATTCAGGAATTTTTTTTTCAGAAGCCTAGGGGCTTCTTCCAGAAATATTGGGATTTCTTTCAGGAAGCTCAAGGGGTTTTTGTTAAAAAAATCGAGGAAATATTTCCTGGAGTTCAGAGATATTTTCCAGAATTTCAGGGTGCTTTTTTCAGAAACTAAAGAAATTTGTTTCTGACAATCTTGGGGTCATTTTTTTTTTTGGAAATTTAGGTAACTGTTTCCGAAATTATAAAGGATTTTCCAGAAGTTCGATGAATTTTTTTTCAGAAATTTAAGGAACATTTAGCAGAAGTTCAGGGATCTTTTAGTAGAAGTTCAGGTTGCTTTTTGCTAGAAATTATGAAATTATGAACTTTTTCGAAAGTTCAATGAACTTTTCCCATAAATTCAGGGAATTTTTCCTGGAAATTCAGGAAACATTTTCCAAAAATTCCGTTAACATTTTCCAGATGTTTATGTGTTTCCTCTTGAAGATCACGGACGTTTTTCCTGACGTTTAAGGAACTTACTCAGAAGTTCAGGCAACATTTTTCAGAAATTATGAAAATAAACTAAAAGTGTTTCCAGAAATGAAGGGAATGTTTTCAGAAGTTTAGAGATTATTTTTCAGATGTTCAGGGATTGTCTTCCAGAAATGCAGGAAAATTTAACCGGGAGTTCAGGAAGCGTTTTCCAAAAATGTCAAAAAATTTAGGACAATTTTCTTGATAGTTTTTTACAGAAACACAGAGTACGTTTTCCGGAAGCTCAGGGGATTTTTTTTTCTGCAAACTTTTTGGAAAGTTCAAGGGGATTTTGGAAAAAAAAAACGATATTTTTTCCTCGAAATTCAGGGAACTTTTTCCAGAAATTCAGTTAACATTTTCCATATTTTTATTGCAAAACTAGTAAAATTTAAATTAACACTTCACTTGATCACTTATTAAAATAAAATAAAAAATAAAATACTGAAACACTTTTAAACTATCACTAGTAAACGCGAGAAAATTTCGTCTGCTACTTACAGACTTCTTCAGTGTCGAGTGCTATTTTTATGTTTTTTTCTTCAGAAGTTCACTGAGTTCTTGACGTTCAAGGAATTTCCCTAGAAGTTCAGGCAACATTTTCAAGATATTTGAGGAAATTTTCTGGATGTTCAGGGTTTGGTTCAGAATGCTTTTTCCAGAATTTCAGAGAACTTTTATCAGAAGTAAAGGGGATTTTCCAGTTGTTCAGGTAATATTTCCTGAAATATTGAGGACTTATTCCATAATTTCAGGAGATTGTTCCAGAAGTCCAGGGAGTTGTTTCCAGAAACTAAGAGAACATTTTTCAGAAATCTCGAATTTGTTCCTGGAGTTCAGAGATTTTCAGTTTTTCCAGAAGTTTACAGTGATTTTTCCATAAATTAATGGAACTTTTTCCTGACGTTCCTGGGAGCATTGTAAGAAATTCAGGGTACATATCCGAAATTACAGGGGATTTTCCAGAAGTTCAGGGATCTTTTGTCCAAAAAATTAAAATAATCTGTTCCAGAAGTTCAGGAAGCTTTTCCTAGAAACTCTGGCAACTTTTTTCATGGAACTTTTTCCAAGAATTCAGGGAATTTTTTTTCCAAGAATGCATGGAATTTTTTTCCAGGAATTCAAGCAAACATTTCCAAGAACTCGGTGAACATTTTCCAGATGTTTATGCTTTTCTCTAGAAGTTTACTGTTTTCTTTTGTTGGGACGTAGAACCACTGCTTCCACTGAATTGAACTTTTGTGGTATACTATTTTGTTACTTGACGTTCAAGCTGCCACAGAAGTTAAAGCAACATTTTCCAGAATTTGAGGACATTTTTCCGGAAAGTCAGGAGACTCTTTCAGAAACTCAGGGATTTTTTTCCCTTAGCTTATGGAGTTTTTTTTACAAAAACTAAGAGAACATTTTCCAGCAATTTGTGGAATTTTTTCATGGAGTTCAGAGGCTTTCTTTCCAGAAACCTTGGGAGTATATTTTTCTAGACAATTCGGGAAGTTTTTCAAGAAATTTAGTGAACATTTTCCAGTTGTTTATTTTTTCTATAGAGGTTCACGGAGGTTTTTTCTGACGTTCAAGGATCTTCATCAGAAGTTCAGGCCACATTTTCCAGAAGTTCGAGGATTTTTTCAGCAAGTTCAGGGAGGTTTTTTTTTCCAAAAACTCAGGGAACTTTTATCTAGACGCGACTGGGTAGCTCTGTGGTTACCCGTTCTGCTTACTGAGCAGATGGTCGGGATTTCAATCCCAGGCCCATCCCTTTCCTTGCCATTTGTCACTTGCCTCTTTCTATCACCACTAGATTTAAAATAAAAAGCAGTCTACTGCGCTTTCTTTCATTGATCGCATCACTTACCACAGTGCATGATCTAAAAATAACCTCCCTCACTAACACAAATCTATCCTCCTCTTGACAATTGTGGAGACGCAGTGGTGATCACGGTCTTTAATAACAACGATTGTGAAACTAATCATCCTTCCCCCCTTCCCAAACACCTCGAGGACGTGGCCGGCACAGGTACTGATCTATAATTAGAACGAACTAGTGAACTTGTACATTGAAGATGTAAAGCTACTCCCAAGCGCCATCTATGTGATTCAAAAAAAATAATAGAAACTCAGGGAACTTTTATCAAAGACTTTCAGGAGATTTTCAAGAATTTCAGGGATCTTTTTTCAGGAATTGTGGGAGTTTTTTTTTTCAGAATTTAAGGGAACGTTTTCCAGAAATTTCTGGAAATTTTTTCCCTGAAGTTCTGAGATTTCCAGATTTTTCAGAAATTAAGGGAACTTTTTCTTTATGTCCTAGGAGCAGCGTTAGGAATTCGGGGAACTGCTCAAAGGATTTTCTAGAAGTTCAGGGAACTTTTTTCAGAATGTTGAGAAACCTTTTCCAGAATCTTAGGGATTTTTTTAGAAGTTCAGAGTGCTTTTTCTAGAAACTCTGGGAACTTTTTCCAGAAATTCATTCAAATTCATTCATTCAGGTTCTCATTGACGTTCAAGGAACTCAGTTCAGGCATCATTGTTAAGAAATTCAAGAAAAAAAATCCTGAAGTTCCGAGATTTCCAGATGTATAAGAAAGTTCCAAAAATTTAGTGATTTTTTTCCAGAGTTCAGGGAATGTTTTCCAGATATGTAGAAAATTTTCCGGGAGTTCAAGGAGCGTTTTACAAAATCTCATGAAACTTTTTCCAGAAATGAAAGGAAATTTTCCCAGGATTGCAGGGAGCTTTTTTAAGAAGTGCAGAAAATGTTTTCCGGAAACTTAGGGGATTTTTCTAGAAGTGGCGTTTTCCAGTGGTATTTTGCCAGAAATTCAAGCAACTTCTTCCAGAAATTAAGAGAACTCTTTCCGGGAAATGATAGGATTTTTCTAGAAAATCTTTGACGTGTTTCAGAAATACAGGGAATGTTTTCCAGAGGCTCAGTGACGCTTTTCCAGAAATTTAAAAAATAATTGTTCTTCAGAAATTCAGGGAGCTTTTGACAGTAATTCAGGGAACTTCTTTCAAAAGTACAGGTAGCTTTTTTTTCTCCAGAAATTGAACGAACTATTCCAGAAATTCGAGGAACCTTTTCAGATGTTCAGATACTTTTTCCAGAAATTCAGGGAACATTTTCCAGGTGTTCAGGAAGTTTTTCATGACGTTCAAGGTGCATCATCAGAAGTTTTGCGAACATTTTCCCGACATGCAGATATATTCTGGGAGTTTCCGGCATTGTCAAATTCGGGGAACTTTTCTAGAAGTTAAGTGGATTTTTTCCATAAATTCGGGGAGATTTTTTTTTCCAGAAACTCATGGAATGTTTTCCGGAAGTTCAGGGCATTTTTACAGAAGCTCAGTGGAGTTTTTCCGAAAAATCAGGGAAATTTTGCAAGAAATTTAATACATTACTAAATAATTGTGTTTTTATTGCGTGCAGTGCGCCAAATTTAAATTATAATGTTTTGAAATTGGAAATATCTTCTCAACATCATGGGATCCCAGTAGTGAACAGCAGATATTTAAGAAAATTTTCCCAGAAATTCAAGGAATGTTTTGCTCAGATTTCGGCGCTATGTTAAGGGAGCTTGTTTTAGAAATTCAGGAGAACTTCTTCATGATTTGAAGGAACATTCTTAGAATTTAAGAGAATTTTCCAGAAGCTCAGTGAAGTTTTCCCTAGAATTCAGGGAAGTTAGGCCAGAAATTCAGGAAATATTTTCCGTTAAGTCAAGAAACTGTATCCACAAGTTCAGGGAGGAAGTGAGGTTGTATTAAAAAATTTAGGAGAATATCCTCATAAGTTGAAGAACACCTTATTCAGATATTGAAGGAATTTCCTCAGAGATCGAGGGAACTACCTCAAAATTTGAGGGAGCTTCCTCAGAAGCTCAGAAGTTTTTGAATTTTTTTTCACGATTTCAGAGGAGCACGAGATACCCCGGACTAGTGCGTTAAACTGAAAGTTTGAAGTTGTAATAATGGTAATAAATATTCTGTTGCTGTACTGAACGAATTTTTAAGTTTTGAATATTGAATAAATATTGGACATTTTATAATTGTACTTGTACTACAATTTTTTTCTTTTTCTTTGTACTACAAACTATCCTCTGAATTTCAGGGTTCTTCTTCGAAATTTTGGAGAGCTTCCTCATGATTTGAGTTCTAGAATTTCAGGAAACTTGCTCAGAATCGGGAACTTCTTCAGAATTTCAGTGAGCTTCCTCAGAATTTGAGGGAATTGCCTTAGAATTTTGGGGAACCAACTCAGGATTTGAGTGAAGATTCTAGAATTTGAGGAAACTTCCTCAGAATCGGGAAGTTCTTCAGAATTTGAGGGAACTTCCTCAGAATCTGCGGAAAACTTCCTTAAGATTTTAGGGGAAATTTCCTTGGGATTTTAGTGAACTTTGTAGAATTCGAGAAAACTTCCTCAGAATCAGGAGCTTCCTTAGAATTTTTAGAGAATTTCCTCTGAATTTGAGAGAACTTCCTCAGAATTTTAGGGAGCTTCCTCGGAATCGGGAGCTTCTTCAAAATAAGAGAGAATTTACTCTGAACTTGAAAAAACCTCCTCCGAATTTTGGAGAACTTCCTCAGGATTTCGGAAACTTCCTCAGGATTTGAGTGAAGTTTCTAGAAATTAAGGAAACTTCCTCAGAATCGGGAGTTGCTTCAAAATTTGACAGAATTTTATCTGAACTTGAGAAAACTTCCTCAGAATTTTGGAGAACTTCCTCAGAATTTCTGGAACTTCCTCAGAATTTGAGTGAAGTTTCTAGAACTTAAGGAAACTTCCTCAAAATCGGGAGTTTCTTCAGAATTTGAGAGAAATTCCTCAGAATTTTGGGGAGCTTCCTCAGGATTTGTGTGAAGTTTCTAGAATTCGGGCGAACTTCCTCGGAATCGGGAGCTTCTTCAGAATACAAGGGAACTTCCTCAGAATCGGGAGCTTCTTCAGAATATGAGAGAATTTTCTCTGAACTTGAGAAAACTTCCTCAGAATTTTGGAGAACTTCCTCAGAATTTCGGGAACTTTCTCAGGATTTGAGTGAAGTTTCTAGAACGTTATGAAACTTCCTCAGAATCGGGAGTTGCTTCAGAATTTGAAAGAATTTCTTCTGAATTTGAGCGAACTTCCTCAGAATTTCAGAATTTGAGTAATGTTTCTAGAACTTAAGGAAACTTCCTCAGAATCGGGAATTTCTTCAGAATTTGAGAAAACTTCCTTAGAATCTGCGGGAACTTCCTCAGTTTGTGAGTTTCTGAACAGAAACTTCCTCAGAATCGGGAGTTGCTTTGATCCTTAGAATTCTGACTAGGATCTAGAAACTTCCTCGGATTTTTGGGAACTTCCTTAGGATTTTAGGGAACTTTGTAGAATTTGAGAGATCTTCCTCAGAATCAGGAGTTTCTTCAGAATTTGAGAGAATTGCCTCTGCATTTGAGAGAACTTCCTCAGAGTTTTGGGGAGCTTCCTCAGGATTTGAGTGAAGTTTTTAGAATTTGGGTGAACTTCCTCAGAATCGGGAGCTTCTTCAGAATATGAGAGACTTTTCTCTGAGCTCGAGAAAACTTCCTCAGCATTTTGGAGAACTTCCTCAGAATTTCGGGAACTTCCTCAGAATCAGAGTGAAGTTTCTAGAACTTAAGAAACTTCCTCAGAATTGGCAGCTTCTTCAGAATTTGAGAGAATTTCTTCTGAATTTGAGCGAACTTCCTCAGAATTTTGGGGAACTTCCTCAGAAAAAAAAAATCAGGAGCTTCTTCAGAACTTGAGAGAATTTCCTCTCAAACGAACGTTTTAGAAATTTCCTCTTGGATGTTGCCTAGAACAGTTTTTTGAATTCCCATGAAGTTCTTCATGAAAGGTCCCTGAAATTATTTTTTGAATTACTTCTAAGAAGTTTAAATTAATTATTGTTGAGGCTTTCTTTATTTTCTTAGCCAATATTTCACGAAATATAATTTTAAAAGAAAGTTTCAGAAACCGTTCAATGAACTTCACCTTCGAAGATTCATTATTTTTACCTGTGAACTTGCATGACTTTCTTTTCCAAAATCCATTGAATGCGTTCTTTAAAGTGCAATCAAGTTGTTCTCATGATATCAAGCGTATTATCTCAGCAGTTATATATTTTCTAGAAAATTCCATGATTTATAACACAATCTTCTTAGAATTGTCTCGAGGAAAAATCAACGGATTCTTTCTTTTCTTTTTTCTTGAATTTCTCCTCAGCAAAAGTTTCGGAAGGTCCTCAAACCTGCTCGAGACGTTTCTCGAATGTTTCATGAATTTTCTTCCAAAGTCTAAAGACACCTAAATTTTCAATTTTTCGTTTGTTGAGAACATAGACTGGCGAAAATTTGACAGAAGAGCGGGGCATTGTTTACTAGACTCAAAGCGGAAGTTAGTTGGATTGGGCTTGTCATTAGTGCGTTAAAAACAAAATACAAAAGGGGAAGAGGCCTACGAGAAGACAATGTTAGCCTCTCACAACGATTTCAGATCGTCGGTAGACGAATTCGTTTTTCGGGGTGACCGTTGGTGACCGCCAATAACGACATCAGCAGAGAGATACAAAGGTGCATTATGGCGGCAATCGTGGACTCCGAAGATCGAACAAAGTTTGCCGAATTACCAAGTTGACCATCTACAAGGCATTAAATGGACCAGTAGCCCTCTATGGACACGGAACATGAACATTGCTCGTTGAGAACCAACGCGCCCTTTTTTGTCTTTCAACGGAAGGTGTTGCGTACGATCTACGGTGGAGTGCAGATGGAAGACGAAACTTGGAGGAGGTGAATGAACCACTAATTGCAACAGTGACTACGGTGGGCTGGACATGTCTTAAGAATGTGGGACGGCAGCCTAGTTAAAATGATTATCGATAGCGATCCGACGGGCACAAGAAGAAGAAGCGCACAACGAGCTAGGTGTATCGATCAAGTAGAAGGCGACCTGCGGACCTTTTCCAGACTGCGAGGCTGGCAAAGTGCAGCCATGGACCTAATAGAATGGACTTCTGATTGGTCTGATTGGTGAGGTAAATTTTGTCCCGTTATCCTGGAAGATTTTCATCAGTGCATGAACTCAAATTCATCGATGCATTCGTCCATGGATCGTGACACGTGCAAGTTGCCATTACCGAGACTGAAAAACTTAGCTTCAAGGAGAAGAAAATTTCTACCCGGGTAACCGATGGCTTTGCGCGTTCTCGTCGTTGCTCGTTGGTATCAACAAAGGCCAACTCGGATGATAGGGAGTCATAATTGCACGAACGCCGGAATCCGGCCGAGAGGCCCATTTCAAGTGGATGGCGTTCTAGTTTTGCGATCGACAGCTCTCGTGAACGTACCTGGGTCCACCAATATAACCAATACAAGGAACACACGGTGATGGCCAGCGAATGTGGCGCATTCTTTCGCGTCTCTGCGCTCTTTCCCGGGAGGGAGATTGAAGCGAGTGCGATCAGGCTGAGCGACATGACGCGGATGTCCATTTCGCTGCAGTAGATGCCAGCCACCCGGTCAGATAATGGCAACGTTTTGTTTTGTGTGGTCGACCACCACCATATGTACGAACATGGAATTATGCAATTTTGCTATTCACTTGCTGACGAGAAGAGAAAAGATCCCGCAAGGTGATAGAAGAAGGCGCTGATCAACTTCGAATTGTCAATAGTTGTGGCTTGTCGCGAGCTAACCGCATAACCGGTTGCTCATATGCATCAATTCAAGATTACCTGACGCAGACAGTAGATTACTCCCCCCGAGGTCAGCGCTGCCATTTTCTGAGGACCGAAATTCTCCGAAGGGCATCAAACAACATCGTCACAAAAGGGAGAACGCGTGACAAATACCAACTTGTGCAGTGAGTTTGTGTGGACATAACAGAATCTCATTTTAGGACACCACCCGAAGGTAAACAAGCAAACAAAGGCAAGAAAATTTATCGCCTCATACAAAGGTTGGGCAAGTGCCATCTTATGTTCTGGACAAGCAATAATGACGATCCCGACTAGTGTGTGGGTCCAGGTTCCAGTGATGTCAACAGACGCTGATGCTGAACACTGTTTATCTTCACATTCTGTGACGAAGCGCAGTGTGTTCATGTTATGCGCTTCTAACGGCACTTTGGACCGCTTCTTCTATCCCTTTCGATCGATACAATCGATGTGTGAGCAAACAAGCGTAGATGTATGATCATAGATCCGTGGGACCCGCATCGAAGGGCGCCATTTTCAATCGCCACTTCAGCCACTTCACATTAATTGAAGCCGAAAAAGTGAAACTTGTGAGCGTTGCGTTCCCATTCAAACAATGGAAGGAAAAGATTTACCTACTGTATCTGCTGTTGTTGTTTCTCTTAAACAACGAAGATAAGCAGCTAATTTC
The DNA here is from genome assembly GCA_024533555.2 of Aedes koreicus. Taxonomy (NCBI): domain Eukaryota; kingdom Metazoa; phylum Arthropoda; class Insecta; order Diptera; family Culicidae; genus Aedes; species Aedes koreicus. Next base: position 146,489 of record JAHHFK020002740.1, on the reverse strand, counting down.
CACCGATTGGTCCTTAACCCCTTTCTTCGATGTGGTGGCATAACCCAACAAACTCCATCGACCACGAGCAGCACTTTACCTTTTTCTTTGAATATTGTTCTCCTACTATTCACGAACTTCTCTTCACCAACCATCGTAGCAAGCGCGTACTCCTGTGCATGGGATGTGGGCTTGTTTTTATTTACGAAAGAAAACAAAATAACAGAAAAACAACACAGTGTCTGGGAAAGGCTTCTACGACATCCACGCGGTGATTTCTCGTCTTCGTTTTTTTTTTGTGTTTTTCGTTTTTCGTCGAATCCGTCTCATCCTTGCTTTCTTGGCTGGATGATCATATTCACACGCACCGATCTTGAGAGACGACGATGCAGCCCACAACAGGCGGCTACTTTGTGCTGAGCTCACTTTGGGGGTAATTTTCGGTGCAGCTATAATTACGCCTATGTCGTATAGGTAACGTGGTTCTTGTATATTTCGTGCAACGTAAGAACTTGGTGTGCGATGCCCTCCTGGGAAAGGAGAGGTCTGAGCTTTCCCTCCACTTGAGCGTGTTTGCGATGGCGACCGGGATCACGTACAGAGTTGACCTACTCCGAGATTGTTGCGGGCATTTTTACTTGTATGTAGTTGACAGCAGTTTTTTTTTCGAGCAAATGGTTTGAATTTGTTGAATAATGTTCCGTGAAAAAAATAAACAGTTGAATTCGCTATCACTTTGTCTTAGGAACACCATGGACATAGTGAGATATTATTCAATCAATCGATTAACCAAAACAAATAATCTATTTCTTTTTTTCGTAAGGTTCGTCACGGCTTCAACCCGTCCCCCCACCCCCCACTTCCTAAATCGTGACGTACTTATAGAATGTTCCTCGGCAGTGGACCATTTCTCGTAAATTTTTCGCTATTACTCAGCTTTATTCAAACGACTTAGGTTTTTTGTACATGAATAGCACATAGTAGCCGTCATACATATCAAGACATTTGATTTGAACACGGCAGAAGTGTTCATGTAATTAGTGCTCAGGTTTTTCGTCGCATGTACTTCTATCCAATATTTTTCGTAACTTTGTCGCGTCAGTGGTCTGAGTCAACGTAAGAATTTCTTTCAGTGTATGGTTTAGCTGTCAGTTGACCCTTTCACCTTCGCGTCGACGTGCATATTGTTTACTTTTCAATTGAAGTTTTGAAAATGGTGTCGCGACAACAGGAGCTGCGAAATATTATTTTGGACAAGTAGTTAGGAAATACCCCGTTCACAGAAAACAATCGTGAATTCGTCGGGGTGACGCAACAAACATCCGAATACAAAGTAAGTTTCTACAAATCAAAACGATTCAGAGAAAGCCAATCGAGCAGTCGAAAAGGGGAACACGCAACAAACAAGATTAGAAACAAGTGATGAAAGTATACAAGAGGAAGCCCAACATGTCGGTCAGAGACCGGAGCCCAAAAAAGTGGATGTAGCTAAGTCAACTGTACAGGACATTAAAGTGAGATGTGAACTGAAGTCATTCAAAGCCCAGAAGAAACCACGCCGAGATGATAAAGGGCTTGAAAAAGCGGGCTAAAAAGCTATACGATTCGTTGTTAACCAAACGTACAGGTTGCATCGTACAGGCCGATGAAACATTCGTGGATGCTGACTTTTCACAAACCCCTGGTAATAAATTCTACACTACGAGGGACAGAGGAGGCCAGAGTCGAAGTGTAAAGAACAGAAGATAGAAAAATTTGCCATCTCTACGTGCGGTAAACTCAGACAACCGTTCATCTCAACTAAGAATATTAACAGTGAAATCTACATCAGAGAGTGCCTTCAAAAACGCCTATTTCCACTTTCTAAAGCAGCATTCTCAAAACACCCCGTTTTGGCCCGATTTGGCATTGTGGTACCTCGTGACATTAATCCTCCAAACTGTCCAGAGCTTCGACCGATCGAGAAATGTTGGGCAATAGTGAAGGCTGATTGTCGGAAAATGGGAGGACAGTCAAAATCGGTTCAAAACTTCAAGCAGAAATGAACAAAAGCTTGTCCAAAGCTTGAGGGTAGGAGTCAAGTCAAAGATCCGAAAGTGTGGGCGTGAGGGTGAAATTTAATTGCGATTTTCATTGCGACCGCTCACAATTGCTTTTTGCACTTGCTCTTCTTTCGACGCCATCCTCGATCTAAAAGCTTGTAGTATCATCAAACATTGATTTTACACAATGGACAGGCATACGTTCATCAGTCTGCGAAATATTTCACGCCTTGATGAAGTATTTCCAGATATCTACGAATTTAGGGGTGTCCAGATTTTGTCGCGAACAAGCTTTATTAGAGAAAAGACGACATTGATCGTTTGGAACAAGCGATTATGTGTCACCATTATGTGTCATTATGTGTCAAATCAGTGGGGTTGTGTATAACAAACACGTTTAACGTAGACTACGATAAACCGTTTGATGCATTATCTGGTTCAACATGTAAGATTAGTTTCGTTCGTTTCGATGAGCAACATTGCAACGCAGGTGCTGTTTTAATGGGACGTAAGTATGTTAGACAATTCTATAATTTGTTCTTTTGAAATCATTTGGTGGCCCTAGAAAGAGATGTTTGGTTTGGTATGATGAAAGGGTGTTGTTAAACTGCAGCTGTAGTGATAATCGAGCTGGATATATTTTTTTTTAAATTGACTTGACAGTCGTGAAAATCTCCATCTGATTGAAGTTTGTAAGTTTATCATTTCACGAAAATCTATCGTGCCATGATCAACTTACTAGCGTTCAAAATGTACCCTTGCCTATAGATTGGTTGGTTTATTCAACCTCCTCTCCTAGGCTAAATACCCGCATCTTGGACTTAATGCTACAGCTCAAATCCTGTGCAACACTTGCGCCATCTTTCTTACACACTTTCATCCTCTCTTTCTTCGAATCCTTGTCGTTTTTGAAGGCCTTCTCTGTTTTCAGGAGCTTGCCCTGCATAATCGCCCAGGCTAATTTGCCTTCTTGGGCACAAAAACAATATCGTACCACTTCATCGGCGGTTTCGCTTATTGGCACGATGCCAGATCCGGCAAAAACAGAGTGTCCCCTTCGTGGGACCGGAGGAACGGCAGCAGGCGCAATATTTTTTAAATATTTGCCCGTTGATGGTGCCGGTCGTTATGTACGACTTGCTGAATTTTCCGCACCAGCAGATCGTCTGCCACACCAAGTACATCTTGGCAAATTTGTCGACCTTCTTTTTCCAGAGCTTCTCCGGAACATTCAGGCGGGACTTGCCGACGAAAAACTCCAGGCCGGGGATCTACTTGGCGTTCGCTTTAATGTACGTCTCGTCGTCCATTACGATGCATTTCGGCTGCACCAACCACTTGCGGTACAGCTTCCAGGCGTGGGATTTGGCCACCGTTCTGTTTATCGGTTCGGTTAGGCGCCTGCCTACCTTGAAGACATGAAGTTCGACCAGCTTCATAGTCTGCTGGACGAACAAGACGGATGAATTGACCTTTTTGGCCACGTCCTGAATCGAATAGATTGGATTGTGCGTGAAGTAATCCCTCACCTTCCTTGCGTTCTCGGGGTCAGTCGTCTTTGCTTTTCTTCCGCTGACAGCTCGCCGCTGGGTCGTCTGAGTCTCCTTAAACGATTTTACCACACGGGACACGGTCGAATTGTCGATTCCCAACTGTTTCGTGATCCACCTGTGGGACAGGCCAGGATTTGCCACGACCGCACCGAAAGACTTCTTGGTTGGAAACCATTTCGATGGCCACTTGACAGATTGTGACGAATCTGAATTTTTCTCATGGCAACATTACACTCTAGATTAGTTTTACCCAACATTTCATTAATTTTTACCCATGCAATAAAACGTTATTCACAAAATAAAGTCTTGCACTTTTTTCGAGTACAATCTCTATTCAGGCCTTAAACTCATATGTTTGTTTTTTTTTGACGTAGACTACGTCTTACGGCAAGGGTAGCGTGTCAATTGAAAATTAAAAAATAAAGGACCGTTACGAAGTATCGTTACAAATTAAAAGCTTATAACTTGATAAATGCTCAATAGATTTTCAAGATGTTTATATCAATCGATTGGCAATTTTCCCGCGTATTAAATTATCAAGCATTATCATTTAACAATTTTAAACTATTGAAAATAGAGAAAATAAAAGGTGATGTCTTATAATTTTGTTTACTAAATGCGCAGAGCTTTCCTATCACAGACTTCAAATGTAAGCAAGGGAAGTCTCATATGCAGCACTGAACGATATAAAACGGGTACACCTTCGTAATTTTACTCATTAGTGTCGCAGTACTGGAGCTGGGCAGACCAACGAGCCATCGAGGATCAGCAGCTGGCGATGGCATGAACTCTGGAGGCAACCCCGATGCCATGAAACCTGTAGTGCGGAGCGGCAGGCGCCAATGTGCATTTGGCAGCTGGTGGTGGCACGTACCATAGAAGGTGCACTGGCGACCAACCAGTGGTCAGGTTGCTGATTGCTCTGTAGGCTATTGCTAGTAAGCCCTTGGCTAGACAACCGTTGCTAGGCAGCCATTAAATATGCTGTGGTGTGCTAGGCAGTCGGTTGCCCAAACCGGTGATGATTTGTTGCTAGCCGGAGGGCGTAATCACGAGGAGCTAAATAAGGTGCCTGCGTGTGTGTTTCTGTGTGTGATATTTTTGGTGCACGGCAGGAATAACCTGCTTCGTGAAAAGACCTAGAAGGATTCAATTCTAAAGCAGACTATTTCAAATCCGTCCTTTTCAGGGTGACCAATCCAATTTTGAGAGAATTTATCTAACATCTTACCAATTGGCAAACAGCGGTGGGTAAAACGATTTTAATTTTCTCTTCGTTCAATACCTTGAGCATTGTGCAAATTTACAAATGGCTGCCGTCAAGAAAAGTTGAAACACCGGTCGTTTATAATTCGATCGTTTCTTGATTGATTTAATTTGAGCTGAGATTTTTGCGCTAATCTAGATGTTTTTTTACGATTGCCATTTTATTTACTCAAGTATTTAAAAATGTTAAATAAAAGATGTATATTTACGCGTTCATATTCATCAATCGGTGTTGGAACATTTTAAAGAATGTTGTTGTTCATGTACCAACCGACAGTCTCACGCAAGAAAAGGCGTTAAACCCTTGGATTTGGAGCTTGGATACAAGTAGGAAACGCCTGTGTGGACAACAAAGGAGTGCATTAACCTTCTTAGCTTCGTCACTCCCAACGACCAATATACATACGCTTTCTCGCCAAGGAAAGCCTCCCGCACAATCCCATCCAACTTTCAACTCCTGATGTCTATGAAGGTAGCATGAGTTCTCGGCATCTTCTTAAGTAGACATCTAATCAACACGTCCCTCCCATCCCTTGCTGATCATAAGGACCTGGCCAGGTGTTGTGATTGATGGATGAAGAGCCTGTCACACCCAAGGCAGCTCTTCTGGCGCTTCCATCGACTCTACAACAACCAACCCAGGATTATGTATGGTCGGAAAATGCTATGCTACGCTATGCTATGTTGCGTTCCGGCAAGTATCAAGAAATTTCCTATCACAGACAACGTTTTGATCCTCGAACATGATATTCTGAAGTAACATTCTCTGCACATTCCAATTAGTACTGTTATGAATAGTTATTCTGTTGTGTTAACGATTCGCATTGGATAAGAGTTTTACTTCTAGGAAGCCATAAGTTTTGAGTACGATGCCTAATCGATTTGATGCCAACTGATTATTTGCTCAAGTGTTTTTTTTATATGCATCAAGTATATTGAATATGAATAAACTATTTTTCCTCTACTCATTTCAAAGATTAATTTATGATTGATTGACTTTATTATCGAGACTTTCAGCCCTTTCAAAGAGTAATGATATTTTCCAAAACCTATTCATTTGTGAGAACTAAAAGTCAATATTTGAATGATCTGCCTTTAGAAGCATAATTGCCTCATTGCCAATTTCTGTTGGCCGTATCATCATTTAAACCAAACGGCCATTTTTAGGGCCACCAAATGCTTTCTAAAGAGTGTACAACAGAATTTTCTAACATACTTACTATTATATTTCACTATCACCCCACCACACACGCTCTTTTTCTAACACACCCCCCCACACCCAAAGGGGAAGAAAAAAAAAAAAAAAAAAAAAAAAAAAAAAAATACACCAAAAAAATTTTTATATTTTTTTAAAAATTTTTAAAATTTTTTGTTTTAAAAAATAAAAAAATTTCCGAACCATAAACAAAAAAAAAAAAAATGAAAAATAATTACTTTGAAATCCCCAACAGACCCCCAACAAACCATAAACCAAAAAAGAAAAATGTCCCCAGCTGGTTGGTCATACACACAATCACTACAGCCAGCACAACCGTTGCCCTTTCATCATACCAACATTCAAACCAAATGCCTAGGGATGAAACGATACCATCAAGGTATCGATACTTTTACTTGAAAGTAGTATCGGAAGAAAGTATCGATACCAAAAAATATCGAATCAAAAGTATCGATACCTACTTGAATCATATGAGTACTTTCTATTTCCGAGTAAAAAATAAAATAAAAAAAGTTTATCAAATGAAACTTTTTATTCATGTCACTGTTAATTCAATCATCATATAATAAACACACTCTTCAACCGAAAAACTCTTCTCTCGACAAATTTCCGAGGAAAAGTAGCTTCTCCAATTTTTTTCTGGTAAGACGGTTTCTTTTCTGTGTGATGGTTGCACCAGCCTTGGAGAAAAGTCTCTCGCACGGAACTGATGATCCGACAATCATCGGGAACTTCCTCGCTTCGTTATACAGGAACGGGAACGTTGTTTTCAGATGCTCCCAGCCTTGGAGTGGATTGTTGGTGAGTGGAGAAAGTGGTGTCGCCAGATAGAGTGTTATCTCGTCAGTTCTCTTATTACCCTTTTTCGAACGCTGGCGATCCTGCATGAGTTCATTGTGATATTGCCAAAAGTCGAATTCTGGTTTCTCATTCACAACCTTTGCTTCTTCTTCATCCAAATCACCGCTCAGAATTTCACGTTTGTATTGCTCTCTTAGTTTCTGCACAGCTTTGTTGCATGCTTGCGAGTCTTGAAAATGTAGATTTTTGAATCGTGGATCCAATATTGTGGCAATGGCAACCATTGAATTGTTTTCAATATCCCCGAATCGTTTTTCAACTCCCGCAGTCAAATTTTGCAATTTTGTCCGTAGACAGCTAATCATAGGAATTATCTTTGAAATAGTCACGTATTTATCAGCTGATGCCTCACCAGTAATGAACTCAAATGGCTTAAGAAGTTCCACAAATTGCTTGATGATCTCCATTTCTCGAGAGCTGGGCATTGGAGGGCTTTTGGGGTCATAAAAAATAAGCTCCGTACAGATCTTAGCCATTTCGATAAATCGTTCTAGCATGTAGTACACAGAATTCCATCGTGTGCACACGTCCAAGATTAGTTTTTTCAACGATCCCTCAGAAACACCCTTTTGCAGCTGGATTTTACGCAACTTATCGGAGTTTATGACACTATTTTTCACCCATTTGACAATAGTGCGAACTTTATCAACGATGGACTTGACCAATGGACATTTCCATCCAGCTTCAACAATAAAGTTTACTGTATGTGCGAAGCACGGAAAATGCTACTTCTCCGATACTAGAGACTTAATCGCAGACACAACATTGGCACCATTATCAGAGATTATGCAGCGATTTTTTTCAATTGGAATATTCCAATTCTTAAGTATATCTGAAAGGGCTTCAACTATGTATTTACTTGTGTGCCTTTCGCTCAGTTCCTTGGTTCCAATAAGCACATTCACCATATCAACTCCGTCAAAAAAATGAAGCGCAGCACCTAAGAAACTTCGTTCGACCATGGTCTCTGTCCATATATCAATCGTCAAGCTGGCAAAGCTTACCTTATCAATTCTGTGGCTGACAGATTCGGCAAGAACGTCGTACTTATCCACCAGCTTTTTCTTGAAATAAGTGCTCGACGGAACCTTGTACGTAGGTGCATTTTCTTTCATCAGGTGAAGAATCCCTTCTCCTTCGAAAATGTTGAATCATGAAAAGGATTTTCATTGTGATGTCGCGATGCTTTTGTCCACCTGAAAAAGAAAAATACAAGGGAAGCTAATTTAACCCTCAGCAAACGGTGTAACGAAATTAACAACTTACCCTTTGGCGCAATAATGTTATTGAATGCCGCTTTGAGGGAGCTGTCCACATGAGCACTTGAATTTCCTTCGTCGGATGATGATTTAGAAACCTGTAATTGGCCAGATGATCCTATTCCTGAAGTATACGGAGCCGGATCTGTTGCTTTTGCTGGACAGATTTGATCGCCCAGTTTCTGTGCACGTCTATAAAAAACCAAAATGAGGTTAAGTACATCTATCTAATTTAAGTAAGAATAAGCTGAACTTACTGTGAAACTTTGTTACATTGCAGCACAATGTTGTGGCTTTTCAGCTGTTTATGCAAGTTCGATGTATTGCCACAGTACTTGATTTGACGAAAACCTCGTTTGTATGAGGCCATATTGGTGTCTTTTCTTGAAAAATACTTCCAAATCTCCGAAGTTGGAGGAGCCATTTTTTTCCCTTTTGCTTCGTTGACTTGCTTGAAAACTGTGCGACAGGCAATACGCTCCGGAAATGAAATGTCAGGTTTGATGCTGCTAAAACGCTACCCAGTGCAAAAAGGGTGCTAACTGATGTAAAGCTGATCGTCATCCTGAAGAAAGTCTAACGTCAGGCTAATGTGGGTTTTATGTCAGCCTCTTGTCAGCCTGACAATTTTTCACCGTCATCTACCCGTGACTGAAATCGAGTGCTACAGAAATTTGACAGTCCGTTGCACGGAAAAATAAAACAACACGTTATTAAGTAATATTTCGAGCATAACAATTCTAAAGTTTCTATTTAAAAATGAAGCAAAACAATAATAAATGTTTTCACTGATTGGGCAAAGTACTCATTCGATTCAAGTAGTTTCATTCGATATCTACTTGGTATCGCATTGAAAATTATCGATTACAATTTTACTTGGTATCGAATCAAAAGTATCGAGTATGTACTCGTATTTACTTGGATCGATTCATCCCTAAATGCCCCTTTCCACGGCTGCCAAATAATTTCTAAGAAGCAAATCATATAATATTCTAACATACTTACTCACTTACTTATGCTAACTTAACGTCCCACTAGGACAGTACATACGTTGTAATATTCCACTACGAAACTAACGAAACTAATCAAATGGTTTAACGTAGTCTACGTCAGATAGAAGAATTTACAAATTTGCCGAAGACAGTGTACACTTTTATTCAGTCTATGCTTTTAAACAGTCATTTTTCTGATTAATTTAAAATGGCGTTAAATCGGTCCAAATCGGCTCCAAAGCGTTATAAAAATAATAACCTTGTTTTCCTAATGAAAAACAACCACCACGCCGTACACACTTACGGCCGTGGCCGTACACACTTAGTTTTTTTCTCCTAGAATCCAACAGCCGATCATTTCGGCATTTCAATTAACTGAGATTCAGTGGATAAATTAGCGAGATTCGGCTAACAAATTAAAATTTTACCGATACTCAGCTAACAAACAAACATTAAACAGGGATATCAGCAAAAGTAACTGCCGAGTTGATCGGCTGTTGGACATTTTTCCGAGGTAAATTGAGCGTGTAACAGTATCCTTACGGTTGGTTTAAATCGGTTCAAAGCGGCTATTTATACTATTGCTACAAACTGGTCCTAATCGAAAATCGGTCTAATGTATAAATAGTTTATTAGACGTCGCTCGAATTCAGCGTATAGTTCATCAAAACGATCCATGCTACCTAACCAACACTTTTATCTAACATCCCAGTGATTTCTCGTTTAAGTGCAGAGGTGTTCTCGGGTTACAATAAAGCGAAATTTAAGTGAAAATTAATGTTAACTCTCCAGTTGGAACACAGCCTATAAGTGGTTATAGGCTGGGTCAAGGCAGTGAGTAACTGAGTACCTCTAGATCCTTTGAATTTCTCTCATTTCTTCTCGATTTCTTTGACCATTGTAGTCATAGTGCACATGTAGGCTAAATGCTTTGCTGTAGGTCGCCCGCGGTCACCAATGGATATGTTTGCATTCTGTTGACTTGAATTTGAATGGTGGTTGGCTTGTATTCGCAGCTAAGCCTAGATACATGATTGATAAAGATCTTAACAATCATCATTATTTGCGCATATTAAATCTTCGTTCTTCTCCAACCAACCAAACCACCCACCCACGGACCAATCACCTTCATCAACATACCATTTGTAACGGATCAGAAATGTTAAGTTCGGTCCGATATCTTAATTTCGCTTTCTGTCACCGGAGTTTGCGACATAGATCGTGAGAGTACGAGCGAAACCAGTTTTGGCGTTTTACCCGTCGTGTCATGTGTGATGTCAGCCGAACAAGACAGAATCGTGCCCGTGCGATCGCGTAGCAAACAAAAGCAAAAAAAAACCGCAAACTTTTCCTCCCGTCCAAACAGTGGACAGCTCAGCGGATTCGAATTTTTATGCAAATTTTTCGGAAACCCTGAACAGCGAAAGCGTTTTAATCATCGTATCTTCAATCATGTTTGACACTGACGTAGGATTATTAAAGCTCACTCCATTTCGGTATCCACGGCTTGGCCTGCTGACTGGAAGAAACTGATGCAAAAAAAAAGGAAAGATGTCACGCCGGTCGATGATACCGTGTGGCCTGATTTCTCCTCCGATCGCGAATGACACAGTCACTAACCAGGAGCTTTGTCATATGGGATCGGTGGCAAACTAACAAACACAGCATTCGTTCGGGGTGGTGGTTTCACTTTCAGCCGCGATCTTGCGATCAACCAACGACGCCTGGGCCAGTGAGATGCGATCAGCCAAGCAAAACGACACACTGATTTTTAAGTAAGAGAAACGCTGTTTGCTAATTATCACAGTGAGCGTTGAAAATGCCTACTAAGCACAATGATGTGCAATTAAAAAGCTGGAGCCTAGCAACCGTCGCCGGCGATCCTCCTCTGTATTTTCTCGCGCCTCGAATGAAAGCAAAAAGGCTACTTTGCTCTAGGCGATCAGCTGTCATGACTTCCGGCTGTGGTGGTTTTTTTTCGATGGTTTTTCAAGATCTAAACTGAGCATTTGTTTGGAATGCAGCCATTTGTCTTCATTACAATTTGATCGTAGATTTTTTTTAGGTTACTCTCCATTCGATGTTGTCAATTGGCTTTTCAATTCCCAACCGAATTTCTAATAGCTCGCCGTCTGTCACAGCCGTTGATCGATTAGGTCTAAACAAGCTAATGGATTTCAAACTCACTCTGTACAACACGATGACTGGTTAACATCTTCTTCCCCGCACACATGTCCCGGGTGGCAAGTTTCCTCGAAGTGTGCTGACAAACATACAATTGACAATTAATTATTCACCACGCAACGCTACCGCATCGTGTTGCAAAGTGCAATCAATTTCCTATTAAATGGACGCGTCCATTAGATAATGTCAATCTCCCTGTCGCGATCACTCTTTCTCGACTTGACTGCGCCGCCATTCGAATGCATCTTGCTTTCTGCAGTCAGTGATCGATTAATCCGGCCGTGTGTGATCAACGAGATCACGTAACAGCAAATTGTTGTCACCCAAGTGCTACTCAACTGTCAGCCAGCATCAGGCGGTAAAGATCTCATGTTCAGCAGCATCGCCTCCTCATTAGAGTGAGTGAGCACCCGGAGCTTCATTAGCATTTTGCAACATCGTATGGGCGCACGCCGGAGCGACAAAAATGAACAAAACTGCGTTCCTCGGACACACGATTAATTAACATTCCAAAGTGCAACCGCTGCCCTGCCACCATCTGTGTAATCTCTTCAAGATGGAGCGAGCCTACATATAATGCGTGATTCTTTATTTGGTTGAAGTTTCTCGTTTCGTCCAAAAACTACGAGCTTAATTCGACGGCGACGACAGCGAGGGGGTGTAACACTGCCAAATTTGCAAAGTTGTTGCGCCGTCCGTTGTCGGTAGTTGGCACTTGTGTTAATCTTCTTCCTGGTTCTTTGCGGCGATGCTTATGTCCTCCGGGGTAGCCCTTTGTGTACATTTGGCTATGGAGCCAGAAGGATGCGCATGCAGATAGTGTCGATTTTTTGTTTGCAGGAACTTACACTTTTTCTCACGCGTGTTGAGTTGGAATTGAAATTTATGTGTCGCCACCGGGTGTTGGATTCTGAAAAGGATGGGTAGGATGTGAGTAATTTGGCTGCTTCGAGAATGTTTGGTACTTTTTCAAAATAACAGGATTTTTTTTCCAATAAGATGGCGAAATTGCAACGGAAACATGTTTTCGAGGGTTAAAGGTTGTACGCAATCAAATTGCACCGCTTTTAAATAGCTGTTACTTTTTACCCGTTGGGTATTTTCTATTGAAATTTTGGGTGGAATCAGTTCAATGTGTATTTGTTTACGCTGTGTAAGTTTCACTAGCAGATGTGCAATCGTTGCGAAGATGGAGTCGGAAGATCAGCAGCGGCGCAATGAAATTTTGCGCACGTACCTCGAAAATCCGGATCTTTCACATCGTGCCATCAGTAGGAAGCTGGGAATGGTACATTCTACGGTGTCTCGTGTTTTAAATCGGTACCACGAACGTTTGACCATCGATCGGAAAGAAAAATGTGGCAAAAATGGATCTCCGTATAGTGTTAAGGATCACAAGCGGGCAGTTCAAGCTTTCACGAGGAATCCCAACAGTCCAGTTCGAGATGTGGCGAAGAAACTGAATCTAACCAAAACTTTCGTGCAAGATGCGAAAAAAAACGTGAAGGACTACACACGTACAAAGTCCAAAAGGCGCCTAACCGCGATGAACGGCAGAATACGGTAGATAAAACACGTGCACGGAAGCTCTACACCCAGATGTTGACGAAACCACATTGCCTCGTTATGGATGATGAGACGTATGTAAAAGCAGACTTCCGGCAGCTTCCGGGGCTCTAGTTTTTCACTGCTCATCATAAGTTCGATGTCCCTGAGGACGTTAGAAAGCAGAAGATGTCAAAGTTTGCCAAAAAATATATGATTTGGCAAGCAATTTGTTCGTGTGGATATCGGAGCACCCCATTCGTGACAACTGGAACGGTCAATGGGCAGGTGTAGCTAAAGGAATGCCTCCAAAAGCGTCTACTTTATCTTCGGAGGTCACACAATGGTCCAACGATTTCTGGCTGGATTTAGCCTCGTGGCATTACTCGAAAGAGGTTTTGGAGCGGGACAAGGCTAAGGTGGTCAATTTCGTGCCGAAGCATCTCAACCCCCTGAACGCACCGGAACTGTGGCCAATTGAAAAATACTGGGCCATCATGAAGCAGGCACTTCGGAAGCATCCTAAGGAAGTGAAATCGAAGGAAGATTTGAAGAAAAAATGGATTGTCACGCAAAAAAAAAGTTGGTCCAAATATTGTACAGGACCTTATGAGTAGTGTAAAAAAGAAGGTTCGTGCATTTGGATATGGAATTGAAATTGAATAAAAAAAAACATGGGAAAAAATTCATAACATGTTTTATTTTACTCCCTGAAAGTTTGAAGATGATTGGTTGAACGGGCGAATTTTGCCGAATATTTGTGTGTGTCGCAATTTGATTCCGTACACCCTTTAATAACTTAGTCATTTCTCAAAAGAATTTTGAATGTTTTTAGCGCTAATAGTATAGTTCAAAAATTTCTTGCCTTAGCTAATCTGTTAAATATTTAATTTCTTTTACAATGTCAGTAAAATTGTTCATAGATGTTTTGTCCTTACAACAGTGTTTCACTAACCCAGACTACCAATTGACGACACTTACCATTTTTTCATGTGTTCGAAGTTCGAATGTAGTCTAACATATGATTGTCCTACCCTCACGCTTAGCTAAAGCTCGATTCAAAGTAAATCTGGACGCACGGTTTAGTACACCACCCTGGTAGTTGGAACAAAAAACGTTTGACAGGCATTTGTTGATGTTTCATTGACTAAGATATTGGCGAAAAGTTTTACTCGATTGATCGACGCATCTCGAAATTACGGATCATGGAACTTGAGAAAAGAAAATGAATTGAGCACAAGCATCTAGAGAATCCTTCGTGGTCTGCCTCAGAAATAGCAAAAGTGTTAAAATTCCCAAAGTTTTCTAATCAAACGTTACAAGGATACTCTGAGTGTGGATAGAGCACAGCGCATCTATCATAAAAGTGGCATTAGGGACAATGAGCTGAGCAGAAGGGTGTTGAGGTACGTGAAAGGCAACCCAGGTGTCTCCATACGTGATTTGGCAAAGAAATACGATTCCAACTTTTCCACCGTGCGTAACATCCTTTTAAGAGAAGGATATAAGTCTTTTTGTGCCAGTAAACATCCGAATCACTCCCTGAAAAAAAAATTAGTAGCCAAAAAGCGAGCACGATTATTACACGAAAGAGTTTTGACGAAATTTTTATGGCTGTATTTTAATGGATGATGACATGTGTCAAAATGGATTGTAAACAAATCCCCAGACGAAAATTTTACCTGGCAACTTGTCGTGGGGATGTCCCTTCCAGGTATTTTCAAATTTAGCTTAAAAACTAAAATACATACATCGTCAATTTTTTTAAATAAAAATGAGGTGGCTCTTTGATCCCGAGACCATGAAAATCGTGAAAATCAAATATAATACATGTTTTCATAATTAGTATCACAAATTATGTGTATTTTCATATTTTTTCTCAAAAGTAAATTTAATTACCTTTCTTTCACCTAGAGATCAGTTTAATTGAACACGGCGAGTCCTTGATGGGTTCATACTTCGCTTTTCAGCGAGATAATGCTGTAATTCGCCATTTAAAGTTGACTATAGCCTGATTTCTCCGGATCCGTTTCCCGAATTTATGAGCTTTTGCGAACCTCAAATTGTAGTAGGTTTAAACAGCAAACTACCGATCTGACGTTTGTTCAAAAACAATCGGAGCCGATCTTGATACTCGATCCAGGTTGAACCTGAATACCAAACAAATTTCCATTAAGCCATTCAACCAATTAATTTCAACTGATAAAAGAATCTAAATCTTCCAAACAATGTAAATCACTTAATTTTTTTTAATTCGGGAATCCAATCCAACCTCATGAATAACCTTCCACCGAGAATGTTGAAACATAACCACCTTGCCGACAAGAATCATCGCTTCAGAAACCCTTCGCTACATCCACCTGATTTATGGTTGCTATGCAAAGCGATTCCAGCGGTTTCCATGGGCACCCCAAACAGCGCAGCAGGAAGTCCACATTTAGGATTTTTATTAATAGGCTTACACTATAACTTTCGGTTAGTAACTTCATCTTGGATGGACGCGAACAAAGACGATCAAGGTTGTTGAGCAATCGCTCGCGCGACGCACCTAATTAATTAGTAGACCTCTTCGAACGCATTCATCGAACTCTCTGAGAACACGACGACGCCTGCTGCTGTGGCGATGAAAACTGGAGTTGAGGTCTACCCCCGAAAACGTACCTCCCAAACAGGTTAAACTTGTTCGCGCTCCTCAACACAGGGTCACACAGGGAGATGGGGGAAGGGTTAGACCGCATGTACAACTTTCCAGTTTCTCCTCATCAGCCCAGCGCCATATCCAAATCGATTGCCAAAAAAAAAAAAGAGTGGAACTGTTCGACGGCCGGTTTGTCGGTGAAAATGGAAGATGAACTCCGCGGCATGACAGACAACAGACGGATGATGGATTAGGGTGAATTGTATGTTGATTTCACTCTAATCTCGCTTCACAATCCACCTGATCCACGCCTTCGCTACGGCTGTAAACATCGAAACAAGAGATAAGATCGCATTTGCCGCGTGGAATCTTGAACCCGGTAGCATTGGATCGTGTTTATTTTTAGATCAATTAAAGGAGGTACGAGACGGACTGACTGACTGAAGAATAAAATTAGCAATGCTCTTTCATTGCATTGTGTGACAGCTAATTCGATTGGAAACACTCCTTCGCAGTGGGCTTTGTTTGGGAAAGGACCTGTCACTCCGCTACCCGTATTGACGGGCAATTGCCAACAAAGCGTGGCAGGCAGATCAAACAAATCAAGTCCGGTTCGGTTAGACCATGCTTTTATATAACCCTCGGACTGGAACTCCTCCAGCGGCTATAATAATAGTCTATTAACCACAGAGTGACCCCCGGGTGATACATTCAAACTGACGCTCGACTAATCGCTTGTGGTAAATTTGCAGCAGCTTCCGATCGAAGGAAGCTGCATGTTAAATGTTTTGACAGCCGCACTCGTCGATGACGATGAAGGAGGTTATTCCGGGATGCTGCGAGAGGGTCAACTACCGATTCTTACCGCTGAGAGCAGGATGATAAACTCGGTTGACCTTGGCGCGATCCGATAAGGGCGTTGTTATAATCGAATCGCAGAGGCATTTAGCATTTTTGGGGGGTTCGATTGCCATTGTCAAAGAGTTGTCATGTCTGTCTTGTCATTCTCCCAGTAAGCTGAAATACGTTAATTTAAAACTTAATTGCCCTTGTTGCTTCTTCTGTATGTGTGTGATCGTGTCGCTTCGCGATCAAAAAACAGTTATTCTTCCACCAGCAAACCCCGTATTTGTGGCGTTATCGACGCACGCGTTCATGCTACTGCCGCTCGCTTGCAACCGCTCGCGTGATACTTTATGGGTTCTCCTGATCTGTTGTTGTGTTGTAATACAAGAAAACAGGAACTTGTTTTCCGGCATAAACATTTTTTATGTTGCGAAATGTTCTTGCTTTCGTTTCATTCCATTCTCTCTCTCTCTCTCAATTCCGGTGAAAAATACCACTCAGATGCAGCTTTTGCGATCATTTTTTTTTTCTGCATGGTCATTGACAGCAATGAATAGCCGGTGCTAGCCTCCATCCGTCGCGCCGTGCATAATCCAACCGTCAGAACCATCAAAATGACATTACGCGACATTAAGGTGCTATTAGGGAAGACATGATGATAAAAATAACCATCCTGCTGACTGCTTTCGACATTCCATGAATCATTCTCGGTGGGCTTGGATCTTCTTCTTCTTCCGCCCGTTGGCATCAATAAATCTTGCACAGAAATTTCCATAATTATGATTCGTTCCGACCGTCTTGCTTTTTGCTCTGCGTGGTCCCAAAAGTGCAAGCAAACCATGAGGAACTATTCGAGGAATGGAAGGTAACCAGACGCAAGCGGACAATGTTATTATTGTGGTTTTTGTTATCTTTTTTTTTTCATTGCTCCATACACGACATACTGCAGAGCGGGAACCGGCCGCAGCATCTTCGCCGTCGTAGTTTGTGGTCGCCGATGCACCGTGGTGAATATTTCTTTTCTCGTCAAATATAATATCTCATGGAGAACTTGTGCCTTTTTTTGTGTATGCAAGCCAGCAACCTGCACGTGACGGATCGGGCGTTGTTGGACGACTCCGATGTGCAGTGTCGTAGTTAGGATTTTTGAAGATAGGAATTGGAAGCAAGTCACAAAATTTTAGATGAAGATTTCGAATGGTTTTATTCGGAATTTGCAAGACCCAAGAGTACTTAACTTACTTCATTGGTTTGGTAGCCAAAACCCAAAGAATTCGTTGCTCAGAGAAGGTTAGAAAAGCTGAAAAGGCTAGCAACTGTTTCAGTAACTGGTGCAATGAGAAGAATACCAACGAAGGCATTGTTTTACATTCTTGCTTTGCATTAATTTGTACAAATAGATACTGAAAAGTTTGCGCTAGGGATTAAAAGATCTTCGAAGGTGACCTCATAAGACATTGTAGCACCATTGAAATATTGACCGTTCATATCAGATATTTGATCTAGGTCTTGATCAGTGGTGGTAACCTCATGCGAAATGCTGAGGCCCGCACACCACCAACAGTTTATAGGTACAATTCATGCAAACACGGAGAATTGATTCCATATAATAAACATCATATGTATGCCGTAATAAGCCAGCAATCAACGAAATTTTGAGCGACATAAATCTTTTTCGCTACATATAAGCCATCGGCTGGTGGCAGAAGAAGTGTATCGTCTATAGAAAACAGCGCAAGCATGCCATGACATTTTCTCTCATAACGATTCAATTTTGCATGTGTTTCAATATTATTTGAATAATGTCAAAATACAGCATATTTACCACCATTGGTCTTCATTCGTGAAAATCCGAGTGTCCGAATCTCCCCTCAGGATCAATTGTTTTTCTATAAAGACGGTTAAATGAACAATAAAGTGGATGCAGGAGTAGCTGGTCCAGGGATAGACGTTTCGATTCCTATGGGCAGGCCATGGGAAAGTATTTCAAGTTAAAATTCATGCAATTCCTGAATGTCCTGCTCTATGCTTGCGTAGAAACTACACACTTAGAAATTATTAGTTTTACACGAGACGTAATTCATCTTTGTAAAAAGTCGGGGAACGTAAACAAAGATTTCGTGTAAAATTATGTCTCCTGAAACTTCGGCCTCAGGGCACCGAAATTTACCTGTGGGTCCAAAATTATCGAGAAAATGGTCAACTGTAGGTTGTGCGATTTTCTATACAAGAACGGGCTGATTGACAACCGGCAACATGCATTTCGACCAGAATTCGGCACGAACACTCACCTTGGCACTCTGGGACAAGCGCTGAGTGATGCAATGGAAGATGGGAAACATAATGAGCCCACTACACTCGACATTGGCCAAGGCCTACAACCGGGCGAGGATGTCCGAAGTCCTGAAACAGCTCAAAACTTTCTCCGCCGTCGAACTTTTCAAGTTAGTATTGGCAACCATCGGTCTGGCACTTTCAGGGAAGAAACAAGAAACAGGTGTGCCGCAGGGATCAGTGATTGCTGTCACTCTTTTTCTAATCAGGATGAACGGAGTCTTTTCAGGTCTGCCTGCAGACATTTGCATATTTGTATATGAGGACGACATCGTCCTAATTGTTGTCAAGAGCACCCTGCTGGCCTTGCGGAAGAAGTTGATCCAGATGGTAAGGCACTTAGAAAACTGGGCCTTAGGCATCGGATTTGATCTATCTGCCGAGAAGAGCGCATACATCCACATCTGCAGCAGCAACCATCGACCTCTCCCAACACCGGTCCTTCTTGGGAGTAGAGCCATCACTCGAAACTCCACCATCAAGGTCCTCGAGATCCGGATCGACCGCTCCTTAACGTTCCGCCCTCACTTCGACGAGGTAAAATCAAACTGCCGTACCCGAATCAGCCTGCTTCGAACTATTGCAGGACGTCACCCAGATGGCAGTCGTGCAACATGGCTACAAGTTACCTCTGCTACAAGTTAGTCTGTATCGCAGACCGATACAGTGGACACTGTATCCGCTACACGGACGGTTCGGTCAGGCAAGGCAGAGTCGGCATAGGAATCGCTGACTGCAGCTTCAGCCAATTCCACAAACTCCCAGCACAGTACTCAATTTTTCCGCTGAAGCCCTAGCTGTATGTATCGCGACAACCATACCAACCGATCGGCCTTTTCTCATCCTCACGGACTCAGCCAGCGTTGTGGCTGCTCTCGAATCAGAGACCCCATCCCACTCATGGATACAGGCAACAATGCGACACGCTCCCCCAGGGACAACGGTCTCTTGGATTCCGGAAAACTTTGGCATCCCAGATAATATTGAAGCAGATCAGCTAGCCTCCATGGGCAGGATGGGTAGACTTGTCACCCACAGCGTCCCTGGTGACGATACCAAAAAATGGATCAAGAACACCCTTCGCAACGCATGGTCCAAGGAATGGGCCCAGTCACGTACTCCTTTTATTAGGAAAATTAAGGGGGTTACTCACCAGTGGAAGGACCCCCACGATCACCGGAATCAGCGTATCATTTTGCGACTACGTTCAGGGCACACCAAGGCCTCTCACAACCTCTCCGGTAACGGGCCGTTCCATTAACTGCCCAATATGTAGCGTGCAGCACACCGTGGAGCATTTTATTTGTTACTGCCCCCAGTATGAGAGCCCACGCCAGCTTTGGGGCATCCCTGGCAGTATAAGAGACGCTCTCTGTGAGGATGCCACAAGGGAGGCAGCATTAATATGCTTCCTCAAAGATGCAGATCTATACAACCGGATATAGATCAATGAAGTCACCAAGTACTACCGACCAAATTATTGAACTTTGCTACCCATACTGGACCCTTCTTTTTCTGATAACGATAACACCGACAGCAACCAACAGTCAACACGATACCAGACCCACGCACGAATAGGACCTTCCCCGACCACAAACACCAACCGATAGACTGATGACGACTTATGCACGAAAAGGACAACCATAAAACAAACTCTTAATACTCCGTAATAACTTGTAGTTAATTAAAACTCCGATATGAACCACTCCGTAGGGGAGTCCCTTCAGGACCCCAAATTCACGGAGGGGCCCCTTCTGGTCCCGCCTGTTTATTTATGCTTCAAGTGGAGCCGAACCAGCTGTGGCTGAAAGGCTCCTTAATAAAGATAAATAATAATAATAATAATAATCTGGCCAAAACATGACAGGTTCATTGTGGGATCTGATGAATGGCGATATTCGCTTTTGGAGACATTCCGTTCTGTACAGCTCTGAATTAAATGTCTTATCAGTGATGAAAACCTTGGTCTTCCTGCCGCAGCTGCAGATGCCTTGCCAAATCATGTATTAACGTGGAAATTTATCTGCAATCACAAACTTGAATTTGGCAGGAACATCTCCCCGAGCCGTAGCAAAGTAAAAATTTTGTCCCGGTAGCCGTTTGAAATCGGCCTTTACATAGGTTTCATCATCCATGAGGAGACAGCCATTGAATTTTGTCAACACATGATCATACAGTTCTCTGGCACGGATTCCGGCCACATTGTTCTGCTTTTGATCCCTATTTGGTTGTCTACAGGCACGGTGTGACTCGAAGCCTTCCCGGAGATCCGTGGCACGGTACTGCGATACGCGAAACTTTTTGGCCAAATCGTGGTCTGAGATGTTGGGGTTTGCCTTAATGCTCTTGATGACTTTGTTCCGCAGTTGACGGTTGACAGTACCCGCCCGACGCTTGCTTTGAGGCTTGCGATCCGTCGACAAAGTTTCTCTGTACTTTTCCAAAACACGCCACACGGTATTTCTGGGGAAAACCCAACACTTTAGCAAGTTTTGGTCCAGACCACGAAGGGTTTTCCAAATGATTGCGCACAATTATTTTTCTTCTTTCTTCTTCCATTTTGTGTTTCTCTGAAACACGTTCGAACTGCACCGCGAAAAAAAAACTTCTGATGCTGTTATTGTTATAGGGAACACATAAGATGTCATAGTTTACAAATCCGACACTAGGGTCCGAGTCCGAGCCGGAATCACTTGAAGCTGATTGAAAAACTGCAACATTTATTATGCCCGTCAATTTTCAGTAAATGACGACAGTTCTTCAACAAAGGGCTAGGAGAGCTTTTTGAGATGTGGAGAACAAATCTCAATCATGCCCTATTAGTAAGATTGCCACAATTCCTGGGTTCTGTTCTGGTGGGATTTCTCTTGTTTCTTATATTTTCGCTGCTACGCCCCACAAGGAAATGTACTATTTTTGATTTTTGGTGTCTTAGTTTTGATATTTTGCTTCGATTTGCCGTATGGTGGATGTTTGGACCTGTGCTCTAGAGGTAGTTTCCTGAGGTATACGAAAATTTAGCCAGCAAGTAAACCGGATCTGGGTATGTCGGTTTCTTGTGAAATGAATTTTCTGTTTCCAGGTATTTAACGCTTACGCACTAACGAAGTTTGTTAAGTTTATCGGATGTCACATTGTACTCACCAGATAGTAGTGTGTTCGTGCAAAAAGGTTTCACTCTATGAAATGTTCAAGGTTTTAGGTCTGTTTGCCTGTGTCAAAACTAAATATCTTACAGAACAAATTGTTGATTCCCAATCGAAAATTACAATTCAAAAATTAAAGTTTTTATAAGAATATATAAATGATTCTCTAGATTTTCAGGCTGTACCATTTCTTTTATTCTAGGATCAACCAAATGAAGATCATATATAATAGATACGTATGATTGTAGTATGCTGCTCTTATATAGATGTATACATAACTATATGAATATTCCATGCTATTTCTGGGAAATGGGAGGGACCACCAGGGCATCAATTTTGAAGCAGGCTGGATACGGAGAGTGGAAATGCCAATTCTCCACTGCTAAAAGTTTGTGAATAGAGGGCGGGATCTTCTTCCCGCCCATTGGGGCATCCTCATGTAAAATCGCCCGCATTTTTGGCCAATTGTTCAATATTGATTCTTTATATCCCCGTGGATACGTATAAGTGATGTTGCCTATCAATCCACCCAACCCTTCATACAATGGCATAACGACCCAAGTAACACATTGTCATGCTTTTATGTTGAGTAAGATTCTTTATAACCAAAGAAATGTATTTTCAACCGTTATAAAACTTGTGTGTTGCTTGAGGAGGATAATCAATGATCAAGTCAAACAGAGAGGAGGGCCTATTGCGGTCGGACATAGTTTCCGTGCTACAGTAGGTGGTAGTTCATATCATCATATTATCTTCAATTAGAGCTTGTTAAACTTCCTGATAAATGCGTAGAATTTCTCGCTAAATAAATTCTAAACTTATTTCAAATTCTTGGAACTTACAGAGAATATTCTTGTTAGTTACGGGGATCATTCAGTCAGATTTACTCATTTATAGATATAGAACTGACAAGTCTTCAATGTTTATTTCCATTAGTGACGATTACAACAGGCACAGTGCGAAATGGAAACGGTAATGTAAAACTTGTCATGAAAAGGGGGAAACATAGCAACTAAAGGGTTTTACAATAGGGATTTCCAAACTTTGGCATTTGATTGTGGCCATATTTTTAACGCTACAAGTGTCAAATTAGCTGTCATTCAGTGTGTATTACCAAATTACCATGGAAAGCTATCCCAACTAACATTGCCAAAACTATCCAGCTTCAATAAGTTTGATTAAGGTTTTATGAAAGCCACAGAAATCAATTTGGTTTTATTATGGCACCAAGAGGTGCCAATAGGGTTCATATTTAAGTTAGGTTTATGAGAACCTGCACAACTGGTTTACAGCGATCTTAAAACCTTATTTTCTCAAATTCCTTTTACTCCTATTAAAGGTTTTATTTCGACTTTATGAACTCGTAAAATGCTGTTTTGAAATGCCGTTTTAGGACTTATTCATATTATCTTATTATGGTCAGTTGAAAAAGCATTTTAAAACCATTTTGCCTACATTAAATGCATTAAACGGCAAATTGGCATTGATAAACTTATAGAATTCCATCCATTTTCAAGAAATTAATGATTAATTTATCGAACATTTTTGTCTTAATTTTGTTTTGGTTGTTATAAATAAACTCGCATAATTTCCGAGGCGCATTATTTTTTGGCTCTTATCGTGCCAATATTCGCCATCAAATTAAATGCGCATATGATTTGAAGCATGATACGCTGTAACAAACTCAATTTGTCATAGATATTTTGGTATCAAACAACACAAGAACTTTTTTCTTAGATATTATTTACTGCGAAATAAATCAGCAGAACCAAAAAATCGAACAAAACAACACAACAAAAACCAATCACGATATCACAAAAAAATTACAGCTGTGGCCATTTGGCCGTATGCTGGTTTTCATGGCAGCCAATAGGTTTTATGAAGGTTCTCAACTGGTCAGAACATCTTTCACTAGAACATTTTCAAAATCTTTATGGACTTATAAAGGTTTCATTAACTTGTTTTCACAACCGTCTATAGAATGGGCCACTTTGTACGAATTTCGGTTTTAAGGAAGCATAGAGCGCTGTGTGTTCGGCGATTGGGTTTTGCTGCAGTTGAAAACAGACCCCGATTTTGTACGAAAAACCTTCTTCAGCGACGAGGACCATTTCGGGATGAACGAGTATGCGAACAAGCAAAATTGTCGAATTTGGGACCAGACCAATCCCCACGAAGTCCACCAAGTGGCAATGCATCCCCTGAAAGTTCCTGTTTGGTGTGCATTTTGGGCAGAAGGCGTCTTCAGCGTCAACGGAGTGCGCTACAGGTCGATGATTACCGACTTCTTCTGGCCGAAACTTGTCGATATGGATGTGAACGATATGGGGTTCCAAAAAGCACACGAAACAATCGATAGTCTGCATGAGCGATTTCCGGGCATGGTTATTTCGCGCGGAGGCGATGCCAACTGCCGAGATCGTGTTATTTAATCCCGCTAGACTTTTTCTTGTGGGGTTATATTAAGTCGCAGATCTATGCCAATAAGCCGTAAACCACCCAATCCCCGCAAAGCCAACATTACTCAAGTCTTGAACACGATTCTGCCCGATTTGTGCGCCAGAGTCATCGGAAATTGGACCTCTCAGATGCACGCCACCAAGTGAAGCCGAGGCGGCCATTTGAGCGATGTCATATTCCATACATAATGGTATCAAAAGGCCTTTCAAACAAAAAATAAATCTCAAACAAAAAAACGAATATCTCACACACAGTTGTTTTATTCAACATTGACGATAGGAAACGCCTAATGGAAAAGCCTTTAGAAAAGTTATACATTCTCGAAGAAAAAAAAACAGTGTAAATCAATTCGCCACCCGAATTCACAGTACTTTTGGGGTAAAAAGAAAATTAGTAACTTTTTAGAACGGTTACAAGTTTGTGCATCTTCCGGAGAAGTTCCATATTACATTCAGAGATGTTCGTGGAGTCTCTCGCTAAGTTGATGGAACTTCCAGGAAATTTTTGAAACTTTCGAAACAATTCTTCATACTCTCCATGGCGTTCGTTAATTTCACGAGAAGTATTTTGGTATTTTCTAGTAGAAAATCGATGAACACGGCAAGAACTCTACAAAAAGGCGACATGCTGCATTGCTCTCTCAAATGCTATATCCCGGTCCATCAACTATTGCAATGGAATTTGTGGGGCAATATCTAGCGAGATACACCTATCCACCTATGGTCACCTATGCCTTGGCCTGGCTGGTAACATAACATAAGTGAACATTAATTATAAAACTGCAAGGATAGCCCAATTGGGTTTTTCGAAATGAGGACTACGCAACTAAATGTAAGCCATTTGGATTGTACAATAAATTATTTATTGAATTAATATTCTTTGTAAGACAAAGCTTATCATTCATAAATTTTTCAATAGTATGTGGCCCAAAATCAGCAATGCCCTCTATTGGAATCGATGCGTAGAAATATTTCCGATCGATAGGTGCAAACATTTTGAATTTTTTTTTTGAGAAACTACTGAGATATGAACGCTTTAAACCTGACCACTTTTCGTGACGGTCGCAGTTCGATTTTTTTAAGTTGGACCCCAGTATAGAAAATAAAGACATAGTCCTACGTAAAAAAAACTCCTGCGGTGATACGGGGGACACAAAGAGCATAGAACATAGAATTTTAATTTTCAGTTGAAACCGGTTGAACTTTCGGATAGGAGTTCCAGGAGTTTTCAAGAAAAAGCATATTAAATATCATAATTTGTCTGAATTTGTTTTTTTTTTTTTTGAATTCATTTATTTGTACAGGCTCAATCGAATCAACTTTACAGAGCCAAGTTTTCATGTTTATATACATCAGTTATCTTAGAACTAAGGTTAAGGGGGTGGAACCGATTACTCGCGGCCGTCTCGAGGTTAATAGGAATTACAATTTTATGGATGGGAAAATTGCGGTGGAAATTTTAAACAAAGCATGAGGAACAATGGTTTTCTTATATCTAGAATTTCAAATTACATTTTTTTAATTGCACGTTTTCAATCACTCACTCACTCACACAACAACACTCACACAACAATACTCACACACACACAACCACAATCACACACCGATGCACACAATCTTCAAAAATTTAACCTAAACAAGTAAGTTAATCAAACTACAATCTAAGGCTAATGTTAGTCAAAAACACATAAATGAGTTTCATAAACTCCAGATCGCGTGCAGCCAAAATGTCTCGAATCGGTACATTGGGTTGTCTACCTCGAGCCCGAAGGGAATCATAAAGCTCCGATCTGACTCCACGATGCTCAGCACAAAACCAAATAACGTGATCTGCGTCCTGGTAACCTTGTCCACATTCACAGAGATTGCTGTCTCCCAGCCCAACACGGAACAAATGAGCGTTTAAAGAATAATGATTGGACATGAGGCGAGACATCACACGAATGAAGTCTCGACCCACATCCAATCCCCTGAACCAACATTTCTTAGACACCTTAGGAGTGATAGAATGTAGCCATCGCCCTAAATCTCCTTTACTCCATTTATACTGCCAGCTATCGAGTGATATCTGACGAAAAAAATAAAAAAATTCGTTGAAGGCGATTTGTCGGTCATAAATATCGCCTTCCATAGCGCCCACCCTTGCAAGCGAGTCCGCCTTCTCATTGTCAGGAATCGAACAATGAGAAGGGACCCACACAAAGGTGATAATAAAAGAACGTGAAGATAAAGCACTTAGAAGACCTCGTATTTTCATAAGAAAATAAGAGGTGTGCTTTACCGGCCTCAAGGAGCGAATAGCCTCTATAGAACTAAGACTATCCGTGAAAATGAAGTATTGATCCGGTGTAAAAGAGGCAATAGTTTCTAAAGAAAAATGAATTGCTGCCAATTCCGCGACAAAAACAGAACAAGGTGCTTGAAGTTTACGAGCGGCGCTATAATTTTCATTGTATACACCAAAGCCAGCGGAGTCCTCTATCAAAGACCCGTCAGTAAAAAACGTTTTGGTGGAATCAACTAGGCCAAACTTGGCAGCAAATATCACCGGAGCAATCATAGGACGATGATGCTCTGGGATTCCACGAAGCTCCTGTTTCATGGATAAATCAAAATGAACCGAATTTCCGAAGTCGGAGAAGCAAACACGATTGGGAATATTCAGCGAAGGGCTGACATCCTGTGTTATGTACAAATGGTACAAAGTCATGAAGCGGGTTTGAGGATTCAACTCAAGGAGCTTCTCAAAATTTTCGATCACCTGGGGGTTCATAACTTCACACCTGGTGAGGAGCCGGAGAGATAATTCTGAAAACCGATCCGAGAGTGGCAACATGCCAGCCAGCACTTCAAGACTCATGGTATGAGTCGAGTGCATACAACCTAACGCGATACGAAGACACCGATACTGAATACGTTCCAGTTTAATGAAGTGCGACCGAGCCGCTGACTGAAAACAAAAACTACCGTATTCTATAATCGACAAAATCGTTGTCCGGTACAACGTTAGAAGATCTTGCGGATGCGCTCCCCACCAGGTCCCGGTAATTGTGCAGAGAAAATTGATCCTTTGTTGGCACTTTCGCTTCAGATACTCAATGTGGGATCTCCAGGTGCACTTTGAATCGAACCAGACCCCAAGATATTTAAATGACATAGAATGAGTTATCGGTGTACCCAAAATTTGAAGCTTCGGTTGTGCTGGGTTATGCTTCTTGGAAAAAACTACCAACTCAGTTTTCTCCGTAGAGAATTCGATACCTAGCTCGAGAGCCCAAGTAGACAAATTGTCTAAGGTATCCTGTAAGGGTCCTTGCAGATCGACCCCATTGGGTCCCGTGACAGACACTACGCCGTCATCTGCAAGTTGTCTCAACGTACAGTTGTCACTTAGACAACCGTCAATGTCTTTGACATAAAAATTATACAAAAGAGGGCTTAAACATGAGCCCTGGGGGAGACCCATGTAGCTAAATCGGGAAGCTGTAGAGGTTCCATGAGAAAAGCTCATATGTTTTTCTGACAGCAAATTGTACAAAAAATTGTTCATTAATGGTGAAAAACCACAAGCGTGGAGTTTATCTGAGAGAACTTCAACAGATACTGAATCAAAAGCCCCCTTGATATCCAAGAAAACAGAAGCCATTTGCTCTTTTTTAGCAAAGGCTAGCTGAATATCTGTGGAAAGCAACGCGAGGCAGTCGTTCGTTCCCTTACCCCTACGGAAACCATATTGAGTATCTGAAAGCAGGTTATTCGTCTCAACCCATTTGTCCAGACGGAAGAGGATCATTTTCTCCAACAACTTTCGAATGCAGGATAACATCGCGATGGGTCGATAGGAGTTGTGGTCGGACGAGGGTTTACCAGGTTTTTGAATGGCAATAACTCTCACCCGTCTCCAGTCATCCGGTACAATGTTGAGAGCCAGAAATTGATTAAACAAGTGCAACATGCGCCTCTTAGCGACGTCTGGAAGGTTCTTAAGCAAGTTGAACTTGATTCTATCTACCCCTGGAGCCGTATTGCCACACGAAAGGAGTGCGAGAGAGAGTTCTACCATTGAAAAAGGTTGGCTGGTCTCATCTATCGAATTCGTGGTTTCGCGAGGAAACATTTGGGCTGGCACAGAATCTGGGCAAACTTTTCGCGCGAACTTGAGGATCCATTGGTCCGAGTACTCCTCGCTCTCATTGTATGTAGTTCGGTTACGCAATCTTCGCGCCGTATTCCAAAGAGTATTCATCGACGTTTCACGCGATAGCCCGTCCACGAATTGTCGCCAGTAACCGCGTTTCTTGGCCTTGATGAGGCTCTTAAATTCGCGTTCGAGTGCCGTGTACTTTTCGAAGTGCTCAGGTGTTCCACGTCTACGAAAAACTTTGAACGCGTCGGACTTTTTGCGGTAAACCTCGGTGCATTGCTGATCCCACCATGGGGAAGGAGGTTTCCTGCGAAATGACGTTCCTGGAACTGGTCGAGTTTGAGCTTGAAGCGCGCTTTCCAAAATCAGGTTGGAGAGGAAGTTATATTCCTCCAGCGGTGGAAGCCCTTCTACCGTTGTTACGGCTTCATCTATTGCTGTCTTGAACCTTGTCCAATCGATATTACGAGTTAAATCATACGTGACGTTGATGGATTCCGGCGGAGTGAGCCCGGTGGCAACCGAAATTTTAATAGGCAAATGATCACTACCGTGGGGATCCTGGATCACATTCCACGTGCAGTCCAACGATAATGAATTCGAGCAAAGTGTGAGGTCTAACCTACTGCCAAGTGAGGATGGACCAGCCAAGCGTGTAATTTCTCCATTGTTGAGAACGGTCATATTGAAGTTGTCACAGAGGTCATATATCAAAGAAGACCGGTTGTCATCGTACAGTTCTCCCCAGCCTGTACCGTGAGAGTTAAAATCTCCCATGACCAACCGCGGAGCAGGAAGAACCGAACACATATCTGAAAGTTGTTTCTGGTTTATTGAGGCTCTAGGAGGAATATAAACGGAAGCAATGCAAAGGCTTTTATTTTTAATAACAGCCTGACAAGCGACAACTTCAATTCCTGGAATAGGAGGAAAATTCACTCTATAGAAGGAGTAGCACTTTTTGATCCCCAAAAGTACTCCTCCTCCACGTGAATCCTCACGATCAAGCCGAATAATGTTGAAATCGTGAATCGGAAGATCGATTTCGGGTGAAAGCCATGTTTCACAAAGAGCAAATGCATCACAACCGATATTGTGAGCTAAAAATTTAAATGATTCCAATTTAGGAATAATACTTCGACAATTCCACTGCAGAACAGTGATCAAATCCCCGACCTCTTTTGGCAAATTATCCATCGAAGGAAATGATAGCTGCAAGGAGGGGCCACTTTAATGTTAATTTCTTCAAAAAAGTTTTCACAGTGGGAAGCATTGCCATAACAATGCTTTTAAGATGGTCAGAAATTTCGAGGTACTTGAAAATACCTTCCACAATATCATCGAATGAGAACAGCCCAGATGAAGAGGGGGCTTCTGTTCTTAAAATCGGGGCATCAGGGGTTTTGGATGTCCCCGGAAGAGATGGGAAATCCTGTGTGTAGTTGGCACTACGAAAACCAGGAGGATTCGGATTATCCTTCTTTACACTGCTCTTTGAATTGGGCATGTTGATATGGGGCTTCTGTTCAGCTACTTTCCCTGCTCGGATGCGTCTTCGCTTCCGTGAAGCACCTTCCGAAAAACTGAAAGTGTCCCCTCCTCAACCAAGTCCGAATCAGACTCGTCATCTGCCAAAGGAGCAAAAGGATTTGTATTGATATCGGGTGGCGAGGCTTTCTTAAGCATTTCTGCAAAAGATTGCCTTGAACGTTGTTTTAGAGAACGTTCCAATTTTTCCCCGCGTTGTTTGTACGCCGGGCATGACGAGAGAGCATGGGGAGGAGTTCCCTTGCAGAAAACGCATTTTAGTGTGTTATCTGCACAGGGACCAGCCTCATGTTTCTCCCCGCAAGTTGAGCAGCGTGCTTTATTGCCGCAATGGGAGGCCGTATGCCCCATCTGCTGGCAGTTTTGGCAGATCATTACCCGGGGTACAAATAACCGCACAGGTAGCCGAAGTTTTCCCAGCTCTATGAAGTGAGGAAGGGCAGAGCCAGAAAATGTCACTCGAAACGAGTCTGTGGGGGTAACTTTTTTTTTACCCTCGCTGTGCGATACTTTTACCAACTTTTGCACTTCCAGTATCTGAACTGGGGGAAGCAGAGGGTTGTTGAATCGGCCAATCGCCTGCCTCTCCAAAATTTCAGGGCACAGACTCGCCTCTGTGACCACTCCTACAATCTCCACATCACGAGCTGGAATATAAACTCGATATTCCAGTGTAAAATGCTGGGAAGCAGCAATCTCATTAGCCTGCTTCAGGTTAGAGACGACAACACGGAGTTTATTAAATTTTACTTTCGTGATCTCTGTCACGGCTGAGAATCGTTTCGTCAGATCAGTTGTAATTTGGTACACATTCAAAGGTTTCTTTTTGGGCTGAAAGTAGACAACCCATGGACCGACCGAGTCAACTGGATACGATCGCGATCGGAATTTTGTTTGTGCCTCCCCATCATCAGGTGGCAAAGGCACTTTTTCAGCCAAACCGTCCATGTCGAAGAAACCTCTTCAACATGCACGATTTGCCTTATTCGTGGGAGCGTTGAACGCCCCCAAAAATTTAAATCACACACAAACACAAAATAGAGACACACACAAATTACGCTAAAGTCTAGTGGGATGAGAGACAGAGGAAAAAAAAAAAAACTTAACTAATATTACTGATCTGTTGCTGCTGCTGCTACTGCTGCTGACGCACCGTATGCCTGAGCGTCGCACTTCTATGCGGGCAGCGGGGAGCGGTGCGCTGCGTGGGTGTACGGGTGAATCCGATCGCCTTCGGGTGCACTCGCTCGACGATGTCGGATGACCGTTGGCGATGTAGTGGTGTATCGCTGGTTAGCGTCACCACGCGGGGATGAAGCGAAAATGAGCGGGATGATAATTCGCCAGCAAGCACTACTTGATTTTCTTATTTCACTGGAAAACCACACTGCCTTCTTAGAAAAAAAAACTCACTTTCACTCCTTTCACTGAAGTGAATAGTTTTTGAGAAAAAAAACTAATTATTTCCAAGGATCGCACTCGAATAAATCTTCCAAAATAACGGAGCGCTGGATCGAACGAACTTTCTTCTTTCGCTGAACGAAGTGGAATAAAGCCAAGCGTTTGGGTCAATTTTATCGGGCCAGTGGAATCGTTCCGCAGTATACAGCAGATTACCCCTCGTAACAAAACAGAGTTGCGGAACGTAAAAATCGGACGTTGGTGGGAATGGCCCGCTGTATGTTAATTGATGCGAAGCTTGGGTACCGATACTGGGCCGAGGCCATCAATGCAGCTGTACACCTCCAAAATATCCTGCCATCGAGGTCCATCGAAAAGACGCCATTTGAATTGTGGTACGGGACACAACCGGACTACAGCAACCTGCTCCAATGACGTCTATATAAGGTCTGGCCCAGTAGCCACAACAATATTAGTGAAATGAGCAAAATTCGCTCATAACACTAATACCACCGGGCTCCTTGCGCACGCTACAGAAGAGTTCGGAAAGTGCTACGTCATACTATTTTTGTGATTCGTTCGCTCCGTGATTGTTTATTGTGTGCACTATAAAATTTAATTTTTCAACCGATTCCAGTCTATCAATGATTGGCTCTATATCGCTACTCGATTGTCAAGTTCCAGCGTTTGAAAGTTAATGTGGCAAAAATTCAATTACCTCAGTTAAATTCACTATAAATGACCCATGTTATTGGGAGGAAATGCTTCTGCTCAATAAATGGCATTTGTATCATGATAATTTCCACAATTCAGCAGTTATAATAAACGTTTGAACCGATTTTCTTATCTGAACGTAGGCACGCCCATAGAGAGTTGAATAGTGTTACATCATCACTGGTCGGCTCAGTTGACATTATTTTTGCTTCCAATACAAGCAAGCAGTGCATTGCCCCAGACCTTACATAGACGTCATTGAACCTGCTCATCTTTGGATGCTCAGCTATCGTTCATGTGCCAGAAGAGAAACGCAAGAAGCTTGATCCTGAGGGTAAGAAGTTCACGTTTGTGGGGTTTGCTGATAGCTATAAAGCGATCCGGTTCATTGATCCCACCACCGACACCGACATCGCTAGTTTCCTATTCATTGGTGGTTCAGTTCACAATAATCCTTATACAATCTAAGCCCTTCAATTAGCAGCTCTCAATACGTTTCCCGTCGATTACAGTATTTAGAGTAGAATTCCACCAACTAATTAAAGAGTTACAAACGTCCAAAAACATTCAACTAATCGTGACCAAAGACAAAATCCTGAGTCAACAACGAATAACCTGCTCTCAAAAGCTCACGTCCGAACGAAGCCACAATAAAAACATACCGTTGTCTGCAGTATGCTAAAAACAGTACTGTTTTTGCATTAACATGTCACTCACACAATTTTGAGACCGGAATGTTGCTTGGTTTTCGCTTATACAAACACAAAATCTGAGCCTTCATACAAGGTTGCAAACATTCATGTCAGCTAAAAAGATAATATGAACATATATTGTTCAAGCTACAAGTAGTGCTGTTAATTTGACATCCAAATTTAAGATTCTGCCCCAACTAATTACGTCATTTCTCTCGACAGAATGAGTATTTGCAATCTTTTCTCATTGAACACGCATCACCAAGCAAAGAACATACGGTAGATGGAATTGTTGCCCTCCTGCGGTTTGAGGGGACACTCGGTGGCAGGCTGTCTGTGATTGACAAACCCGCCCGGCAACCGCTCGAGGTACTGGGTATGCAAAACCAGTTTGTGCCGGGATCGAAAATATCGAAATCTTACCACACTCCCGCTCCGCCGCCGGCGCCGATTATTTGACGTCTGAGACATTGAATCAATTGAAATTGATTTCATTTCTCCGATCAATCGAGTCTGCAACCACTTTCGTTTTGTCGTCTCTGCGGGTTGTTGGTTCGTTACGAAGGGTGAAAGTTCGTTTGCCTCTAAAACAGGGCACCATGACTGGCTGGGATCCTGACAATAAATGACGCTCCTACCCTGACCGATGATGGATAATGGAATTATGCTGGGAAACAATATGGCAACTGCTTTTGAGGGATTGTATTAAGGATATTTGCAACCCGCTCCAGCAGTCTGCCGCTGCTTCGAATGCACGGCAGAAGAGTTGTTTCGAACTTGTTTAACGAACGAACACTTCCCGGCGCAATATTGACATTCCCCAAACGAAGCAGGCGGGGACTGGAATGGAATGTTTCCGTGATGATAAAGCACAATCATATCACAAAAGAGCTCAGCCCGGGTGATGACGATGATGATGATGATGATGATGGTGGTGTTGTGAGAAAAAAGGCTTCGAGAATGGGAGGGTGCTTTTTCGCATACGTGAAAAAAGGAGAAAGGGTGGAAAAGCTAAGTTCGTGTTTCAAACAGCGATGGATGTTGAATAACAAATTCAACCCCCATGGGTATGGACACTGGGTAGCTGTGGTCATTTGATACCCTGCTTTTAGGATTTTGCTGAATAGACAGTTTCTGACTGATTGAAAAGTGGCATTGCATCAAGGCACACTCATGTGAATACTTGTTGCTAGTTTATCTGGCTGGTGGAGTGATATTTGAAGCTTGAAAAGGATCTCAAGCAATAATTTAAATATAGGAACTAGACTAAACGGAAAAAAGGGACAGCCCTGACGTGTGGGAAAGTTAATTTTTTTTTTTTTTTTTTTTTTTTTCCACAAAGGAAACCCAACTTCAGGGTTTGTTTTTTCCCTACAACCGGGGGAAAGGGGGGAAAAGGTGGATTTACACAACAACCAAAAAAACCAAAAACGAAAAAAAATTGAAAAAAGTATTTACTCAAATCTTCTAAATAAAACTTCAATGTTGAGTGAATCTACAAAATGCAATATTATACAGATTAGATTCAGGCGTTATTTGACTTAAATTTACATGAAATTTCCCATTAATTTCTGCCAAATCTAGCATTCCCTTTATGTGCATTAGATCACGCAGAAAATTAAATGTTTCTTTCAAACTGTGAACAATGTCAAAATAAAAAAAAATTATTCATATTATCCCAAGTAACAAATTCAATTTTAAGATACTCTTGAAGAAGTTTTCAAGACTCATTTGATAAAATCAAGCACAAAACTAGATATTCTACATAACATCGATAAAACAGCCATAAAACCCTCATAAGTTCTAAAAGGCCCATACTACGGGAGGTTTTCAAGACTATTTCCCAAGGTTCGCTTAAAACTTGATAGTTTTATCGGTACATACTTGTAACGACATTCAGGACATGTTTAAAATTATGATAAAACTACCACAAGTTTTGATAGTTTTATGATTTTCCTCTTTAAGAACACTTCCAGTCCGTCACAAATATGTTTCGAAGATTCCCTTTTTGGATTCGTTCTGCTGAATGGGGACTTTTTTGTTTATAATTGAGTGGAAGTTAGGGACTATTCCTAAACCACGTAGACTTTTCTGGGGGGAGGGGGTATTTGACAAAAGTCCACGCTCCATACAAAATTTAAAAAATTTGTATAAAAAAAGTCTACGAGGGGGAGGGGGGGGGGTACGGGATTTTCAAAAATGAGTCTTCGTGGTTTATGAACAGGCCCTTATTAAAGAAAAAAAACATCGATGTACATATGTTGTTTCTTTTCCAAAGTGGATACGTATGTAAATTAATTACAAAATTGACCATGCATGAATGAGTTTTTTGCCTGCAATTGATAAATTTTTCATGCAACGTTCAATTTATTGGTGTTTTATAACATAAAAGTTCGAAAATTTTAATGCACCACGGAGTTATTGCTACAGAAAATCTATTGTCTCTAAATTTATCGAAAACGAAGTATGTTATGTTCCACTCCTCTGAGTGTTCCATCTCACTCGGATGTTGTAGTTTCTTCAACCAGAATAGACGAAGTAGAATGTTACAAGTACTTGAGTCTAAACTTGTTTGCCATGTTGTCCTGGAATCAACACATCGGAGAACTACGAGAATGTGTAAGCTCAACATGTGGAGCAATGTGGAGAGTATCTAAGTTTATGCCACTGAAGGCTTTAGAAACTTTGTACCATGCTTTCGTCCAATCCAAGCTTCAATATCTGGTGTCTATTTGGGGTGCTGCTGCAAAAACACGATTAAAGCCACCGCAAGCTACGCAAAATAGGTGTCTGAAAGTGGTGTACAAAAAATCTCACTTGTATTCTACCTTGGATCTGTACAACAATGCAAATGCATCCATCCTGCCAATTGCAGCTCAGCGTGAAATCCAGTCTTTGTGTCATATCCACAACCTGATGTATAATCCACGAGCTCATCACAATCAAACCTTACTTCAAACGTCACATAGATATCAGCTAACCCAGGTAATCAATAAGCAGTTCCAAAGCGTCTTTACGGCAGCATATCAAGCAATTAAGTCGCCTTAAATGCAACATAAATGCCACTTTTGGCCCAACATACGGCTGCTTTATGCAATGCTATGATAATGCTTCATTAATGCTATTTTCGAATGCTTATTACAGTCTACAAGCATTTACATAGCATTTGAAATGCAACTTTACAACAGATAGCATTCCAGATGCTGATATAATGCTAATATAATGCTTGTAGCATCTGAAATGCAGATTTAGGGTTGATTTACTGCATATGCTAATGCTTATTGGTTACCTGGGAAGAAATCCAGCAACATTCGTTATCAGTCGTCAAAATACGGAAATGGGCAAAAAATCCGTTGCTCACTACAGTAAAACACGTTTCAATTCCCTTCCACCTGATTTGAAATCTGAGCGTGTTGGTATAAAATTCAAAGACAAAGTAAAGCTACGTGTACGGACCAGGATGGCAAACTATTTGCCCAAGGACTCAAAACATACATCCTCATCGAACTTGGATCATCTGGCTGTTCTAACTACAATCTTTAGTTTTCCGTGGTTCTTAGAACATGCACTCGGACTACCCTGGTAGTGAGGTCAATTATACTGTAAGGTAATACGAACAAGTATATGTCTG
Organism: Aedes koreicus; assembly: GCA_024533555.2. Classification (NCBI taxonomy): domain Eukaryota; kingdom Metazoa; phylum Arthropoda; class Insecta; order Diptera; family Culicidae; genus Aedes; species Aedes koreicus. The sequence goes on along the minus strand of JAHHFK020002740.1, from coordinate 110,039 downwards.
GCCGAAGCCAGAGATACTACGCCCCTAATCAAACAAATCAACGGTTTCAGCATTCAAATCATCGGTAACATCATCATCAGCAGCAACTCAGACTTCCGCCGGTTCAAAATGGTCCAGGTCTCGTGCAGTTGGGCTACTATGGTAGCGAGGCCAACTATACTGTCCATGATCTCCACCTTGCCTGCGGCTCCGTGATCCCGTATCCGTGGCATCAGATGGTCCTCGGCAAATCTGCACTCCTCCGGTTATACGTGGCCCAGGTTTCGTACACTCGGGCTACTCTGGTAGCGAGGTCAACTATACTGTAAGGTAAAACGAACAAGTATATGTCTGGCCGAAGCCAGAGATACTACGCCCCAAAAAACGTATTTAAATAAAATTAGACCACACAAAAAAGGCCACCAAAAATTTTCCCTCGCCCCGATTTTTTTCAAACTTTCGGGAAATAAAGTTCTTCTAAATGATTAAGTTTTGACATCATTGGTTAGTGAACCTCTTCTCCCAACCCTGGTTTTTTTTTCATTAGGGCGAATCTACAATTGAGAGATTCTCCCTGGGCTCGCTCTCTTTCATTCATAAACCAATCACCTTTACGTTTTTCACTCTACTATTTGTAGAGTATGCTAGCCAGCAGTGTTGTGTTTCGATCTGTACTAAAGAATCCCTCGAAAGTTTTATAATGGCGCTGTAATGAATGAAAGAGAGCGAGCCCGGAGAGAATCTCTCAACTGTAGATTCGCCCTAATGAAAAAAAAACCCTAGATATATTGTAATTACATTTTGAAAAGATTGAAAGTTTTGTGCCTGCTGGAGAAGAGACTTAAAAGGAGCTTCACTCCAACGGGTTTTCCTTCACTAAGAGAAATAATAATAATAAAAAAGACTAACAAGATTTTTTGAGGATCGCGATTAGTTCATCTTTATTTGTTCTATTCTTGAAAAAGATGAGTTACGCTTGAATAAAACTTGTTTGAATTGCTAAAAGTAAGATAGCCATAAAAACACCAACAAAAAAAAGAAAAACCAAAAAATCAAAAAAAAAAACCCATACCAATATTTTTTCTAAATCCACATATAATTTATTATTTTTCCCTTATTGAAAGAAAAACAGCACAACCAACAAACCTTGCCTTGACTACCCTACCATTGGTTTGGAAAGAAAAACAAAAAAAAAATTGCTCGCCCCCAAAAATATAATTTGTGCGACAAATATTTTCTCTTGATCTATACGCTATAGCTAAGTCGAGGCACCCACTGATGTGGCGGAAGTGTGGCATCACATAACATGTCAAAATATTGAGTCAAAGTCTTGTGGCGTGAGACGAACGTCGACAAGATATTTTGGCATGCTAGCAGATGTCACACCTCCGCCACATCAGTGAGCGCCTGGCTTAACGTCAGAAGAAGTGCGCTGTGTAGTGGATCACTGAGCGATTCCAGCGCACTAAGGCCTGTACTCGAAAAAAATGCACCATTTTTATCCGTGTGTAACTTTTTTGTCCGTGGGTAAAAATTGATGAAAATCTGGGTAACTAGTTTGGAGTAAATTGTTTAAATGTGCAAAATTTCATAACAATCGGTTCAGTGGTTATTGAGATGTCATCGAAACAAGAAGAAAATCGCGGGGAATTTCGCGCGCCGTCATGGAAAATCCGACTGCGACCAAGAGATGGATCGGAAGACAACTGGGAATCACCCATACAACTGGGTCTCGGGTTGTAAAATCGTTTTAGGAGTCCCAGACGACCGAGCGGCGGGCTTGAAGTGGAAGAAAATCGAAGACAGCTGACCCTGTGAAGGCCCGGAAGGTATTGGATTATTTCAAATGTAATCCGAACCTTTCGATTCGCGACGCGCCTCTGAAGGCAAAGTGTTCCGCCTGGTTCGTTTAGCAAACCACGAAACGAGCTGGACTTCGTGTATTCAAGATCCGCAAGGCACCGAACCGGCGTGATCAACAAAACGCGGTCCAATCCCGCGCAAGGAAGCTGTATCGAGAGTGGTTAACGAAACCGATGTGTGTGGTTATGGATGACGAAACCTACATGAAGGCAGACGCAAAGCAGATACCGGGGCTGGACTTCTACGTTACCAAATCACGGTTTGATGTTCCGGAAGACATAAGGAAAAAGAAAGTGGACAAATTCGCCTAAAAATACTTGCTCTGGCAGGCCATACGCCAATGCGGTAAACTGAGTAAACCGTACATCACAACGGGTACCATCAACAGCGAAATTTACCGCACCGAGTGCCTCCAGAAGCGTCTGTTGCCCTTTCTGCGGTCCCACGGAGGCAAGACATTATTTTGGCCGGACCTGGCATCATGCCATTACGCGCGATCGACGTAGGATTGGTACAGAGACAATAACGTTATTTTTTTACAAAAAACCGCCAACCCCCCAAATTCACCAGAGATTCGTCCGGTGGAAAGATTTTGGGCCACAATGAAGGCCAAAATTCGAAAATCGTCCAAGGTGTTTAAGAACGAGCTGGAGTTGAAGAAAGAATGCATGAAAGTGACCAAAAAGGTCGGCTCCAACATTGCACAAAATGTAATGAGCGGTCTTAACGGAAAGGTGCGGGCTTTCAGCGATGGAAAGGAAATTGAATAAAGTAATTAATCCATATGTATTAGTTCATTCCATGAAAGTTTGAAATCCATGAAATCCGACTTAAAATAAATTTTTGGCGAACACTTTTGTCTGGTGCATTTTTTTCGAGTACAGGCCTTACTTTCGACTTTGGATTCAACGTTTAGATCATGAGAAAATCGATTTTCGCTCAGATGATATACAATTTCGTTTACTTTTAGCATGCCATTGACTGGGAATCCAATGGGAATCCAATGGCCAAAAAAATTGTCGTTGGTGGCTGAGATTAAGGAGTATTCAATATATTGGATAGGTTTTTATTGAATTTCCACCTGAACGATCCACTAGTTTTTAATTTCTTTCCACCTGTGGGCGTCCATTGTGACAGTTTGTTTATTTTTCAGATAATGTTCATTCTCAAGAGTATGTGCTCTTATTTAAAATCAAATGGTTCTAAGAGCGTTTTATGGCAGCATTTCCAAGATACATTAATCTTAAAGAAGAATGTCACTTTTACAAGACTTTTATCAGGTTTTATGCAAGTTGCGAAACGATGTCTTGAGTGGGGGATCAAGTATCTTATAAAATTACTGATATGGTGAACTACACTTATAAATGATGTAGTTTTATGGAGGTTTCTTTAAGTGTTCTTTAATCACTCTTAAGAACTGTTAATGAATTAAAACCACCTTAACTTGGAAAATGCCCTGATAAAACCGGATGAACTTCATAGTGCTTTGATAAAACTTCCATAAAACATGAATAAAACCAATTTGCATTTGAATTGTTACTTGGGATTTGTTCAAAAGGGGTATGTTTATGAGAGTCTCAAACTATGGTCTGGCCAAAACAGCACGGAACAACTATGATTCTTCAAGAAAGGCAATAAGCGTTTTTCAAAGCATTCCTTCACATAAATATTTTGATTGACAGTGCCAGTTGTCACGAAACTTTCGTTTTTCAGCCCACGGGTGTAAATCGCTTGACAAACCAAGTTTTTTTTTTTTTGGGAACTTTGACATTTTTTTCTGCTTAAACTTATCTTAAACCTTTTCTTGTCTGGTAACCGTATAAAACTCTTGACCTGGGAGCTGCTCTAAATCAGCCTTGACGTATGTTTCATCGTCCATTGCGATGCAATCAAACTTGGTCAACAAACTCGTGTACAACTTACGCGCTCTTCCTTTGGCTGTTGTGTTTTGGTTATCATCTCGATTTGGTGTCACTGTAACCTTATATGTTGACAGTCCGGTTCGTTCCTTTGCTTTTAGCACTGTTGTGTGGGACTTTCCCAATTTGTTTCCGATATCTGTGATGGAAAGGTTGGGATTGCCTTTGATAATGCAGGCCACTATTCTTGCGGTCGATACGGCTTCCTGGTAAAAAAAAGGTCTTGAGTTGCGGGAAATTTTGTTTGATAGCAAAATATCCAAAACAAATTGTGATTTCTATAGCGTATTATGCTACAAATTACATGCGCATTTATTTTTATGGTGGGCATTTATTTTATAACAAATATATTCGATAAATTAATAATGAGTTTCCTGAAAAGTGCTTGGAATTGGATGAGATTATCTAAAAGAATGCCGAAGTTAGTCTCCGATCTACAGTTTATTGGCATACCATTGAAAATTTGATGAATTTATTTTTCCACATTTCAATTATTTCTTATATTTCAATATGGCGATTGGAAAAAAATCACAGTTTTGCCATAAAACCATTTTTTCTTCGCAATGACTATTATAAATCTATTTGGTCTTATGGTGACTTCCTTCAATGCCAATTTGCCGTTTAATGCTGGAGGCAAAATAGTTTTAAAATGCATTTCCAACTGACCATAATAAGATAATATGAATGGCATTTCAATACAGCATTTTACGAGTTCATAAGGTCGAAATAAAACCTTTGATAGGAGTTAAAGGAATTTGAGAAACAAGGTTTTAATAACGTTGTAAACAAGCTGTGTAGGTTCTCATAAAGCTGACTGAAATATGAAACCTATTGGCAACTCCTGGTGCCATAATAAAACCAAATTGATTTCAAGTGGCTTTCATAAAACTTTAATAAAACTTAATAAAGCAGGGTGGTGTTAGCAATGTTACTTGGATAGTGCTCACTTGATGTTCACTTTGCTTGGCTGTACGACCATACATAAAAGTCCAGGGGATTACGGTCCGGGAAGCTGGGAGACCACAAAGTCTTGTCGAGAAAATCAGTCAAATTCTCCCGACACCACGCTTGGACGATATCCGCCGTGTGGGCCGGTGCGCCGTTCTGTTGAAGGACGTAATGATCCTTTCCCTAGATTTCCTGAAGTGCCGGGGCCATAACCTTCTCTAGAATCTCGGTCTTATAGTACGCAGCGTTGATTTTCACGTTTTTCCCCCCCCCCCCCCCCCGCCCCCCAAACCAACCACCCCCCCCCCACACCCTTTTCCCCCTCCCTTTTTGTTTCTAGATCCTTCGTCATGGTGGTGTGGACAGTCCCGATCGACACATCTAGGTCAGTAAAGGTCTTCTGGATCGGGCGGTTCATTTTTCGAGGCACCCGCTCCCTCGCCACCTTGATGGCTACAGGCGTCCTCGCCGAACGGGGCCGCCCAGATCTTGCACGGTCCTTGGCCGAACCCGTCTCCCAGTACCGACGGATGGTGGTATAGATGTGATTCCGCTTCACCCCGTGGGATTTCATCCCCCGGAATATGTCGCCGGGTCGCTCACCTCCCGCAAACAACTTTACTACGACGTCGCGGTACTCCTTCATCGTGCGCGGTAAACAAACAACAAATGACAGCAAATCGACACCGTGCGCGTCGGTTAGCCTATATTTGAGGCTAAAGCTGACACCTATACCAAAACACAAAGATTGAACATGGTGCACACCTACCCAACGATGAGAAGTTGTATTCAAACTTATTGAACCATTTGGTTCATCCTAAACAAAAATATGATCAAAACAAACATCACTTGATTTTTATTTTAAAGATCTATGTCACGTGGTTTTAAAAGTGGAATATATTTGAAAAAAAAGCATGTTTATGGTAGTGGCCAGAATGAACTAAGTATAAGTTTCAATTTACCTGAAAGATGTTTGTTTTGATGGTACTTTTTCTGCGTGTGCAGCTACAAAGTAAAGCCACGCTGGAGGTGGCTTGGTTTCATTCTAGGACTACTCATTCTAGAACAACTATTTTTCACGAAGTTTCAAAGGGACGATAGCACTAAAGTGTGTACGGAATCAAATTGCGACCCACACAAATATTCGGCAAAATTCGCCCGTTCAACCAATCATTTTCAAACTTTCAGGGAGTAAAATAAAACATGTTATGAATATTTTCCCATGTTTGTTTTATTCAATTTCAATTCCATATCCAAATGCACGAACCTTCTTCTTTACACTACTCATAAGATCCTGTACAACATTTGGACCAACCTTTTTTGCGTGGCAATCAATTTTTTCTTCATATCTTCCTCCGATTTCACTTAGGATGATGGCCCAGTACTTTTCAATTGGCCGCAGTTCCGGTGCGTTCGGGGGGTTGAGATGCTTCGGCACGAAATTGACCTCCTTAGCCTTGTACCACTCCAAAACCTCTTTCGAGTAATGGCACGAGGCTAAATCCGGCCAGAAAATCGTAGGACCATCGTGTGACCTCAGAAGAGGAAGTAGACGCTTTTGGAGGCATTCCTTTAGGTACACCTGTCCATTGACCGTTCCAGTTGTCACGAATGGGGTGCTCCGCTTTCCACACGAGCAAATTGCTTGCCAAATCATATATTTTTTGGCAAACTTTGACATCTTCTGCTTTCTAACGTCCTCAGGGACATCGAATTTATGATGAGCAGTGAAAAACTGGAGCCCCGGAAGCTGCCGGAAGTCTGCTTTTACATACGTCTCATCATCCATAACGAGGCAATGTGGTTTCGTCAACATCTGGGTGTAGAGCTTCCGTGCACGTGTTTTACCTACCGTATTCTGCCGTTCATCGCGATTAGGCGCCTTTTGGACTTTGTACGTGTGTAGTCCTTCACGTTTTTTGCATCTTGCACGAAAGTTTTGGTTAGATTCAGTTTCTTCGCCACATCTCGAACTGAACTGTTGGGATTCCTCTTGAAAGCTTTAACTACCCGCTTGTGATCCTTAACACTATACGGAGATCCATTTTTGCCACTTTTTTCTTTCCGATCGATGGTCAAACGTTCGTGGTACCGATTTAAAACACGAGACACCGTAGAATGTACCATTCCCAGCTTCCTGCTGATGGCACGATGAGAAAGATCCGGATTTTCGAGGTACGTGCGCAAAATTTCTTTGCGCCGCTGCTGTTCTTCCGACTCCATCTTCGCAACGATTGCACATCTGCTAGTGAAACTTACACAGCGTAAACAAATACACATTGAACTAATTCCACCCAAAATTTCAATAGAAAATACCCAACGGGTAAAAAGTTACAGCCATTTAAAAGTGGTGCAATTTGATTCCGTACAACTATTTAACCATTAAAATTTCCCCTCCCTCCTTAACCACCCCCCCCCCCCCCCCCCCGCGCCCGCCGGGTCCTTATAATAAACCCTCGATCCATTTCTCTCCAGGTACGGGTCAGTGATTGTATGAGGCTTGCTGTACGAGAGTGGCGTTTAGAACAGATCTTGGCATTCATGAGTGATCCAGCGGATTGAGATTGGATGGCGGCCACATGTCCTTCGCTCAGAAAGCCAGAGGTTCCTGCAACCGCTTCTCAGTGCGGTTCGAGGTGTGGCACGATGATGAAATACAACATTTGGCTTCGGTCCGAACTGCTCTTTGATGCACGGAAGAACATACTACTTAAAAACCCGATGTAGACCTCCGAGTTTACCTTGTCGCCTTCTGGAATGAACAGCGGGTTCATTTTTTTGCCATCAAAAGCCACCAATCCAAACAGGCTAACGCTAGCAGGATGCTTGGCTAGATACACGTATTTATGCTCGTCGGCAACGTCTGGAATTTGATACGGGATCGACGGTAAACCGGATTACCGGTTTTTTTCGCATGATGAAGTTCAAGATTTTCTTACATCGCTCGACTCGTAGCTCCCGGATGGGGTTAGTAATCATGTGAATTTTTTTTTCGGTGCCCTTGACTTCGCTCCGCTATCTTCCGTAATGATTTTCCGTACCGTAAAGTCACTGATCCCGCGTTCCTTTGCCATTTTCCATATTGAACGCACTGGATTCGACCGAATCTTCCTTTTGATGGCAGCTATAGCCCTCGGAATCAGAGCTAACCTCGAACGACCTGTGGTCGCTTTCGAGGATAGTTGCCTATTCTGTTCTCGGTCTAAGACCCTTTTCACGGTCCACCGGGACACTCCCACGGCGATTGAAATGTCTCTTTGCGATATTTGCGCGTGGGACCAATCACGAATACGCTGCCACTTCGTCATGAGGCAACAGTCAAACTAAGGAAATCGGCTTCGTTTACTCGCAGCCTACTATGATATCAATTATAGCTTACGTACAAGTAAAGAAAACCAAGGCATTGTATGCACAGGTGAAACGGGAAGCTTATTTGTACGATGGTGCAAACATTATCACGCATACGGTATTTCTACGCATCGATTTCAAAAGAGGACATTGTTGATTTCAGGCAACTTACTATTGAAAAATTGAAAGCCTTGGCTCAAAAATTATTAATTAGTTCAAATACAAAGAATTATTCGAAGAATATTGCATTGTACAATAAAATGGCATACTTTTAGTAGAGGGACTAGGAATGAGTTTTTCCATTTTTTTAAATCCAAAACATTCGAGCAGTAAGCTCCATTTATAGACTTATCTTAAACACTGGAGGAATTCCGTCTGGTCCATGACCTATCGAGGTGTCTAAATTATTTAGAGCATGCAAAATATCCTGCACTTGATGTTGATTGACGCCAATATCCCGTGGAAATTCTGGAGAGAATGCAAAATAATCGTGGTCACGATCTTCGTCAGAAAATGTTGTTTAGATTTAAAGACAAAAAATCGCAAAAACATTACTAATATTTCCTGAACAATCCCCAACATTTTGTCAAGATGCATTATTGAGGGCAAATTGGAAGATTTTAATTTGGTTTTGACGTATTTGAAGAAGTTCTTCGGACAAAGTTCGTAATTGAAGAAGTTCTTAATTTCAAATTTTTTTTTTTAAATTAAAAACCCTCCCCACATAAAAAACCCCACAAAAAAAAAAAACCACCAAAAAAAAAACACACAATATACCAAAAAAACCGTTTTTTTTTTCAAAAAAAAAAAAAAAATACCACCACAAAAAAATTTTAAAAAGGTGAAAACCCTTCTTTCTGTAAAATTCTCGAACTTTCTGTGGTACACTCGCCATCAGGTATCCTCAGATACGCCCGCCGTGACGATTCTCCATCTTCTCTTGAAATCATCGGTACCATTTGCTTTCTGCTTAGTTTCGAAGCGTGTCCGCTTAATTAGAGCCCAGTACTTCTCTATTGAGCGAAGTTCTGGACAGTTTGGTGGATTGGATGTTTTTGGCACGTATTTGACCTCTTGTACCTTATACCATTCCAGGACGGATTTTTCATAGTGACAAGAGGCCAACCCAAGCCAATACAGAGCTGGAGAGTCGTGGCTTCTGAGAAACGGTAGCAACCGCTTTTGCAGACATTCTTTCTCGTACACATCCTTATTGATAGTGCCGGTAGTGACGAAACTTTTAGATTTTCGACCACAACTTTCTAGTGTAGATATGGACTGCCAAATCAAATACTTCTTCGGGAATTTGGACACCTTCTTTGTCCGAAAATGCTCGGCATCGGCGTTCCTTTGCATTGCGGTATAAAAAACCAGACCCGGAAGCTGTTTAAAGTCTTCAAGTACGTATGTTTCGTCGTCCATTATGATACAAGAAAATGTTTGCAAAAAATTGGTGTAAAGCTCCTTAGCACGACTTTTTGCAGTGAAATTTTGCTTGTCATCACGGTTAGCCACCTTTCTTTTTTACTTTGTACGCCTTCAGTCCTGGCCCCTGCTTCACTTTTTGTACGTATGATTTTGACTTCCCAACTTTGCGAGCCACATTTCGCACAGAAAGATTGGGATTTTTCTCAATAATGGCTACCACCTTCTTGTCCATTTGTCGGGAGCATACTTTTCGATTTGTTCCACTTCCAACCATCCGATCCACAGTCAAGCGCTGATCAAAGGATTTGCAAACACAAAACACGGTACTTTTCGGTAGTTTTAGTTTCTTGGCAAGATCGCGTACCGATAAATTCGGATTTTGCTGCCGTTCGTACAAAATGCGTTTGCGCACTTCCACTTGATTCGACGCCATTTTACTGAATGTAACAAGAATGTAAACATGTTGTACCACGAAATAAAGTGGAGAGTTTCAACTGTCATATAAGTGAAACGTTTCAGCGATCCGTGAAATAATTCAAAATCTACACTGAAAGAAAAGTGTCCAAAATTTAACGTGGACAGGCTTCAACAAATCAACAAATATATATTTTTTTTTTTTTTTTTTTTTTTTTTTTTTTTTTTTTTTTTTTTTTTTTTTTTTTTTTTTTTTTTTTTTTTTTTTTTTTTTTTACTATAGTAGTTTTTTTTTGTTTTTTTGTGTCGTTTTTTTTTTTTTAAAATATTTTTTTTATAAAAAAATTTCTCTTAAAATTTTGTAAAAATCTTCAACGATAATTTGGACATGTCCTTCATTCTGTAAAATAATTTGCCAATTGACGGTGCCTAATTTTTGTTTAATATTTAAATAATTTGCTTATTTGTATTCAAAGACTTATTCACAGTCGTTTGGTCCTTTGTTTTCATGTACGAATAAATTCTATTCAATTACTATGTGGAACGTTTCTTTTTTACACAATGGAGTCACACAAAAATCTTTATAAATATTTGTGAATAATAGCATAGCATAGATAGCAATTTGTTGATTTTTTATCTGATTAATTTGATTGATTTGATTTGATTTTGTCGAAAATAAACGACAATGTTTCATTATCCCTAATGACTGGGAGTGAGATAATTTATTTATGTTTTCAGAGTGCAAAATGTGCACTTTGTCCTCAGGAGGAAGTTGAGATTAAATTTGTTCAGCACTTTGGAAGAAGGTTTCATAAGTGTTTCTATAAGTATGGTCTGGTGGGAAGAACACAGAGGAAAACTCGCGAGTTTCACCTACTATGTGTGGTTTCACCCAAACATGTTCATATTCTTTAAATGTTGATGAAGAGATAACTTCTGAATTAAAATTGACAGAAAGGCGGGCCTACCCTCCAAACCCCCAATCTTTTCCCTTCCCCCCTTTCCACCCCCCCCCTACTTCCCCAAAATACCAAAAAAAAATAAAAAAAAAACAAAAAAAAAAATAATTTTTTTCCCACATAAAAAAATTTAAAAAAAAAAAAAAAAAAAAAAATTTTTTTTTTCCCCTCTCCCCCAAAAAAGGGATTAATTACCCCCAAAACAAAGAATGAAAAATTTCGCAGCTTTCCTGTTATACGCTGCAGGTGGTGTTGGATTCTTTGGTTGTTAATGTGTTGTTTATAGGATTTCAAATCTTTAGATGAGGTCTGTTTGGCTAACGTTTGCATTCAAAATGGACTTTTTTCGGATGGTGATAAAAAAAAAGCGAAGACAGATAATTGCTTTTGATAAATTTCCCATGGAAGGTAATTATTTAAGCCTTATTGCAAAAAAAATTCTACGCCCTTGCTAGCGGCCTTCCAGCAGTTAACCCGAACATTCGCCATGGTGGACGAAAACATGCGTGTAGGCTTGTTTTTGAGTTCTTTCTTCGTTTTGTTTATCAATTCCTCCTCAGTTTTTGCGACATAATTATTGGAGGAGATCTTACGCTTCAGGTTGGCCCAGAAATTCTCGATGGGAGGCAGCTGGGGGACGTTGGGCGGGTTCACCGACTTGGGTACCACATCGATATTCAGCCGCTCCATCTCCTCCAACGATCGCTTCGAGTAGTGGGCCGACGCCAGATCCGGCCAGAACACCGCGTCTTCGCCCTTATGGTATTTCTAGATGAACGACGCAACTTCCGGCAGGCATTTCGTACTATAAATTTCCCCGTTCACGGCCAGTCCGGAGTGAAAGAAGAGCGGCTTTGGCATCCCCTTCTCGCTGAGTGTCAGCCACAGCAGCACCTTCTTGGGGAACTTGGTGTGTGAAATGAACTTCACCGCAGAGCTCACTTCCTTCGTGGGGGAAGTAAAATACGAAGTGCCCTGCCAGTCGTTGCCATCCAGGGTGAGACAGGTCTCGTCGACCATCACCACCGCCACGTCGCGATTCGCCGGGAAAATCGAGTTGACCATCTTATTCAGCCACTGCCGCTGCGTCATTGCCTGCAGCTCAGAAACCAGTGGACGCGACTTCCGCTTCCTGACATGTATGCTGATGTTCGCCAGGTACTTTTTCACTGTTTGGCCGGTTGAACCGATCTCCCGGCCAAGCGCACGCAGCGATGTAGCCACTTTTCCCTCGGTCTTCTTCTTTGGCATCCTTTGGAGCTTCTTGTCGCTCAGGGTCATCGGCCGTCCGGAACCGGGCTTTCTTTCGATGCTCTGAATGTTGTCTAATAGTGCCAAGATGTTGTAGATGCCAGAGCGGGTGTATTTGGCGTCCACAAAGTGCCGCACGATGTCCGTTTTCTTTGAACGCGCACACTTCTGAACGGAGTTGCTTCACTGTTTTTGCCATCACGGTTAGAGTTCGACTAATAGAGCTGTCAAATTTTATCTGCTGACTCATGGGTTACTATGATTGATGCTAAATGGATAGTTTCGTCAGTGCGGGTGAAAGTAAACCCATGAAAAATTGGCAATTTTTGTACATTTTTTTAAATGCAAACGTTTTTTTTTTTTTTTTAGGTTTTGTTTGTTTTTTTGTTTGGTGTGTGTGTTTTTTTTTTATTTTTTTTTTTTTTTTTTTTTTTTTGTTTATGTTTTTTTTTTTTTTTTTGGGGTATTTATATAAATGAGATGTGTCAAAAAAAAATTATTGGTTTTTTTTTATATCGTTTTGGTTTTTGGGGAAAATTGCCATATTTGGAATATTATGTTGATAAAATGATATTTTTTTTTGTTGGTATGAGTAAAAAGAAGTAGTTGCCACCCAAATAACAAACAAAGAATAAAGAATTCCAACAAGGGTGTTATAAACCCCGGCCAAGGATTTTTTTTCTTGGTTGCCCCCCCAACCCCCCGAAGTCTAAAAAATCTTTGTTGGTCCCCCCCCCGAAAAGAGTCCCCGGGGGATATTTTACAGGCGGTTCTAGATTGGATTAAAATAAAAAGATTTTATTACGACCGAACTGAAAACAGTTTGAAAACCGTAGGTAAACTACAATAAAGGCAATTTGACAACTATAAAAGCCTCTTTCGTGCCACTTCCACTAGACGCTTGTCAAAACCACTAAAAACAGTTTTATTCATATTATAATCGTATTCATAAATTCCATTCCCTCCCAACAAACTCATTTTGACAAAAATGACTCTGATTGAAGAAAAAATTTACCCATGTCAAATAAAACGTAGGTATTCTCAAAGTAAAATATTGATCTCAGCTTGATTTATCATAATTTATTACTAGTTTCATCCTATAGTGCCAAATTTTAGGTGCCAGATTAAATTAATTGTGTAAAGTGCTTGAAAAGAGCTGAAAAACTAGGTGCGCCTCCGAAATACGTTGTACCTTCTAAAAAAAAATATTTTTAGAAAAAATGTAGTTCTTCGTTGAAGATAAAGGGTGTCCACAATTAAATTGCATCACTTTCAATAAGCTGTAACATTTTGCCCTTTGGGTTTATTTCAACGAAATTTTGGGTAAAATGACCTCAGCGTGTATTGTTTACACTGCGTGAGTTTCATTGTGAAATGTGTCGTAGTTTCGAAAATTGAGTCGAAGGAACAGCAAGTGCGCGAGAACATTTTGCACACGCACCTCGACAACCATTCACCAGTCTACAGTGTCTCGTGTCATAAACCGTTTCGGGGAACGTTCAACTGTCGATCGGAAGAAGGTGAGTGGTAGAAAAAGTGTTCCGTACTATGTGAAGGATCACAAGCGAGTGGTTGCTGCCTTTAAACGCAAACCCAACTGTTCCGTTCGGGATGTCGCGAAAAAGCTGCACTTGACCAACAGTTTCGTGCAGAAAGCCAAGAAACGAGCCTGGCTCCGTTCATTCAAAGTTCAGAAAGCTCCAAGCCGCAATGAAAAACAGAATAGGACAGCTAAAACACGTGCGCGTAAGCTGTACACACAAATGTTGACGAAACCACACTGCTGCATCATGGACGATGAAACACACGTAAAAGCGGACTTTAAACAAATTCCCGGCAACCAGTATGTGACTGCGAAAGACAAGTTCGATGTTCCAGAGTCTCTCAGGAAACAGCAAGTGTCAAAGTTCCCCAAAATATTCATGATTTGGCATTTGTTCGTCTGGTAAACGGAGCAAGCCTTTCGTGACAACTTCAACTGTAATTGGTCAAGTATACATGAATGAATGCCTGAAAAAATGACTGCTTCTGTTTCTCAAAACACACAACGTTCCTACAATTTTTTGGCCGGATCTAGCCTCTTGTCACTACTCCAAGGATGTTCTGGAGTGGTACAAGACGAATGGTGTCAATTTTGTGCCAAAGGATCTTAATTCCCCAACATCTCCAGAGTTGCGGCCAATTGAAAAATATTGGGCTATAATGCAGCACGAACTTCGTAAGCATCCTAAAATTGTCACTAAAGAACAGGAAATTTTGAAGTCATGGTTGAAAGCGGAAAAAATGTCGGTTCAAGCGTTGTACAAAATCTTATGCGTGGTATTAAGAAGAAAGTTCGGGTTTTTGAATTTGGTAAAGAAATACAGTGAAATAAAAATACCTAAGCCAACAATATACATTGTATTTTATTCCCTGAATATTTCATGACAATCGGTTGAGAGACTTGTTTTTGAGGACGAGTTTAAAGTGATGCAATTTAACTGTGGACACCATTTACATTTTTTACTCAATCACTCTTATTTAATACTTTGTTTTACCCCACATAAACTGCCCTATAACAATAAGCCATATCAAAGAAAATATCTCATGATATATGGAAATTATACACCTGCATGAAGTTGAAATAAAAATGGCAGCGGCATTACCATTGATTTTTCATGAGCCATGATTGAAAATGCTGTTTGGTTTTCATGAAAGCATCTATAAAAAAAATGATGTTTTGAAATGGCATTTATGAACATAATTTTAAAGCTAAACTGTTTTTTTTTTTTGCAACGCTAATTTACTATATGCATGACCGTTTAGCTGTCAATCAGCTTATATGGTAACCAAGCTGCTGCCAGAAAAGAGTTTTGACAGTTCAAGCTACATCAAAAGTCAATTCGCTGGAAGAAAGTTTATACGAAAGCATACGGGAAAGCAATGCCTTATACGAGGCGAAACATGTCGCAAGATAATTTCATCTGGATGGGAAACTGACTGATGTTGTAGTTTTTTCAACGACCTCACCAATTGATGGGCAAATGACTATTCAGAATGCTCAAGACATTTTGCTTAATATTTCGCTCAAATGTGCCATTTTTTTCACTTTTCTTAGGTTGTTGCAATGAGAATCCTTCTTTGTTTTATTTTATTATGACAAGATTGGTAGAGCATCTTAACATAAAATTTATGTAGTAAAAAATGTCACAGTATACATTTTATGCTCTCGTCAGAATCCAAATGGCTTAGTGATGGTTTTTGTAATGATAAAGCGGGCTTATGAAATATTTTATCATGACTCTGTTAGACAAATATGAAGAAGCTTTATTATTGAATGTGTCGTGCCAGTGTATCATCATAGTAGAACTAAACAAAATTGTTAAAAAAAAAAACGTAGGTGTGTTTTGAATTTAACCCTCGGATCGATAGTTTCTACCATGGTTTTTATTTCTGTGTAGAAGCATTTCACAGACATTTTTTTTTATCTTTAAACTATGCCGTATCCTGTCAGTTTGAACGTAATTTTCTCTTGCATAACATTAGATTAACTTCTTGTGCAAAATTGTTGCATTGAGAGTAGCTCAAGCATTCTTCTTTCTTGACTAAGAAGGGGTTCAAACTTATGTCAGAACATGCTTCTTACCAGAGTTGCCTGGATAATTGAAATTTTCAATATGATCGAGAATCTACTGTAATTGGAAAACTCTTCACCAATTTCCAACGAACTTCGCAAATGTGCACAGATTACGCAGATTGAGATAAATTTAATTTGAATAACACGTCCCCTTCAATAAGTCGTAGAGTTTCCTGAACAATGCATATAAGTACGCTAATCTCCAGAATCGTCAAATCTACTGTAAGCAGAATGCTAAAGAACTGCTAACACGAAATAAAACACTAACAAATCGATGACTGTTAGACCTGTAATGTTAATTTTCTTCATAAATATGCTCATCAAAAACAACCCCAACTATGCGAATTTTCGAGTCGAAAATCACACAAAACCCTTCTCGAAAAAATCCGAAACCAAGCCCCTCGTCAGCTGCCTCGTTTCATGTCCGACGCGTACAGAATTACATCACATTAAAATTCAAGGCCTCCAATTTTCATCCTCGTGTACGCAACGCATGCAAAAAAAAAGGCTAAACAAATTATTTTAAACTTCAACCGCCCCGCCCGCCGACCGAATTTCCAAACAATCAATAACGAATTTAATAGCACGCTGCTCCCTTCCCGTCACCACCATCTTCAGCCACTCCATTCTTCTCAATCTCACAACCGTAGGATTTCGATACACTACTCGTTTTGAACCGCAGCCAGATCCCCAATGCTTCTCACTTACCTGAGCACACTCTATTTGCGTGTATTATACACTCTGCTGCAACGACGAAGCGGGTGGAGGGAAAACCGCGCACCGAAGAAAATTAATCCAACTTTGACTCGTGAGTACTGCTGCTGCTGCTGCTGCTGCTGCTGCTGCTGTCGATGGCTGCTGTGCCTCCCCGCGGGGGCCGTCGTAACACAATATCTTCGACTTCTTTTTTCCTCCCTTATTTGCAATCGCAAAAGATCTCGATTTTCCACTTGAATCCACACGCATACACACACCGGCACACAAACACACTCTCAGTAGAAGATCGACGCCACTGCTGACTGCAGCAGACCAACACGTTTCCTTATTCTGCTGCTGATGCTGGATGCTTCTCTGATTTCGTCGCACTTGCAAGGCGTCACACGTCACTCACTTTTGCACGTTTCTTCCCGCGAATTCGTTTATTCGCTTTCTATTGCCGTTGCATCTACTTCTCTTTCCCTTTTTGAACAACAACTTTTGATGGAAAATTTCTTCTTTTCTGTTTGTTATTTGTTTTCCTCCAAACAACCTTGAGTGTGCTTTTTGCGTGTTTCGCTTGCTTTTTCGCCTACCATACACTATTCATTCCCAAGTGCGACGGCGTGATTTCGTAACTATTCAGAGGCGCACCATGTGTTATACGGCGCCGCCAGACTCGCGTGGAAACGAAGCAAAACAAAAACAATAAAGTGGGTGCAGAGAACGATCGAGTGGCAGCCTAGCTCCCCACTGCAGCAGATCATCACTAAAACATATGTTCATAAATGGTGGAATTCTTCACCCAAGACGGCCACATTTCTACCTACTCTCCATCCGATCCAATCTCATTTACATGGGTGCGATAAATGGATCAACGCGTTTTGACACTTTTGTTTTGAAATTCTTTCCTTTCAGCTAGAGCACGAGTCTGTCCTCTATTTTTAGACATCGCCCATTAACGGGAGATAGAAAGTTGGATGTTTGATTAACTTCCGCCTTCCGTGGTTTCACTATTTCTGCTTATCCATTTAGCAAAACTGCTTTCTCTCACTTTGCACGACGAAAACACGGCGGGACAATGCTCCAGGTGTCCCCTGCCATCATAACTGCACGGATATTCTCGTGACTCTCACCGCTACTCACTAACTGTTATGCTCCGGCTATTCTACGTTTACTGCCTCTCCTCTGTAAAGAAACCCCAACAACAAATTCTTCTTCTGTTTCCGCTTGTCTGTCTGTCCTTCGTCTCTCCACCGCCCGGTGACACCACTCCAACGAACCCCGTTGACGCTGCTAACACACTCCTAATGAATCCAACAGATCTTCAAACGTCGCCAACGTCGTGTGAATCGATATTCCACCCTTTCTCCAGGCCTAATGACCGCACCAAGCAACTCTTATTCCAGACTTTCGTCGAGGTTTCGCTATTTGCAGAAACTATTCAAACCATCGCCGTTGGCATTTCAACTCTAGGTTACCCTTTTCCATTCATGAAATGTATGACGGCATACACCACCACTAACACCAGCCGACCGGTTGCCGTCGTCGTGAAACAACCGGGAACAACACACAAAACATATGACAACCGGATTGGTGCAACGACTCCACTCACTACTTCGCACTCTTGCGGGTGGATTCCTTCGCAGAAGAAGAAAAAATAACACACCACGACGACCTGCGAGATTTCAAGCCCGCCACCTTTCTCTACCCGCTCAGAAAAAAAAATTCAAAACCTCAGCTCAGAGAACTCTAAACTGATGAGCCAAAAAAAACCGCGCGCGAATATCTTACATATCCCGAAGGGAGTAACAACTCTATTGAAAGCCCGACCGAACGATGCCGCGTACTCCACAATACTAACGATACAGTTATTGGGGAGCTTTAATTCGAGCTCCAATCCCAACCGAACAACCGACGACAGCGAGCGACCAGAAACTTGATCTGCGACCCACCGTCGTCGTCGTCATCGCTACCGCCGCGCGCTCCAGGCATTTCAACGCACAGCCAGTCAGTGAGTCAGTGGAGCACTCTCTCCCGCTCTCACTCGCTCGGATTTTCTCTTGCCTTCGATGTTTTGTTTCGTAGGGAGCTTGGATTAATGGAGCTTGGCTGGGAGCTGCGAGAGGGAAAATTTCCCACTCTCGCCGAAAAGGGTTTACGATGCACCCATTTCACTGTCTGTGCGGTGCAAGATGCATCCGTCTATGCTGGGCTGCGCTCCGCTTCTCCCTCTCTCTCTCTTGCTGGCAACTCGCTCTGTATACATCTTCTCATCGGCACATCATCGGCCGATCGAAGGGAAAATGTCTTCGAGATGAAAATTCTAATCGAGGGATGCTCATATTTTTTATGGTTGGAGGTAATTGTTATTTGCTCAAATTAATCATTGGCTGTATAGGATATTTTTAAAGAAAGAGCAGTAGGTAGAGCAGTAAGCCACGCTGCTGCTGCTGCTGATGGCAGGGATTTTTTTTTTTTTTTTCATTTCTCCCTCACCCCCCCCCGTGCGCCCCCCGCTCCCACCAAAATAAATGAAAAAATAATAAAAAAAGGGCCTTTTTTTTGTTTTTTTTTAAAAAAATTTTTTTCTTGACTAAGAAGGGGTTCAAACTTCTATCAGAACATGCTTCTTACCCGAGAAATACACATTTTGTGTTTTAGCTACCAGGATAATTCTCATTTTTGGTTGAAATTTGTGTTTCATTTGTATGATAGCCCCCCCTTCCAGAGAGAGGAGTGGTTTTTCAAACCCTCCAAATGCCACATTTGTATCCATCTGATTAGTTCTTGAGTTATGCAAAATATTGTGTTTCATTTGTATGAGAGCCCCCCTTTCACAGAAGGGAGGGGACTCAAACAATCATAAGAACCCAGCCCCAAAAACTCCTACATACAAAATTTCACGCCGATCGGTTCAGTAGCTACCAAGTCTATAAGGTTCAGACAAACAGACAGACAGAAATTCTTTAACTACATAGAAATATTACTAGCTGAACCCGGTGCGAGCCTTGCTACGCTTGCAACTAAATGAATGAAAATATAATAGAACTGGCGCTTTTATGTTTTTTTTTTAGGAATGAGTTTTGTTCAAATATTTTCGTTTGCTAATGTGTGTAATTTCTGCAAAATTAAACGTAGGTGTGTATTTTTAATTATACCCTCAGATCTTTAGTTTCTACCATGGTTTTTCTTTCTGTGTAGAAGCATTTCATTGACAAAACATTTATCTTCAAACTACGCCGTATCCTGTCAGTTTGAACGTCATTTTCTCTTGCATAACCTTAGATTAACTTCTTGTGCATATGTAGCACTGAGAGTAACTCAAGCATCCCCCATTCTTGACTAAAAAGGGGTTCAAACTTCTATCAGAACATGCTGCTTTCCCCACGAAATACACATTTTGTGTTTTAGTTGCCTGGATAATTCTCATGTTTGGTTGAAATTTCTGTTTCATTTGTATGAGAGCCCCCCCCCCCCCCCCCTCCGGAGAGGGGAGGAGTCTCGAACCACCATAGAAAAAAAAATCCTGCCTCCAAAACCCCCACATGCCAAATTTGGTTCCAGTTGCTTGATTAGTTCTCGAGTTATGCACAAATTTGTGTTTCATTTGTATGGGAGCCCCCCCCCCCCTCCAGACGGGGAAGGAGTCTCGAACCATCATAAGAACCTTTTCCGGCCCCAAAAACCCCTGCATACAAATTTTCATAACAGTAGGAAGAATTCTCATGTTTGGTTGAAATTTGTGTTTCATTTGTATGATAGCCCCCCCCCCCCCCAAAGAGGGGAGGGGTCTCAAACCACCGTGGAAACATTTCTTGCCTTCAAAAACCTCCACATGCCAAATTCGGTTCCATTTGCTTGATTAGCTCTCGAGTTATGCAGAAATTTGTGTTTCATTTGTATGGGAGCCCCCCCCCCCCCCCCCCCCCTTCCAGACGGTGAAGGAGTCTCGAACCATCATAAGAACTTTCTCCGGCCCCAAAAACTCCTGCATACAAATTTTCATAACAGTAGGGATAATTCTCATGTTTGGTTAAAATTTGTGTTTCATTTGTATGAGAACTCCCCCCCCCCCCCCCCCTTCCAAGAGGGAAGAGGGGGGTCTCGAACCACCGTGAAAACATTTCTTGCCTTCAAAAACCTCCACATGCCAAATTTGGTTCCATTTTCTTGATTAGTTCTCGAGTTGTGCAGCAATATGTGTTTCATTTGTATGGAAGCCCCCCCCCCCCTTCAGACGGGGGAGGAGTCTCGAACCATCATAAGAACCTTTTCCGGTCCCAAAAACCCCTGCATACAAATTTTCATAACAGTAGGAAGAATTCTCATGTTTGGTTAAAATTTGTGTTTCATTTGTATGAGACCCCCCCCCCCCCCCCTCCAGAAAGAGGAGGGGTCTCGAACCACCGTGGAAACATTTCTTTCCTCCAGAATCTCCACATGCCAATTTTTTTTCCATTTGCTTTTTTAGTTCTAGAGTTATGCAGAAATTTCAGTTTCATTTGTATGAGAGCCCCCCTTCTAGAGAGGGGAGGAGGGGTCTCAAACCACCATAGAAACATTTCTTGCCTCCAGAAAACCCCACATGCCAAATTTGGTTCCATTTGCTTGATTAGTTCTTGAGTTATGTAGAAATTTGTGTTTAATTTGAATGGGACCACCCCCTTCCAGAGATGGGAGGGGTCTCAAACTATCATAAGAACCTTTCCCGGCCCCAAAAACTCCTGCATACCAAATTTCACGTCGATCGGTTCAGTAGTTTTCGATTCTATAAGGTTCAGACAGACAGACAGACAGACAGACAGACAGACAGACAGACAGACAGACAGACAGACAGACAGACAGACAGACAGACAGACAGACAGACAGACAGACAGACAGACAGACAGACAGACAGACAGACAGACAGACAGACAGACAGACAGACAGACAGACAGACAGACAGACAGACAGACAGACAGACAGACAGACAGACAGACAGACAGACAGACAGACAGACAGACAGACAGACAGACAGACAGACAGACAGACAGACAGACAGACAGACAGACAGACAGACAGACAGACAGACAGACAGACAGACAGACAGACAGACAGACAGACAGACAGACAGACAGACAGACAGACAGACAGACAGACAGACAGACAGACAGACAGACAGACAGACAGACAGACAGACAGACAGACAGACAGACAGACAGACAGACAGACAGACAGACAGACAGACAGACAGACAGACAGACAGACAGACAGACAGACAGACAGACAGACAGACAGACAGACAGACAGACAGACAGACAGACAGACAGACAGACAGACAGACAGACAGACAGACAGACAGACAGACAGACAGACAGACAGACAGACAGACAGACAGACAGACAGACAGACAGACAGACAGACAGACAGACAGACAGACAGACAGACAGACAGACAGACAGACAGACAGACAGACAGACAGACAGACAGACAGACAGACAGACAGACAGACAGACAGACAGACAGACAGACAGACAGACAGACAGACAGACAGACAGACAGACAGACAGACAGACAGACAGACAGACAGACAGACAGACAGACAGACAGACAGACAGACAGACAGACAGACAGACAGACAGACAGACAGACAGATATACAGACAGATAGACAGACAGACAGAAATTCATTTAGGCGGACCAACAGACACTTCTCAAAATTTTCGCATCGAAAAGGGGCATTCCAGTCTATACCGCTAATAAATGGCGAACACGAAATTATTGCGACACATTCAACAGGGCATAACTTTTTTACCATTGGGTAAAAATCAACCAAATTTTGCATACTTTCTCATTGATGTCTATTGTTTACATGCTGTCAAACTCGAAGTCGTGTTTTTCGATTCAACCAAAATGGAGGTGAACCAACGCGAGTCGAGAGAACAAATTCTTTCCAAACACCTGGAATTTCCTGACCTGTCGCACCGGCAGTTGGGAAAAATGTTGAACATTCACCATTCAACCGTCTCCAGAGTGTTGAAGCGGTTCCAGGAGCGGTTGACGTTGGACCACGGCAAAGGAGCTGGAAGAAAACCGGGACCGGAGAACAAAAAGACGGAGGGAAAGGTGAAGCGGATGATTAAAGCAAATCCCAACGTCTCAAGCCGTGATTTGGCTAAAAAGATCGACATGTCGCAGAGCTACGTCCAGAATGCAAAGAAGAGAGCTGGACTACATACATACAAGGTACAGAACTTCCCAAACCGCGATGAGCGGCAACAATCGACGGCTAAAGCTCGGGCACGGAAGCTCTACGAGAAGATGCTGACAAAATATGGCTGCTGTGTGATGGACGACGAAACGTATATAAAAGCCGATTTTAAGCAAATTCCGGGGTTGGAGTTTTTCACCGGCAAGAGCAAGTTCTATGTGGACGACAAATTTAAGAAAAAGAAAATGCCGAAGTTCGCCTCCAAATATCTCATTTGGCAGGCCATCTGCTCTTGCGGACTGAGGAGTGAGCCTTTCGTGACAAAGGACACAGTAAATGGCGAGATCTACAAATCTGAGTGCCTCGAGAAGTGCATTTTACCGTTCTTCCAGCAGCACGACGAAACTCCGCTATTTTGGCCAGATTTGGCATCATGCCACTATTCTAAAAGTGTCCTGGAGTGGTATGAGGCCAATTCTGTCCATTTTGTTCCAAAGGACATGAATCCGCCAAACTGTCCGGAGCTGCGCCCGGTGGAGCAGTACTGGGCAATGATGAAGCGCGAACTTCGGAAGAGCAAGAAGACAGTCAAAGACGAGAAGGATATGTTAAGAAAAAGGAAAAAAAAACTGAGAAACTGGTACCGGATGACACTGTAAAGACTTTGATGGAGGGCATCAAGCGAAAATGCGTTCAATTTTACACTCAAGGCTCCATCGATTAACTTTTCTTTTGATTTTTGAAGTAAATATATGTATAAAACTACCCTAAAATTTTGGTTTGATTCTAAACATTATAAGAAAATTGGCATGACATTTTCGGTGTCGCAATAATTTCGTGTTCGCCCTTTATGCTGCATCGCCATTCCTCTTTTGCTGTAAGACTTCATGATCAAGCACGCTTTGACGACAAATTTTGGACTCTCCCGATTAATTGAACGCCAAAGCAGACCAGATGAGGACTACGTAATTGCAGCTGTACACGTTGAAACTGCGATCTCCACTGCACTTAAGCAACCGTCCAAGGTCGAGGTTGCCACCGCAGCTATACGGCTGCATAAGGGTCCACTCGGGACCACGGCGTTAAAAGTAGAAAAGGTGAAGGTGGGATGGTCGATATGCCCACTAGCCTGGGACACGGATATATGAAACAAAATTATTTTCGTTCCCTATTGATTTTTGGGAGCCTTTTGTTTCCTATAATAACTGTGCAAAATTTCAACTCGATCGGTGAAACTATATTTTTGCGCTCGCAGTTTTAATTTTCCATAGTATTTTGTATGGGAAAACTTACCTTTTCAAAGAAATATCTGGCGAGGTGACCCGTTGTCCTCTAAAAATAAATCAATCCCTTAACTTGCTAGGAATTTTTTCAAAGAAACTTTTCTTACAAGACCGCAAAGCGATCCGACGCTTGTGGAAAAAGTTATTAAGCTGAAACTGATTGCTGTCCAATCGAACGACTCATTGGACTGTTTTTTCTAGCAGCACAGTTCATCCATGCTGAGTGAACATAAACAAAACACAGTGGTTGCTTCGCGCAGCCAGCAGCAGGTTGCAGGTGGCAGTGCTGCAAGAGAAAACAGTTCAATGAACCGTTCGATTGGATAGCAATCAGTTTCAGCTTAATAACTTTTTCCACAAGCGTCGGATCGCTTTGCGGTCTTCGAAGAAAAGTTGCCTAGAAAAATTTCCCAGGAAGTGGTTGTATTGATTTATTTTTCAAGGACAATGGATCACCTTGCCAGATTTTTACCTGTAAAAGTAAGTTTTCCCATGGAAAATCCTATGTAAAATTAAAACCACTAGTGCTAAAATATAGTTTCACCAAACGAGCTGAAATTTTGCACAGTTATTATAGGGTCCAAAAGGTTTCCGAAAATCATTAGGGAACTGGAATTTAAATTTTGTTCCAGGCTAATGCCCACAAGTTTGGATTAGCCGGCTTTGGATTGATAGCTGGCGGAGGCAAGCACTCTGGAAGGTGCACTGGCGAGCAGCCGTTGGCCAGATAGGCGTTGGTGCAGTTAGCTGTTGCCAGCAAGCAGCTAGCTAGACAGGCATTGGTTATATTGGCAAGCTGGCCCCGTTCATGAAAAAGGCCTTGTTGAATGGCTTCGAGAATGGCAAGTTTGTCCAAACCAAGGGATCTGGTTTATCGGTTTGAAGACTGCGGGCAAGAAACCAAATGCCTCGAAACCGAAAAGACCTCCCCAGCGAAAAAAGCTACCCCGAAAAAGGACGCTGCCAGGAAGTAAACTTGAAATGCTATGTGTCACATAAGCAAAAATAGTCCTTTTTACGACTACCAATACTAATTTCTATCAAGAGTTATTTTTCAAGTATTTTCGCAATCATCGAATCGATCGAAATTAGAAGATCACAGCAAGCCGTGCGAGCTATTAAAATACGGTGGTCAAGCACTGGCCAGAGCGTTGCACTGGGTAACTACCAAGATTTGGGAGGAGGAATCATTACCGGAGGATTGGATCGAAGGAATAGTCTATCTATAAAAAGGGCGACAAGCTGGATTGCTGCAATTATCGTGCGATCACGCTACTGAGCGCTGCCTACAAGTTGCTCTCCAAATTTTATGCCGCCGCCTGTCATCAATTGCAAAGGAGTTCGTGGGGCAATACCAAGCGGGATTCATGGGGGCCCGCGCTACCACGGACCAGATTTTCCGGATTCAGCAAGTGCTGCAGAAATGTCGCAAATACAACGTGCCCACACCACAGAGAACAGACATTGATGTCCATAAACCTTTTCTTGAAAAACGTGTGTAAAAGTTAATAGGGGCAGCAAGTGCAGAGAAAAACAAACAAAAAATTTCAGGTTTTGTGCGATGTGTTTTGTTGATAAACATTTACATGACATTTATCGCACAACTGCAGCGCCGCCTACCAGGAGCATAACGACATACATTGGAAATGTCGGTTAAAAGTTTTACACAAGTTGCAGACCGAAGATGAACGTCTGTTCTCTGTGCCCACACATCATCTTTTCATCGATTTCAAATCAGCGTATGATACAATCGATCGAGACCAGCTATGGCAGATCATGCACGAATATGGATATCCGGAAAAACTGACGCGGTTGATCAAAACAACTCAGTACACTCTCGAGTCCCTTCGAATCTCGGAGAGGGTTACGGCAAGGTGATGGATTGTCGTGTTTGTTGTTTAACATTGCATGGGAGGGTGTGATTCGAAGAGCTGGAATAGACACGAGTGGCACGATCTTCAGGAAGTCTGTCAAACTATTTGGCTTCACGCCGACGAAGTTGATGTCGTAGCACGTAACTTTGAGACGATGGCGGAAACGTACATCAGACTTAAGGCTGACGCTGATAGGATTTGGCTTGTGATTAATGCGTTAAAAACAAAATACATGAAGGGAAGAGGCTCACGACAAGACCATGTTAGCCTCCTACCACGAGTTCAGATCGACGGTGATGAAATAAAGATTGGACTCGGAAAAAATGCGACACTTTGTTTTAGGTATAACTTTTTATCGCGTGGATAAAAATTAATGAAATTTTGGGTAATACTAGTTTAGAGTGATATGTTCATGTGTGCATTTTTTATTGCGATTTGTCAAGTAGTTTTTAAGATGCATTCGAAACAAGAAGAGCTACGCCAGCAAATCTTGGGCGCGGTGATCGATAATCCTGGTCAGTCGCACAGATGGATCGGCAAAAGGCTTGAAATCCACCATTCCACCGTGTCCCGCGTTGTGAAGATGTTCCAGGAGACGAAGACCATCAAGCGGCGCGCTGGAAGCGGCCGAAAACCGAAAACGGATTACCCAGAGAAGGCGCGGAAGATAAGGCAGTACTTTAAGAATAACCCGAACCTTTCCACCTGAGACGTGGCCAAAAGGTCAATTCGTCGAAGTAGTTCGTCCAGCAGACCATGAAGCGGGTTGGACTACGTGTTTTTAATGTCAGGAAGGCGCCAAACTGGACTGACAAGCAAAACACGGTGGCCAAATTGCGTGCGCGGAAGCTGTACCGTGAGTGGCTGGTCAAGCCAGGCTGTCTCGTCATGGACGACGAGACATGTATCAAGGCGGACACCAAACAAATCCCCGGCCTCGAGTTGGTACATCCCGCATGGAGGTTCCGGAAAAGTTCCGGAAGAGAAAGATGAACAAATTCGCGAAGAAGTACCTGTTGTGGCAGGCGATCTGCGAGTGCGGATGGTACAGCAAGCCGTTCGTAACAACCGGCACCATAAACGGGCAGTTTTATCGAGAGGAATGCTTGCAGAAGCGCTTGCTGCCCTTCCTCCGCTCTCACCGTGGTCCCACGCTGTTCTGGCCGGACCTCGCTTCGTGCCATTACGCCAAGCCTGTAATAGATTGGTACGAAGCGAAGGATGTTAATGTGGTCCCGAAGGAGGCGAACCCGCCAAATACACCAGAACTTCGTCCGATCGAAAAGTTTTGGGCAATAATGAAGAAGAAGTTGAAGAAAAGCGGAAAAACATTAAAAACCGATAAAGCTTTGAAGAAAAACTGGGAGAAATTGTGTAAGGAAGATGGGCAAAGCCTCGCCCAAGATCTCATGAGCAGTGTTAAGAGCATTCAGCTTGGGGGAGGAAATTCAATAAATAAATTATGCCAAAACATAGCTAATATATAGTTATTTAATCCCTGAAAATTTGAGAAGTATCCGATTTAAAATGAATTTTTGGTGATCATTTTTGTGTGTCTCATTTTTTCCGAGTCCAGTCTTTAAACCCACAAACAACTAAGACCAAAAAAAAATAAACAATTAATTTTTTTAAATTTTCTAATTTCAGCTCTGCTATTTTTTTCCTTCCCCCCCTCCTTTGCGCCCCCACGGCGGCGGAGGGGGCCCGCCACCTTAAAAATTTACCCCCCGACGGCCCCTCCCCACCTTACCAACCAGACTAAGCCCGGTGTGGCCTCAGCTGTACACAAAAGTTGTTTCCATTGTAATCGGTCCATGGCTGTACCTCGCCAGCATCGCTGTCTGGGGAGGGTCCGCAGGTCGCCTTCTACTTGATCAATCCACCTTGCTCGTTGCGCGCCTCTTCTTCTTGTACCCTTCGGTTCGTTTTCGAGAACCATTTTCACAGGGCTGTCGTCCGACATTCCTACGACATGCCCAGCCCATCGTAGTCAACCGATTTTTGCGATGTGTACGACGGGAGGTTCTCCCAACAACTGGTGCAATTCGTGGTTCATTCGCCTCCTCCACGTTCCGTCTTCCATCTGCACTCCACCGTAGATCGTACGCAGCACTTTCCGTTCAAAGACTCCAAGGGCGCGTTGGTCCTCCACTAGCAATGTCCATGTTTCGTGGCCGTAGAGAACTACCGGTCTAATTGATGTCTTTTAGATGGTCAACTTTGTGGGCCGTTCGCCACACGCCACCCGATATTGACACGATGTTTTGACGTGCAATTAGATGCCACATAGCGGCAACAAAACTGACAGATTTGCTTTTTGCTTATTGTCTTTTGGCGATTCCGTTTAAATTGACGGTTGCGGATTTTTACACACGCTGAGATTCAAGCTTGAATGGCTGTGGTACTACGATGCTGTATATCGTTTATATGAAAGTTACTCAAGAAATCAATTTACGTTGCGCCTGACATCCACCTAGCCAAGCACGTCCTTCTATTTTCGTTATTTTCAATAATTTTAAATTGTTATCGGATAATGTTTGATAGTTGAATTAATACGCCGGAAAATTTCTAACCGATTGATGTAAACATCTTGAAAATCTATCGAACGTTTTATGTTATAAGCATTCAATTTGTAACGATATTTCGTGACGGTCGATTATTATTAGATTTTTAATTAACACCCTAGCCCGTAAAACGTCGTCTCCGCCAATAAAAAAATATAATGTTAATTCAACAACAACAAATTTCTTGCTTTTTTTAAAGATTTTAAAAACAACAATATTATTAACAATATGTTCAATCAATAAAGATTTATTGTTGTGTTCAACAGAAAAAAATATTAGCCGGGAAATAATATTTTTTATTGTTATTGTACAGAATATCATTGACATTAAATAACTTTTCTCTGCGTGCGTAGCCATGATAGTAGTCAACTTATTCTTTTGATCATGGCGGGCAGTACAATGAACGTGGTCAATTGTGCATTTTGAGGTTATCGCAACAATTAAATACAAGAGTCAATTTAACCCTAAATTCAATGTAGATGAGGCTATTAATCAATCAGTGTACGTAAAATAAAAGAATGGAGTACTCTATGGTGTACTTGGAGCGAATTTAAAATCGCTAGTTTCCCCACCGACAAACCGACATGAATGACAATAAAAAATTTAATTTTTTTTTTAAAATTATATTAACATACTTATTTATATTTTCCGCTGAACAATATTTGTGACCCCAACAACCCTCGCGAAAACAAAAAAAAGAATCTTAACAAAAAAGTCCAAAAAAAAAAAATTTCTATACAATATAATAATATATAATATTATACAAAGAGTCCATCCCATTTTAAAACACGTTATGTATTCTTTTTAAACAAAGAAAAGAAGAAGTTTTATGTTGTTTTGTCGGGTTTTCCCCTTTTATTGATAAATAAAAAAAAAACGGGGCACCACACAAAAAAAAGGGGGGAGTATTGATATGGTGTTTTTTCAGATTTAAATAATTGTCCCCCCCCATTACCTTGTAAAAGAAGAATATATCCCCAAAAGCTTTTTTAATCAAGCAAAACGCAAAATAAAAAGCTCTACACGGTAAGCTTCCTTTACCCATTAATGGGTACGATTTATTATTATTATTGTTATTCCTCCTGTGGATTTTTACACATTTTACTGAAAAACTGCGTCCACCCATCTAAATGGGTAGACGCAGTTTTACGGTAAAATGGGTAAAAATTTCCACAGGAGGAATAACAATAATAATAAATTGTACCCATTAATGGGTAAAGGAAGCTTACCGTGTACCCCCCCCCACCACCACCACCACCATAAAACACCATCTACAATAACAACAAAAAAAAAATAAAAAAAATAACCACAATAACACACAATCCCACCACGAACAAAAATTAGTACAACAACAGAAAAATAATAATTACAACAGTAGACAACCCCCACAAACCCCCCAATTAAAAAAAAAAAAAAAAAACCAAAAAAAACGCCTCGTTCTCCCCCCCCCCCCAAAAAAAACCCCCCCAAAAATTTTTTGTTAAGGCCTAACTGACAAACGTAAACAATGGCTTTTTCCACGAATATCTCGTCTTTTGAAACTCGCCTAATCAATCCCTCACAGTAATTTCGAAGAGAAAGAGTTCACTTGTCCGATAGAATTCGAAGATTAAAGCTAATAGCTTTTGTACCACTAGAAATTTACGGAAGAAGCCAATGTTTACGTTTGTCAGTTAGGCTCTTATGAAAAATCTTTGTCGATATACATTTGCGCATGTGTCATCACGCATACCATGCAAAACTTTACATCTCCCTTTCATACACACATACCCTTTCAGTCTACATACCGCGCAAATGTATTCGCCAATGTATTTATAGTAAACATTCAAACTCAGTGTAAATAAAATTTCATAAGGTCAAAAATGCAAAACATTCAACAGTACAGCAGTTCGGAAAGTGACGGTGACGACGAAAATGAGGACCCTCAGAGTACATCCCACCGAAAACTTCCACCTTCCCGGGAGCTGTTACGTTTTGCAGAAACCGCGAGCACACCGGCAGAGGACGATCCCTCGCAACACCAAGGCAGAGTTAGATCGTTTGCTCACGAGCGAGGCATTTGGGCCAGTTATGTGTTTATAGATTGTAGACTACATCAACTGAACCAGTGTAAATTTTATTTTAATTCAACAATTTCCTTCAAGATAACGAAATCGATGCATTTAATGACCTGCAACAGCAAATTATCGACAAAGCTTCCAAGGACATCAATCTGAACCTGAACCGCGTGGATAATCTTCATCTTAGTTTGACCAAAACATTCGTCCTGAGGCATCACAACATAGCGGCATTCGTTGACAATGTGCGTTCTGCAATTGGCGGGTTCAAAAGGTTTCAGAAGATCGAAATAATCCATTGGATTGTTCAAAATTGAAAGATTTGTTTTTTTAGATTTCCAATAATTTTATCTGATCTAGCGATTTACACCAACGAAGAAAAAACAAGGACTTTTTTAGCCGTGAAAGTGGCCGATCATAGCTACGGATCTCTCCGTTCACTGGTAAACAAATTGGACAGTTGCATGACGGAGTACAAACTACCGGTGTTCTACGAGCATCCATCGTTTCACATCAGTATACTCTGGTGCCTTGGGAATCAAAGAAAAATTTTGGAGGAGCACTTGCAATCGTTGCAGCAAATATTTGCTACCGTCTATGAGGAGGATTGTTGTGATATGAACGTTATTGTTAAGCTTTTGAAGTTTAAATGTGGGAATAAATTCTACACGTTCGATTTGTTGTGAAACAAATATGTTGGGAATTTGGTCAGTTATTCTACTCATTTGTTTTTATTTCCCGGTTAGATCAAAGCTTGTGGTATCAAAATAGAGCTTGTTCAAATAATCGTTGGGTTTAAGATTTATTGAGCTCGAAGGACGTTAACATTTCAACATGCTAGACGATGATCATTATTCAGCCAAAGCTATTCACCCTCATTTTTGTTACAATAATGATGAAAAAGGTCGAACTCACCACGTTCGGAGTATTGTTGACCATGATCCTGGTTACAAGGACTATTCGGAAATTGTAGTGAATGGTGAATCAATTATTTTTACTGGCCATTTTGACCATGATCACACTAGGTTCAAACTCACTTTACTGCCATAATCATCTTAATCCCCGATAATGGTAAAATTTACTATCAAACTTTTACAGTCTTAAAATTGTTTTGTAGCTATTCGTTTTACCTACAATGAATGTAGGGAAACTGCCCCCATATTAATCTCATTGTTCCTATATTCATCCTACGATGAATCAAACAATTGGGCAGTTGAAGGATCGGTTTCGTTTTCTAATAATGTTTGCTTACGTTAAATAACTACAACAAACATTACTAATTAATCCTGTCATGTGTATATCGTTTTATTTCAAGTAGGATGAATTGCAAAGTGATGAGATTAATATAGGTACATCTTCCCTATATAATCCTAAAGAATAGTGATTTAAAATTGGTTCACTGCTGGCAACCCCATTGATCCCAAGTAAACCATGAACCTTGCACCTTGCAATACGTTCTTGCACTTTTCGGTACTAGAATCTTTGTTTTTGTTACGATTCATTCACTGTGTTATTTTGACTTCATAATACTTATGACAGACATACAACGCTGACTGTTGTACAAACTGTCAAATACTTTAATCCGGTACAGAAAAACATGTACTAGACTAAAGGAGTACAATATAATCAACAATCAATGTGCAACTAGCGATTTGAAATTGGTTCACTGTTGTAGAACCCCTAGGTCCGAAGTATACCTTGCAGTCTGCACCTTGCAATAATTCTTGCGCTTTTCGGTACCTTCCGGTACTAGTATCTTGGTTGTTGTTTTGATTCAGTATGTTATTTTGACACAACATTTGAGAATGTGTTGGTGTGAGCTACGTTGTTAGGGGCGAATCATTGAGCTTGGGACCGATGTGCTAGTACTGACTGAGCGAAGAAAAATATCGTATTTGTTCGGGACCTACTGGTCTTAGAGTTAGTCTATGATATAATGCTGTACGTTTTATGACTGTCCCAGGCATAACATAACGGATGACTAAACAAAAAAAGAGTGGCGCCACCGCCAATAATAAACTCTACCCCAATAACAAGGAGGACGGCGCCCCCCCCAAAAACCCAAAATTTTTTTTTTTTTTTTATTTTTTATTTTTAATATTTTTTATTATTGTTTTTTTATTTTTTTTTTTTTTATATTTTTAAAATATAAAAAAAAATTTTAAAAAAAATACCATTTTACTGTTCCACCCCCACTTAACCCTGACCTTGGAAAGCTGCCGTATTCCCATCTTCCCCCCCCTATAAATTTAACACCACAAAAGCCGTATTGAAATCTTCAGTCTCTAATTTGCATGACATTGTTTAACAATCGTTAGTTAACACCTACACGCTAAGAAAAAAGAACCCAAAATTAAGTAAAAATAAACTCAACGTTGAGTTCTGTCAAGTGAGGTTACCAGTTGGGTGAATTAAAAAATTGAACTAGGTATAATTCACCCATCTTGTCAGTAATGTTAGATATACTCAAATTTAAGTTTTTTTTATGTTCGATATTTTATTCCAATTTTAAAATTTTTAATTGGCACACACCTGCCGTCGTGTCGTGAATTACAACATCGTCATTCGTTATATTGTTGGTTTTATGCTTATAGATCTATGTATATTATCAACAATGTTTGAAAATTTAATCAGGACCATCAATTATTGTAAACTGGTATTTCCAAACCTAATTTGTTTATATTTTAATTTGAAGACCAAAACAACTCAATTTTAAGTTGAAGCTACTCAACCATCCCGTTCTCTTCGCGCATTGAACGGTTGAGTATTTTCAACTTAATTTTGGTTGAAAATCGTAGCACCCGTCGGCGGTGTTGACGATTGTCATTTATTTGTTAGTCTGGTCGACTACGAACGCATTATTTGTTCGTCGCAATTGTCTTAGGTTATCGGATAACCTTTCAAATCCACGAAATGGTAGCATTGTTAGCAACGCTATTAATTATGGATTGCCAACGTATTTATGAGGTGTTTTATTGTTTTATTGCACCAATATTGACAAATAAAAATGATCGATTTAACTATTTGTCCGAGTGTTTTAATATTCTGTTCGAAAAAAATGATCATTAGGTATCTATGTTTATGTATAAATTTCTCCCATTTATTTCGATAATTCATTAGGTAAATTTTACCCATTGGCACTTGAATTGTAAGTACCCAAAATTAGGTAAATTTTACCCATTGCTATTTGAAATGTAATAACCCAAAATTGAGTTTTCATCTTATACCTAATTTTAACTTAATGCACAAAACATGCGAGATGGGTGAAAAAAACTTAATTTTGGGTACTTTTTTCTTAGCGTGTAGCGCCAACCAAACCCAACCCTCACCAACACCATTTTTTTTTCCCCCCCCCCCCCCCCCCCCCCTCCCTTGTTTTTTTTTTTTTTTTTTTTTTTAACAAAAACCACTTTTCTTTTTTTTTATCAAAGCAAGCAAAATTTTTTCCCTCCCCCCTTTTCCCCCCCCCCCCCCGAACATTCTCTTCTCAAGATTTCTCCCCACAGCAGAATTTGCAGCGTAAGCATCAATGAAATTCAATGGAACCTTAGCAATTAACGTTTAGTTTGATGCAGGTTCATTTCCCGAACGACAAAAGAAATGTTTTTAATTACTTTATTTTCAATGGGATTACTGTGTAAACATATCTGGCAACACTGGAGCGACCCCCGTATCATAGCAATCATAAATTTATAAGAGGTCATCTCTCTCTGAGCTGGCAGGTCCTGTCCTAGGTTAACACCCGCATAATCATAAACCATTCCTGGACCATTTCCCTTACAGTTGACGACCGTTTCCGTTACTGTTACGACACTTACCCTTATAGTTGACAACTATAAACTAACAATCTCCTATATAGTTTTAACAATATGTCAGATGGTAAAAGGCCAAATAACAATATGCGGAATAGGCGGTTAAGTTAGGTTACCATAAAAAAATGGCATTTTACACGAACAAAATTTTTGCTGTACTCTTTGCCAAAAAGTTGTTTTATAATCTAGACCGAGTGCAGACAATAAAAAACCTTTCAAATACAATATGGCATACATTAACAATATCTGTTAATGTAGAGGTTGTATGGTGAAAACGAGATTAAACTATTTGATAATAATAACAGAAAATGTGATAATATATTTTACATTCGAAATATAGTTTTGACTATATAGCAAATTGTTTTTCGTTATGCGGGCACTCACATACACAGAACTTTGACTATGAGTTAATTGAGTTTTATAACTTCTATAAAAAATACAATAAATAATAAAAAAAAAAAATTTTTAAAAAAATTATTAAACCCCCGCAAAATTGCCGAAAAAATGTTTTCTTTTTTATTTTTTAGCACTGCCCCATACCACCAAATTTTTTGTCTTTTATTATTTTAACCAATTGCGATTGTACTTAAGATGAAGAAGGGTTTGTTTTTAATCAGCGAGTATTTCATTATTTAAAACGTGTGACTGAAACTTATACCACGGTTCTTAAGCGTCAATTGCTTTTTTTTACAAATCATCCATTTGATGTTGATTAAATCCTTTTTTAGGTTCTAGTTGGACTGCTTTTAAAGTGCAATAAACATCCCGGACATCATTGTATAGCTGAACAATACGTCTAGTGATCATAGTTTAAACGTTTTTCAATAGTTATATGGTAGCTGTTATATAAAAATAACGATTTTTGGTTTACATGTTTTTATTCCATGTTTTCTTAGCTTTCCCTGGTGATTGAACAGTAGAGTAATAAAAATTATAAAATTATAGTACAGCTTATAAAACGTGATTTTAAACCACATGCGAGTAATAATTTAAAAGCTTTTTGTTCTGTTTCAAGAACTGTTATTCCTAAAAACAAAACGACTACAGTTTTATCAATAATCAATATGAAACTAGCGATTTGAAATTGGTTCACTGTTGTAGAATCTCTAGGTTCGAAATTCACCTTGCAGTCTGCACCTTACTATATATTATTGCGTCCTAAAAACAACAACATTTTTTTTATTTTTTTATTTTTTTATTTATTTCCATTCAATCATACTCCCCATTTCCTTTTTCCCTTTCCCTTTCCCGGTCCATTTCCCCCACCACTCCCCATCTATTTACCCCCCCTTCTCCTGGGGCTCCCCACTTTTTCCCCCCCTTTTTGACGCTGTTTTTTTGATTTTTTGTTTGTCGTTCTTCAGCCTTCCCTACCTTACAACTGTCAATACTTTATCCTACACCACACCCTACTAGACTAAGCAGTACAACCTTACTTTTTCTT
The DNA here is from genome assembly GCA_024533555.2 of Aedes koreicus. NCBI lineage: Eukaryota > Metazoa > Arthropoda > Insecta > Diptera > Culicidae > Aedes > Aedes koreicus. Next base: position 74,392 of record JAHHFK020002740.1, on the reverse strand, counting down.
CCCCGGCCACCCCCCCCCCCATACATTATATCATTTCCCTTCCACCCACCCACACATCCATCCCTTCTCTTTCCACACAAATTTACTCAACCTTTCTAAACTTAATTAATTTAAAATGTTCCCAACCAAAAACCTCTTTACCCCACCCACAAACCTTTTTACACAAAAATATTTTTTTCTCTAGTGGCTTTCGCTATCCCTTCATATCACTAGACTATCATATCCCTATATAAAGGGCGATACGGTCAAAATTTGGTCAATATCAACTTGACGTATTTCTTTCAATTTTGCATTTAAAAAACCTGAACACCCCTCATTTTGAAGGTGTGTGTGTGTAGAATGTTGCTCCTATTTTGATTTTGGAATTCACTCTTCAGTTGTCAAAATGCCGTCCAAGCAAGAAGAGCAGCGTATCAAAATTTTGCTCGCGCATCGCGAAAATCCGAGCTACTCGCACGCAAAGTTAGCAAAATCGCTAAAAGTTGCCAAATCAACCGTTACAAATGTAATTAAAGTGTTTGGGGAACGTTTGTCGACAGCCAGGAAGTCTGGATCGGGGGGGAATCGAAAACCGGAAGCCGCTGAGACGACAAAGAGAGTTGCCGGTAGTTTCAAGCGAAACCCTAACCTATCTCTCCGAGATGCCGCAAATAAGCTGGGTGTATCGTCTACAACCGTGCATCGAGCCAAAAAACGAGCCGGACTATCGACTTACAAGAAGGTAGTGACTCCAAATCGCGATGATAAACAAAATACGACGGCCAAAGCGCGATCCCGGAGGCTGTACACGACGATGCTGACGAAGTTTGACTGCGTGGTAATGGACGACGAAACCTACGTCAAAGCCGACTACAAGCAGCTTCCTGGACAGGAGTTTTATACGGCAAAAGGAAGGGGAAAGGTAGCAGATATTTTCAAGCACACGAAACTGTCAAAGTTCGCAAAGAAATATCTGGTTTGGCAAGCCATCTGTACCTGTGGCTTGAAAAGCAGCATTTTCATAGCTTCCGGGACTGTCAACCAAGAAATTTACGTGAAAGAGTGTTTGAATAAACGTCTGCTGCCTTTCCTGAAGAAACACGGTTGTTCCGTACTGTTTTGGCCGGATTTGGCATCTTGCCATTACGGTAAAAAGGCCATGGAGTGGTACGCCGCCAACAACGTGCAGGTGGTTCCCAAGGACAAAAACCCTCCCAACACGCCAGAGCTCCGCCCAATTGAGAAATACTGGGCTATTGTCAAGCGGAACCTAAAGAAGACCAAAAAAACTGCTAAGGACGAGCAGCAGTTCAAGGCAAACTGGCTTTCTGCGGCGAAGAAGGTGGACAAGGTGGCTGTACAAAATCTGATGGTAGGGGTCAAGCTTAAGGCCCGGCAATTCGGATTTGGAAAAGCGGAAGCCTAACTGAATATGTTTCCTGAATTTTATACTAATTGAACTTGAAAAAGAAATTTAATTTGATTTTTTAAATAAACGATTTCACCGATTTACACGCGTTTTCCCTTGACCAAATTTTGACCGTATCACCCTTTACTCCCTCTGGTGCCGGTCCCCAACACCACACGGGCAACCTCCCCCCCCCCCCCCCCAAACCCCTCTCTCCCCCCCCCACTAAAAATAATTTCATTTCCCAAACGACCCAAACACCTTCATAGCGTTAAGAAAATGCGAATTTCAAAATTTTATTTTAGAATGGTTATATGTATACAATATTGCAATATGGTTGTAAAAAAAAAATATGTTGAAATTATTAATAATGATAGGCATATGATATACAGGAAAATGATATATGCTAATAATATACAGCTTGGTGTCTCTTTAGAGCTCAAAGTCAATAGGAGAACATGATATGCGTATGTACAAAATATATCTAACGTCCACTGGATTGTTACTGAAAAAAATAATTAGATAAGTATTAATATCCTAATAGTACTGGAAAAGCTGAAAACAGATAGATCATTCCAAAAATCAATGAAAGTTTTTTTTTATAAGACATGTGGTTGAAAATTTTCTTTATACTGTCCTAGTTACATTTCAAAGATAGAAATTGGAGCGATCGAAGAGCCCTGTTTGATGATTTTTGAAATAAATGGCTTATCTTATCATAATACTACCAAATAAAATATTTAAATATAATCATATACTGCTTAAAGGCGCATGCCAGTGTTTTATGAATATAGTAGTTGAAATTCAGAAGTGCAATTTCAAAGTAAATTTTACGCTGAAATGCTGAAAAATAAATTGAGCCTTTGATGCCCGTCATGTTGCTCCTGGGTCTTACATGGTTTTGGACCGGTGTGCTAGTACTTCATGAGCCAAAAAATGTATTCATTTTCTTCCTGACTATCCAGCCGCTCGTTATACACGACATTTACAGCAAATTCGATAATAACTGCTGCCCCGTGATGGTCCTCGTAGACTTTTCGCTGGCCTTCAATTGTGTGAGGCACGCTAAGCTACAGCAAAAACTTCGGCGGGAATTTGGTTTTAACGATTCAGCTGCCCAGCTGAGCTGATTGAATCTGTCCTTTTAAACAGGAGTCAAGCTGTCAAGCATGGTGACAGAATTTCTACGAATAGGAGATTCTTCGACGGCACTCCAGTGATCCTGCCTCAGCGCACTGCTGTTCGGCATGTATATCAACAGCCTGCCCTCAGCCCTCAAATGTGAGTATCACTTGTACCACTTGTACGCTGATGATCTCCATATTTACGTGTCTGCGTCGCGAGCATGGATAGACTGGTGCACGCTGTCAATGAAGATTTGGCGACAGTAGCAACATAGACTAACTCTAAGACCAGTAGGTCCCGACCAAATGCGATTTTTTTCTTGGCTCAGTCGTACTAGCATCGGTCCCAAGCTCGGTCCCAAGCTTAATAAGCACCCCTAATAATGAACTCACACTAACACACTCTCAAATATCTGTCAAAAAACACAGCAAATCAAAACAAAGGCGCAAATATGTATAGTTAGGTGCTGGCTTCAAGGTGTACTTCGAACCAAGGAATCAAATCGCTAGTTACATATTGATTGTTGGTAGCAATCTGGTCAGCAGAAATCGGACTTTCTCCCAACCCAAGAAAAACCCAAGCGATAGTATTCAGCAAGGAATTCCTGAAGCTGAGATAAATTTTTTTGGGCAAACGATCGCCTTGAGCACTAAAGTTGTCAAACTTGGCCTGCTTTTGGATAGCAACCTAAAATGGAAGGACCAAGTCAACCGAGTAACCATAAAGTCATACAATACTCTGCGAACATTCCGCCGATTTGGATCAGTTCTGTCCCGAACAGTGCGCTTCAAGTTGATGCAGGCGGTGATAATGCCTATCTTCTCGTACTGTGACATTGTGTGTTATCCCGGAATCACAACTGCACAGGTGCTTCAAGTCATCCATTCGATTTGTATTCAAGATAAATCGGTATGACACGACTGCAGCCGTTCGCAATGCAGTACTTGGTCGAGACCTAGGGAAGGTCCATTAATTATGTCACGCAGTAAGGGGGAGGGAGGGGGGGGAACGTGACAATCCATACAAAAAATGTTGAAGGTCCATACAAAAAACTTGACAAGGGGGGAGGGGTTATAAAAAGCCACTTTTCGCTTGACATAATTAATGGACGTTCCCCTACCGGAAAATTATCATCGTCGGATATGCTGCTTCCTGTACAATGCGTGGAAAAAGAAGCTTCCCGATTACATCCTGGGACAACACCGCGCGGTCAAAAGGAGCGGCCGAGGACATACCTGCTTCCCAGGCAAACCACAAGCGAAAAGAATGTTTTTTTTGGGTTTTGGTTTCGCTGCCCATTCCCCCCTGCTACCGACGGCAAGGCCCCGGCCCCGGTCCCCCCGTTTCTCCCCGCTCTCCCCCCCCGCCAATAAACACTAGATATACCTGATAATTATTCGATAAACTTTCCTTTGTACACTGAGCAAAAAGGTTGGTAAAAGCAAACATATTCTAGTTTCATTTAACCGGAATTTCACTTTGAATTGGGCACAAACATCACATTAGTTTGATTTGACTATCTACGGTGGTTAAAACAAACTAAAATTTTGAGTAATTGTTTCGGGAATTAAGCAGTTAAGTTCAACTGACATCCGTTTGAATTTACTATTATGTTGGTTGTTTCATTATGACAGCGACAAAAACAAACAGATTTGTTAGTTCGTTCTACCAACGCTTATGGTTTGTTTCAAACAAATTTGAGTATGACTTAAACTGAATTGCTGTTTGAAACAAACGAACGAAAACGTTGAAACAACAAATATTTCCGTTTACAATCACCTACATTTCTTTTGTAATAATTTCAATAATATTTATTTGAATAAAATGCTAACAAACATTAGAAAAGCGCATATTTACATTTATAGACCTCTCTCAGTCTCAAAGAAATCTATAAATGTTCATGCGAGGCTTTATACTATTTTCAGGTTATTTTAAGTAAAATATTAAATTTTCACCTGCGATGAAAACTTACGCGAATAGAGCATGCAGCGGGACCGGACGGAAAATTAAATAACCAAAAAAAAATAGTTTGTTTCAAACTAAACTTTTAGTTGTTTTTTCTCCAAACAATATATCAGTTTGATTTAACCGCCGCTTTGATTGAATCAATTTAAAATTTGATTTGTTTCCCTGAGTCAACGCAACTAGTGTTTTGGTAATAATAAACCTCTTTCAAGTTGGAAACAACAAATATGTTAGTTCAGAACAGCCATAATATGTGTTGTTTTGTGGTAATATCTTTAGGTAGAAACAACCATCCTATTTGTTCAGTTTAGATATCAACAATCAAGTTTGTTGTTTCAAACGGGACTGTTTTTTCTCCGTGTAATTTCGAAAACGTTTTATTTTTTTCCTTGACCTGATCTATACACGCAAAAGAAACCGCAGTAGATACTACCATTTCGAGGGTTAAATTGAGCGCAAACACCAACAATTTTCAGCTGACTATAAATGCGTTTGATTTTACCATGCCTGCGATTAGATTAACCATGGTGCGGTTGATATCAATATGAGGTCTGTCAAATATACCACAAATGATGAAAGTTTTACCATAAACGTAGTAAATTTGACTAAAATTTCATGGTAGTTTTAAAGATAGGCATAGTTGGGTAAAATGGTAGTTTTTACTACAAGATTTTTTTCTGTGTAGTATAACGGTACAACTGACAGGCCTGTGTGAAATTAATAAATTACAATTATTGCTGTTTGCAGTTAAAATTGAACTCCGACAGAAACAGAAAAATGTGATAAAAGTGCACGTTTACGTCAAATCGTTTCCTGTCTTCAGTGAACTTATACCTTACAGCATAAAGGATAAGTGCACCGAAGACAACAAAACGATTTGACGTAAACGTGCACTTTTATCACACTTTAAAATGCGCAAAAAGCATTTTTTTTAATATCTTTATTAGAGTGGCTTTCAGCCTCCTGGGCTGGTTCGCCACTCGCGCAAAAAGCACTTCTAGAGTCCAATCACAACTGCAACCAGCAATACAATTACAATTACAATTATTGTTTAAAATCTTTCAAACAAAAAAACCATCTGGCATCCCTGAACTATGTGCGTGCGCTTACTTCAATGCTCGCCATCCCGCCCACCATCCTGGACACCCGAACAGCATAAAACTGCATAAATCCAATAAGAAAAATCAAAACAACAAACGACAGAACAAGAAGAACTGTCAAACGGCTGTCAGTCTCCTTAAAGTGCGCTTGTGGTGGGTGCAAAATTTTGCAATGTTTTTGATGTTTGGTGCGATTTTTTCTCAAATTTGGTGAATTTATAGTGTATTTGAAGAAATTTGCGTGGTGCAACGTAAATCCGAATTGACGGGCAAGTGAATCGCCGTGCCATGGTGGTGTGATTTTAGGAAGAACCCTAGCTAGTTGGAAAATCAACAAGCCGCTTTCGTCTAAGCGCGGCGTCTCTTGAATGGCGTAAACAAAAAAACGCATCCCGAAGCAATGGATCAATATCCGTACAGCATTCCGCCCGGCTATCCGTACGCGGGAAATGCCCCTGAAAAGAATGTCAACATATCGGACGGTACAACCGTTCCGGCGCAAAACCCGTACTACATGAGTAGTAGCACCGCTGAAACAACTCCTTTCGGCTTCGACACTGCTGCTCCTCCGCTACAACAACAACAACAACAACAACAACAGCAAATCTTGCTACCAAATGCAGTTCCAATTCCCGCTGGACAGACTAATGGGCAAATGCCATCTGGAAACCCCGTAGGTTTCATTCCATTCGATAATCAGGCAACATTCACCGACCAGTTGCTACAACCACCGGTATTGCCAATAGTAGCGCCAATTCCTCCGCCCAGTGGCCTGGAGGCGGGCTACGATCAGCAAAGCTACGTTCCGCCAGGAAATGTCTGTCAATCCGTCACGGCCCCTCCACCGTTGGAGCTGATACAGGATGTTTCGACGGTTACTACTGGAGAACCGCAATTGGAAAATGCGCTCTCCCATGAGCCACCAACGACGCAGGAAGTCACACTGGAAAATGCTGATTCGATCACGAGTGCAGCTGATGGTGAGTAGGATTTTCCGAGCTGGATTTTGTTAGATTAATTAACCGTAGCTTGGTCTATTAGTCGAGTGGACTTGAACACAAATTGATTTAATAGCCGTTGGATTTGAAGAAGATTTATATGCTTACTTTTTATATCGAATTCGTTTTTGAACCTGGGTTGGAACTAGTTCCAACCTGCGATACCCGAACTTATTGTCAGTGCAAACCTCAACCCGATAGGAGTTACAGAAAAACTCATAGACACTGATGTTTGACACACAACAAGCCAATCCAATTCTGATACCCGATCCAGTTGGGAACTGGATCAAAAACGAATTCGCTATTAGTATTATATAACATCCGGCCAGTGGTTCCGGGTGTTCCGGTAACTATTTAAAATCTGATCAATTTTGGGTACTAATCTGTATGCGAAGTAAAATCATACCCTATGTTTGGGGAGTCGAGAAACTTTCCATGACGTACAATTTATAGACTAATCAGGAAATCAAACCAAGCCATCTCCAGCATGGTGTTGCTTTGTATAAAATTAATCGTACACGCCGATGATGCTGCATTTAATTGACGGAAGATAATCTGGGATAGCTCTTTGTAGGCGGCAATTAGGCTTGTGATCGCTCGACAGTTCTCACACTCCAGCTTGCCGCCCTTCTTGTAGATGGGGCATATAACCACTTGCTTCCACTCCTGCAGGTAGCGGTTCGGTTTTCCAGATTCGGACTATCAGCCAATGCAGACAGAAACCGTCCTTGCCAGCCGCTTAGTTATTCTTGAGCTGATGGATAGCAAACTGGTTCGCTGATTCGTTCGCATCGTCCATTGCAATAGTAATTTCTTCCGCTAGTCTTCTACTCCATTCAGGCGTTCGCCGTAGTGCTGCTCCCACTTATCAATCGCGTCCCTCCGTCAAAATGCTCCCATCCTGATTCGGCTCATGGCAGCCTTCTGCAGCCTTTACGAGATTTTTTGAGCTTCTGATAGGATTCCGCGTTTCATGAGTGCGGTGCTGGTGCTTAATTTCCTCACACTCGGCTTTTTCCAGGCAGCGTTATTTCTCCCGAAATAGGCGGGTTTGCTGTTGCCGCTTCCGTCTATAACTCTGCCGGGTCTCGTGCTGCAGCATTACTGGGTCATTCTACTCCCAAACTTCCCAACACTCCTCGTCGTACGAATGCTTTCGTGGGCTCTGTTCCACATAACCGACGATGTTCTCAACTATGTCGTTCATGATTGGTTTGATATTATTCCAGCGGTCTTCAAGAGGGCTTTGATACTTTGCGCGTGGACTGTGGTGACGTCTGGTTGTTTCAGTCGTGGCGGGCGACGGTACCGTACGTCGTTAATGACGGAAAGTTTTGGTCGCCGTTATACCATCAGAAAGTAGTGGTCCGAGTCGATGTTAACACGACGTTAGACTCTGGCGACGATTATGTCGGAGAAGTGCCATCCATCAATCAAAACGTGGTCGATTTGCTGCGATGATCTCCAGGTGTACTTATAAAGGAGGCTGTGCTGGAAGTAGCTGCTATGGATGGCGATATTCTTGGAAGTCGAATTCAATAAGTCTTAGGGCGTTATCGTTTTTCCGCTGATGAGCGCTAAACTTTTCAACAGTCGGTCTAAGCTCCTCCTCCTGGTTGAACTGAGCATTCAAACCTCCTATGCTGATCTTGATGTCATGGCTTGAACAGCGGTCGTATTCAAGTTCTAGCTGCGCGTAAAAAGCATCCTTATCATCAATAATGCGTCCGGAGTGCAGGCCATGAACGTTTAAAATGCTGAAGTTGAAGAACCAACTCCTGATCCTCAACCTGCACATTCTTTAGTTGATCGGTCACCGGATCACTTGCTTCTGCTTTCCGCCCCTTCACTATGAAAGCTGTTCCCAGCTCACGTGCCGTACCACAGCTCTGGTAGATGGCATGAACGTACGCACCATACTGCCGTGAAACGCATATCAGTTCCATATGAATAGGAAAGCAAGCAAAGATGGGACTGATATGCGTTTCACGGCAGCATAGGTCCCTTCCAACTCACTTCCTGCATCGCTAAGATGCCAACTTGCGGTCCACTGCCGTGAAACGCATATCAGTCCTATCTTTGCTTGATTTCCTATTCATATGGGACTAATATGCGTTTCACGGCAGTCCATCACTACCTCGGACGAAATTGAGGGATCTACAGTTCCACGTACCTAGTTTCCAATTGCCAATCCTTCGCCGATTGTCCCAGCCCGTATTCTGCTGTTGACGTTCCGCTACTTACTTGTTTTCCGGCTGGCCTAACGCCAACTACCTAGCATTCCGTCTTATGTGAGAACTTCAGAAAGAAGGTTAAAGGTTTATTAGCGAATGAAACAAGATATGATGTCATAAAACTCGTAGACTACTACAAGCTGTGTTGATGAAGATCTACGAACCCCCTCCAATCCGCACATCGTCCGCAGTTTGACTATCCGAACGCCTCCTGACGGTTTGGCGAGCAAATCGTCAGTCATGTCTTCTGTAGGACAGTGCACGGACGACACCTATCCTTACTACTTCACATACCTTGTGAAGTGGAATCGCGTCGCGATGTGTTTTGTAATGTTGCTGAATTTACCGGAGTCAGTCCAGCATCTCCAGCGTACTCTGGTTGTCCTCAAAAATAACTGGATTGTACTGCTTATCACAGAGATGTGGCTGAAGTATAGACCCTATTTTGCCGCCTCCGGGAGATCCACGAATTCCGCCTCTACAGTCGACAACGAAAGGCACGATTGTTTCTTGCACGTCCAGCTAATGGTTCCGCCGTTGAACTTCATCACAAAACCAGTGTTGGATTTCCGGCTGTCTCTGCATCCGAGGATCCGACCAATCTTGATTGCTGTTTTTGCTGAGCCGTGACCAGTGGGCCAAGCTGGACAAGCTGTGGAACCCCCAACGCTAGATGAGGTTAAAAAAGCCGTCAAAGAGCTGAAGAACGGTAAGGTTGCTGGACAGGACGAGCTCCCAGCCGAAGTTTTCAAACACGGTAGTGAGCAGCTGCACGAAATACTTCACCGTACTCTGTTAAAGATATGGGACAAGAACAACTACCTGGAGGGCCTCATTTGCCCCCTGTACAAAAAGGGTCACAGACTGGAGTGCGCCAACTACCGAGGAATAACACTCCTCAATTCGGCGTACAAAATAATGTCACGCATTCTGTTTAACAGATTGAGACCGCTGGAGGCTGGTCTTCGAGGAGGGCCGATCAATGACGGACCAAATGTTTACCCTGCGCCAATCCTTGATAAATTCCGGGAGTACAACTTGCAGACTCACCATCCGTTTATTGATTTCAAGGCGGCGTACGATTCAGTGAAGAGAAACGAGTTATGGCAGATAACGATCGAACATGGTTTCCCGACGAAACTAATTAAGACTGATTCGTGCTACACTGGATGGATCGAAATCAAGTGTACGGGTTGCGGATGAGATATCGACATCTTTCGTTACCTTAGGTGGATTGAAGTAGGGAGATGTGCTTTCGAATTTGGTGTTCGAACGCTGTTCAACATTGCTCTCGAAGGAGTTATTAGGAGAGCTGGCGTGCAAAGAAGCGGCACCATCGTCATGAAAACGCACATGCTCTTAGGTTTTGCGATCGACATCGATATCAGCATTCGTGCCTTTTCAAAGGGAGACAGCGAGAATTGGTCTCACAATTAATACCAGCAAGACGAAGTATGTGATCGGCGTTAGCCAACGCGGGGCCAATAGTGCTTTAGGTAGCGAAGTGGTGTTGGGTGGTGACAAATTTGAAGTAGTGGAAGAATTGGTGTATCTTGGAACTCTAGTGACGTGCGATAATGATGTTACCCGCGAGGTAAAAAGGCGTCTTGCAGCGTCTCGTTTTACGGTCTCCGGAATTGGCTGAAGTCCCGTAGTTTGCAGACGAAGACAAATTTGCGTTGTATAAGACTCTGATCCTGCCGGTCGCTTTCTACGGTCATGAAACCTGGACGCTAAGGGAAGTCGACCGGAAAGCATTCGGAGTGTTTAAACGTAAGGTGCTGCGAACAATACTCGGCGGTTAACAAGAAGATGGCATCTGGCGGCGTCGCATGGATCACGAGTTTTTACCAAGTATATAAAGAGATGGATATTGTCAAGCAGATAGAACACGGCAGGCTGCGTTGGGCTGGTAACGTGATGCCGAAAGAACAACAAGCGAAGATAATATTCATTAGAAAAACAAGGGAGAGGCCGTTGACTCCGTGGCAGACCACGAGCACTTTGGCTATTTTCAGTTGAGGAGGACCTAAGAGCCCTTAACGTCCAGGGGGACTGGAAATAATAGGCCTAGGACCGGGTCCAGTCGAGGAGAATCATCCATTAAGCACAGATTCAAGGACTCGTCGCCCATCAAGTATCAAGTATCAAGTAACCAGTGGTCTCTGGTTCCCTTCAAGTACTAGACTACACACTTGAGTTCGTTTCAATCGTTTTGCATAGGACAGCTTGTTTTTCTACGTAGGATGGAAACAGCAGCCGAAATTTCGGGCCTACCCAGGTAACCAATAAGCATTAGCATATGCAGTAAATCAGTAAAATCTGCATTTCAGATGCTACAAGCATTATATCAGCATCTTGAATGCTATCTGTTGTAAAGTTGCATTTCAAATGCTATTTAAATGCTTGTAGCCTATAATAAGCATTTCGAATGCAAAATAGCATTAATGAAGGATTATCATAGCATTGCAGTAAAGCAGCCGTGTATTGGGCAAAAAGTGGCATTTATGTTGCATTTAAGGCGACTTAATTGCTTGATAGGCTGCCGTAAAGACGCTTTGGAACTGCTTATTGGTAACCTGGGTAGTGTTGACCGACACAAAAAGCAATTTTCCGATTAGTCGTTGATAATTTTTGCTATACGGGAGTGGCTTCCCGGATTTTTGCTTGAAATACTCCAGATCCATTGGTACTTTTGACACCTTCGCGTTTTCGCCACGCCATTGGTTTTGAACAATTTCGTCGATGTAATTCTTTTGATTTATGAAGAAATCGCTGTACCCGTCACGTCGTACTTCCAATCTGATATTCCAATGTACGTCGCCCATTGATGGTGAAGGTCCCCTGGAGTCGTCTCGTTCATGCTTGGCTATGAACAGGTCATCTACGTTCACCAAAACATAGCAGCATTGATTGTTTTCTTTCTTCCGGTACAAGCACGGATCGGATTTGCACCTAATGAACCCAAGTCGAGTCAACTCCGCATGCAATTTCTGCTTCCAGGAACTTGCAGCCTGCTTAAGGTTTCCTTCCGTGTCCTTTAACGGTGAATCCCGGAGGCTTCCTATGGTAGATCTCCTCCTCAAGAGTGCCGTACAGGAAAGCAGTCTTGATATGCCATGCTTCTCCGCTACAGCTAACAGGGTCCTGGAAGTTGTCTGCCGTACCACAGTAGCAAACGCCTGGTCATAGTCGGTACCATAATGCTGGTTAAATCCCTATGCAACCAACCTTGCCTTGTAACGGGTAACTCCACCTTCAGCGTCTCGCTTGATTTTGAACTCCCATTTTGATCCAACCGGTTTTCGTCTTACCGGTAGGTCCACCAGATCCCATGTCTCGTTTGCTTTAATGGATTTCAATTCCTCCTTCATGGGCGAACACCACGCGTCTTTCTAAGGGCTCGCCTTCAAATCCTGTGCAACATTTGCGCCATCTTTCTTACTCATTTTCATCCACTCTTTCTTCAAATCCTTGTCGTTCTTGAAGACCTTCTTTGTTTTCCGGAGTTGGGAACATGAACAACCCTAGCGATCAACCGATCGCGCTGCAAACGGCAACACAGCTGTGCTCACTGGTAGCAATCCGCTGTTACCATGTCGATGCGCGAAACAGCATAACAACAGCAAACGACACAACACAACAGTAGACCGTCATCTTGTTTGGTAATGCGCTTCCGTGAATAACAGTCAGTTTTAATTTGTCTAATATATGTAGTTTTATTTTATGTTTGATTACGTTCGCGTGTGTTTTTATTTGTACATTATGTACACGACCACCCCGTTGTGTACGACCGTAACAGTGGCGACGAGAAAAGTAAAAAAACGTTGAGAACATTCCGCGCGAGTGAGTGAAAAGTGTTTCGTTCACGGAAAAGGAGAAGAGTTGCGAACGACAACATGTTTTCACCGGAGGTGACCCGCAGCCACAATCAGTGCCGGGAAATGGACTGCAGCAGGATCCAGCAGTGCCAAACATTCAGCCAGGAGTGAATATGCAGCAGCAGCCGCAATTAAATTCCCTTTTTCGCCCGCCGATGTTCCAGCAACCACAACCTCACCACCCACAGCAGCAACCACAACAAAACATTCCGTCGATCGACCCCTGCGACATTGCAGTTTCTGCAACAAATACAACAGCAGATGCAGCAACAAATGCAACAGCAGATGCAGCAACAAATGCAAATGCAGATGCAGCAGCGGCAGTCGTTTTTAAAGCGGCAGGAGCAAATGTTCAGGACGGCGATGTCGGCGATCAATGTTCATGTGCCGACAAACCCGGAGCAAATTCTCGATTCGTTGGCGAGTAACATTCGTGAATTTCGGTACGAGCCGGATCAAAACGTCACGTTTGCAGGTTGGTACGTGCGCTATCAAGATTTATTCGCCAAAGACGCCGTTCGACTCGACGATGAAGCAAAAGTGAGATTGTTGCTACGGAAATTGGGTCCGTCAGAGCACGAGAGGTACACCAGCTACATCCTGCAAAAAAGCCCCAACGAGGTGAAGTTCGACGACACGGTAAGTAAACTGAAAAGTTTATTTGGCATGCCAGAGTCGGTGATAAGTAAACAGTACCGGTGCTTGCAAGAAACAAAGCAAGTTGCAAAAGACTATAAAACGTTCGCCTGCCGGGTGAACAAGCTGTGTGTCGAATTCGAACTAGGGAGGCTTTCGGAGGACCAGTTCAAATGCCTCGTGTTCGTCTGCGGGCTGAAAGCGGAAAGCGATGCGGAAGTACGGACACAGTTGCTGAGCAGAATTGAGGAGCGGAATGACATCACTCAGGAGCAGATTTCGGACGAATGTCAACGGCTTCTGAACCTCAGGCACGATACGGCGATGGTAGAGGTAGCGTCTTCGTCAGCAGCAGTGCAAGCGGTGAAGCGGAAACAGTTCGGTGGGAAACATTCCCGCTCAGGACGAGGATCACCAGAGTCAAGGTTCTCGAATCAGCGAAGTGTCGGTCCAGCAACGCCTTGCTGGAACTGCGGCGCCATGCACTATTCCAAGGACTGTCCCTTCCTCAAAAATCGCTGCAAGGACTGTGGTCAGGTAGGTCACAAAGACCCAGGTATTGCTCCAGCGCCAAAAAGGTTAGATCCCAGGAAAGCGGAACTCGTCGAAGCCATTGGTGACCAGAAGCGTACAGGTGAAGAACGTCCGGAAGCGAAGGAGATTTGTGAAAGCGGAAGTGAACGGCAGGCAAATCAGTCTTCAACTCGACGCTGCGTCGGATATCGGCGTCATCTCCGAGCTTGGAGCCTGTAGAGCAGATCGGACAACCAGCAGCCAGTCCAGCCGTTGTTCAAACCGCTACAGCATCTGGCAAACCCTTGAACCTGGAGTTCGAGTGTTCATGCGAAGTTGCGATCAAGGGAGAGAAAGAGAAGGTCGATTCTTCGTGGTCAAGCAGCAGCTCAATCTGCTTGGACTGGACCTAATCGACACGTTCAACCTCGGATCGGTGCCTATGGATCAGTTTTGCAATCAGCTCAGCGGCTATCCAACATCGATCACCTCTCTCCAGGCAGCTTTTCCTAAGGTTTTCAGCACAGTGATCCAGGGTTGTGTTCGAAGGCGAAGGTAAAATTTACGTTGAAGGATGGTAAATCCCCAGTCTTCAGACCAAAGAGGCCGGTAGCTTACGCTATGTGTGGCACCGTCGACACGGAGTTGAACCGGCTGGAACGTGCCAATATCATCACTCCAGTCGATTTCTCGGTCGAGCCCAGCTCCAATCGTCGTTGTTCGCAAGGCAAGTGGTGCAATCCGCATCTGCGGAGACTATTCCACTGGTCTCAACGACGCTCTGCAGCCTCATCAGTACCCACTTCCTCTGCCGCAGGATATCTTCGCCAAGCTGGCGAACTGCAAGGTCTTCAGTCAAATCGATCTATCAGATGCATTCTTGCAGGTGGAGGTGGACGAAAGCTGTAAGGGAGTTACTTACCATCAATACGCATCGAGGTCTATATCGCTACAATCGGCTTCCACCAGGAGTGAAGGCGGCACCCAGGAGACGTTTCGGCAGCTCGTGGACACGATGCTCGCTGGACTCAGCTGTACTTCGGGACTTCTCCGACGATGTTCTTGTAGGCGGAAGTCGACGAAGCGAACCATTGGCGCAACCTTCAAGCAGTCCTTCGTCGAATTAGTGAGTTCGGATTCACCATCCCCGCGGAAAAGTGTTCGTTCGGCCAGCGTCAGATCAAATACCTGGGACATCTCATCGACGAGCAAGGTCTGCGTCCGGATCCAGCAAAGGGAAGTCGAAGCCATCTGCAACATGCCAGCACCGACAGACGTCTCCGGAGTTCGATCGTTTCAGGGAGCGATCAATTACTACGGAAAGTTCGTCCCAAGTATGCGTACGCTGCAGTATCCGCTGGATGAGCTTCTCAAAGCCGACAAGAAGTTCATCTGGTCAGCGGAATGCGACAAAGCCTTCTCCGCATTCAAGAAAATCCTCACCTCCGATTTACTCTTGACGCGCACTACCAACCACAACGCGAGATCGTGGTAGCAGCGGATGCGTCATCGATTGAGGTTGGCGCAACTATCAGCCACAAAGTTCCCAGACGGATCAATCAAGGTCGTGCAGCACGCATCCAGAGCTCTAACGTCCGCTGAACAAGCCTACAGTCAGCCAGATCGTGAGGGACTTGCGATCATCTTCGCTGTGACCAAGTTCCACAAGATGCTGTTTGGTCGGAGCTTCACCCTACAAACGGATCATGCTCCACTTCTACGGATCTTTGGATCGAAAAACGGCATCCAAGTTTACACGGCAAACCGGCTTCAACGTTGGGCTTTACGGTTACTGCTCTACGACTTCAACATCGTCTACGTGAACACGACGAAATTCGGGAACACCGATATCCTGTCTCGGCTGATTAATCAGTACGTCAAGCCAGAGGAAGACTTCGTCATAGCCAGCATCATCACGGAGAACGATGTGGAATCTATTGCATTAGATGCAGTTAACGCACTTCCTCTCACTTTCAGGGCAATACAGCACGCAACCCGTTCCGACTGTGTACTCAACAAGGTCTTTCGCTACATTCAACACGGGTGGCCTCAGTCAAAAACGGCCATTCCGGACCGTGAGATCCAGCAATTCTTCGACCGAAGTGATTCGCTCTCTACGGTTCAAGGGTGCGTGATGTTTGCCGAACGTCTTGTAATTCCGACCGATTTCCGGATGCGTTGCCTACACCATCTCCATCGTGGCCATCCGGGAATCCAGCGCATGAAGGCGATTGCGCGTAGCTTCGTCTACTGGCCGTCGATCGACTCGGACATCGCAGCGCATGTCAAAGCATGCCGTCATTGTGCAGCTGTAGCCAAGAGTCCACCCAAAGCACCGCCGCTGTCGTGGCCCAAGTCAAAGCATCCATGGCAGCGCGTTCACATCGACTACGCTGGACCAATCGAAGGAGAGTACTTCCTTCTCAGCGTCTGATTCGTACTCTCAGTGGGTGGAAATCGTCAGGACCAAGTCGGTCTGGCTACTGCAACCATCGGAATCCTACGGAGTCTCTTCGCTCGCCTCGGTATGCCCGAAACGCTAGTCAGCGACAACGGTACGCAGTTCACCAGTGCCTTGTTCGCCCTGGATTTTGGTTTTAGAACGGTATCGACCACGTGACAACCGCACCGTTCCATCCGCAGTCCAACGGGCAAGCCGAGCGTTTCGTGGACACCTTCAAGCGAGCGGTGAAGAAGATTCGAGAGGGGAAAGGCTGAATTCAGGAAGCACTGGACATCTTTCTGTTGAGCTACCGAACAACACCGAATGCGTCGGCACCAGAGAGCAAATCTCCGTCCGATATTATGTTTGGACGCACAATCCGAACCAGTCTGGACTTGCTACGTCCACCAGCCGTTCGGGAACCAACCAATCCAGAAGGTTCGAAATCCTTCGAAAAAAGTGACGCAGTGTTTGCCAAGGTGCACTCCAACAATTCATGGAGATGGGTATCTGGAGTAGTTCTGGAGAGGATTGGACACGTGATGTTCAACGTGTGGGTTGAAAACAATCGCATGATTCGTTCGCACATCAACCAACTGCCAATCAGAACGAACAGCGATACCAGGCCAAAGTCTAGCTCGGTTTTCAACCAAGGCGAAACCACAACAGTTGCCTCTAGACATTCTGCTTCAAGCCTGGGACCTGCACAAGCCAAGTCAACAACAAGAGACAGTTCCATCACCACCAGCCGCGAAAGTCGCACAAACACCAGTAACTCCGACTGAGCACTTGACACCAGCAGGAGCCATGTCATCAACGCCAGCTTCTCAGAATCAAACCGTGGAATCCTACAGAAGATCGACAACAGATGTTCGCGAGTCATCGTGAAGTTTCTCAGTAGTTGTCCCGTATCTTCTGCAACATATGTACCAGCTAGAACTGAAGAAACAAAAACAGCTGTCCAGGTACCTCGCCGCTCTTCACGTCTTGCTCGAAGACCGCCGATTAGGTTCGACCCGTACCAGCTGTATTAAGAGGGGAGATGTTGGGAACATGAACAACCCTAGCGATCAACCCATTAATACAGTAACTTCAACACTGCTGTGCTCTCACTGTTAGCAGTCAGCTGTTACCGTATCGATGCGCGAAAACGGCATAACAACAACAAACGACACAGCACAACAGTAGACCGTCATCTTGTTTCGTGTGCGCTTTCCCGTGAATAACAGTCAGTTTTAATTTGTCTAATATATATTGTGATTTTTATTTTATATTTGATTACGTTCGCGTGTGTTTTTATTTATTTTTTGTGATGTACACGACCACCCCGTTTGCGCGATCCCCACATTCAATAGAACTTATAAATAATTTGCTTTTATGTAAACAGCTTAGGCTTACCTGTTCTCTTCCAAAGGAAAACTGTGAAAAGATTTAGTAATATGCACGTCGACAGCGTTGCAGCACCACGAAATCGCACATTTACGACCTATATCGAATTATCAACAACAACAAAAGAGCAAAAACACACAACGAACGAAATGTCAACCTGAGCACACCAGCGCCACCATAGCTGCTTGTGGCGATATTCCTCATAACTCAAACTCTTTTGAATGAGTAGTTAAATTGGTCCTTGTAAAGAAAACTCGTGGTACGTCTGTTTGTTGTGTTATTGTTAAAACTTTATAGGAGATCGTTAGTTGATAGTAGTTAACTATAAGGGTAAATGTCGTAACAATAACGAAAAGAGTCGTCAACAGTAATGGAAATGGTCCAGTAATTGTTTGTGATTATACGGGAACTGTTATTACGTGCGAAATACACTACTGATACCCCACTCGTCTTCCCGGAAAACTGAAGGAAATAGACCACCTGAGATATTAGAGTCACCTTGGTCCAAAAGAGGGTGAATACATTCAGCGAAATAAACTTTCGAAGTTCATAAGATTGCATTATGATTATTTGACATAAGAAATCAGTATAAATTTCATTAATTTGCCTTATGAAATATAATGATGATGAAAAAAAAATTAAAAAAAAAATGGAGCAACCTAGATTTGAACCTTGAACGTTGAGGTTATGGGTCCAGTGACTTGACCACTAGTATTATCGTTTCAGTTGAAAACCGAATTTATCGACTAGTGACAATCGACTTTACTATTGACCCATACGTTGTACCTAATGTCGGAAGTAGCGCGTTGTATAGCGCTTCAGATGCGTCAAACAGCGCACTACTTCCAACATTAGGTATAACGTACAGAACGAGAGTAAAATCGATTGTCGCTAGTCGATAAATTCGGAACTGAAACCATAATATGTATCAACAGGAAAACTTAAAGGCGTACAACAATAACGTCGTGTAAAACAAAATCCATTCATAAGTTGAACCTTATGAAATTCTCAAGTTTATTTGCCTGACTGTACCAGAGAAACCAAAAGTCTACACTGAAAAGAAATTTTGCAGTAAAAACTACCATTTTACCCGACTATGCCTATTTTCAGAACTGCCATGAAATTTCAGTCAATTTTACAACGTTTATGGTACAGCCTTCAACATTTGTGGTATATTTGACAGACCTCATATTGATATCAACCCCACCATGGTTGACCTCAATCGCAGGCATGGTAAAATCGCAGACAGACATTCAAGCTCGAACAAACCAATTCCAATTTGTTGTGTAAAATTTCCGATCTAACTACGTTGGAATCATCTTGCACAGTAGCACCACCTAGTCAAATTATTGCTACATAAAATCTGATAGTTTGACTGGCAACCCATTTTTCCCTTACCAATAAAAACAAATCTGTGGCATCATCTGTTAGGTTATTGCTACTTGATATCTTGAGGGAAGCCATGTTTTACACAGGTAACTGAGATGAAGTCGAATGTCTGTCTGCGGTAAAATCAAACGCATTTATAGTCAGGTGAAACTTGTTGGTGTTTGCGCTTAATTTAACCCTCGAAATGGTAGTTTCTACAGCGGACTATTTTTACCAAAAGCTAGGGAGCAGCTATTAATTATGTCACGCAAAACGTGACTTTTTAGACCCCTCCCCCCATTATCACGTTTTTTGTTAGGACCTTCAAAATTTTGTGTATGGATTGTCAGGTTTTAACCCCCCTCCCCCCTTACTGCGTTACATAATTAATGGACCTTCTCCTTCTACGAGTCCCTACTTTTATTTATATGTGACAGTACTGCTCCGAGTGCGTAATTAGAGGCATCTGTCGTCAGTATGAATGGTTTAGAATAATCTTGATATGCTAGTATAGAGTCCAACATAAGGATACTTTTGCATTTTTCAATAGATTTGTTAAACTCTGGATCGTCTGTATTCACTTGTGTATTTTTTAAAAATGAATTTCTTATAACAATCCAGTACAAGAAACTGTTTAATCTGTTTCCTAAAAGTTTGTTATTTCCATGTTTGGATTTCTTTAATTTGGTCGGGGTTCGGTTCAACTCCCTGTAGCGTAATTATTTGTCCAAAAAACTCACACATTTTACTCAGAAACTCGATTGGCATTCTCTAGCTTTTCCAAACGTTTCCTGGATTTTTGATGTGTTCGTCCAAAGATTTACTTAATACAATCACATTATCTAAGTAAACATAGCAGACTGTTCAAACGAACTCTCTAAGAATAGAATTTATAGCTCCTTGGAAAGTAGCTGGCGCGTTTTTCAGGCCAAATGGCATCCTCAAAAACTCAAGGTCCAAGATCAGCACTTAATGTAGTACCATTTCTATCTGTTGAAAACCAGATTTCAGTGCAAGGGTTATGCAATAAATCGATCTTCCTAGATTGTCTAAAATATCTTCAATCTGAGGGTTCGGAAATATATCATTCACTGTGATTTCATTTAACTTCCTGTAGTTGATGACTGCAGAATTTTTTTTTCGTCCCTGAAGCGTCTGCTTTTTCACCGATATAGGCACATTCCAAGATGAATCAGAGTTTGTAATTATGCCATTTTCTAGCAAGTCTTCGAACTGTTCTTTCACAGTTTCATAGTTTTACGTGTGGGCATGAGGGTACCTGCGACTTATCCAACATTTTACGAGCGTTAAATGCCGCCAAGATTGAACTCGCTTTCTGGTTTGGAGCAAACGATTTGACTTTAGGCGTAGGTCGTTTGACTTGATTGATTCTATGTCAAGTAGCCTAAGCCAAACGTCAAATCGCTTTCTCCCTACCAGAAACCGAGATCAACCGAAACGGCCATTAGTAATCGTAAAATGCTGGATCGAATTGTGAGCACTCGACACTGAAGAAGTCTGTTAATCGCAGATGAAATAGGCCTATCTGTTAAAGGATAAGCTTTTTCTAGTGGAATTTAAAGGAATTCTCGCGTTTACTAGTGATAGTTTTGAAAAGTGTATCAGATTTTTATTTCTTATTTTTTGAAAAGTGTTTTCCAATAATAAGTAGATAAATCCTGTTCATCTCTAAGTATAAAAATTAAGATTAACTAGATCTCTTCAAAGGCGGTCGGGTTGCCATTACTACACATGTCTTCCGTGCAGAACGGTTTGGTGTTTTAATGGCTTTCTCGATATCTGGCTTAAATTTAGAAGAAATTTCCGATGAATTTATGTCAAAAATCTAGCATTTTATTTATGAGCATTAGATAACGTAGAAAATTAAATGTTTCTTTCAAACACTGTAAATTTTTAAAAACACTGAAATTCGTGGCAAAAGCGGCATTGTACTAAAAGTCTTTTTTTCAACCTTATTGGTAAAGTTTTCCGACATCTTACATTTCTGTCATTTTTATTTTTCTCAAAATATTTTGATTCCTATTGAAAGGCAGGGACGCTATCCAACGTAATAAACGTAATTCTAACCACTAGTCCAAAATAAGATTTCGCAGCACCTGTTGTCGAGACGCCAATTTCAACTTAAAAGGAAACAATACGCACGTTGACGCGAAGGTGAGAGGATTCGCTGACAGCTAAACCATACACTGAAAAAAATTCTTACGTTAACTCAGACAATTGACGCGACAAAGTTACAAAAAAACATTTCCGGATACGGCTTACGTTATTTGATGATAATCTTTACAATTTTGTAGAAAACTTAGGATTAACTCATGGATTACATGACAAACCTTGTGCATGGTTCGACCCAGGATCAATTTCACATACAAGAAGTCCCACATGAGAACATTACCGTTTGAATAAGCGTACTGCAACACACTTCCAGATTTGGAAATGTAAAATTGCGGAAACTGCGGAAAGGGTGTCTCACTTCAAATTGCATCACGAAAAAACGCTGTAGAAAATTACCCATTGGATATTTTCTCTAGAAAATTAGGGTAGAAGTAGTTTAGAGTGTTTTTGTTGTTGTATTTTTATCGCTGTTAGTTTTTCGATGATTAGAAAAAATGGCGTCACCAGAAAAGCAACGTCGCGAATTGATTTTGCGCAAGCACCTGGAAAAGCCTCGACTCTCTTATCGGGACATCGGAAAACAACTCACAAGCGTGCCGTGAAAGCGTTTAAGCAGAATCTCAATGCTTCGGTCAGGGATGTGGTCAAAAAGTTGAATCCGTCCAAGTCTTTCGTTCAGAGAGCCAAGAACAGGAAGGGATTGCATACGTACAAAGTGCAGAAGGCTCAAAATTGTGACGAACGGCAAAATACGGTGGGAAAGTCACGAGCCTGGAAACCCAGATGCTGATGAAGCCTCATTGTCTCATCATGGATGATGAGACTTACGTTTAGGTGGACTTCCGGCAGCTTCCGGGGCTACTGTTCTTCACCGCCCAGCACAAGTTTGATGTTTCGGAGGAAGTAAGGAAGCAGAAACTTGCAAAATTTGCCTAGAAATACATAATTTGGCAAGCGATCTGCTCATGTGGCAAACGGAGTGCGCCGTTCGAGACTACCGGGACTGTAAACGGGGAGATCTACCTCAAGGAGTGTCTACAGAAGCGTTGAAGCAACACGAGGGGCCTACGATCTTCTGGCTGGATCCAGCTTCGTGCCACTATTCAAATGTTGTCCTGGAGTGGTACGAAGCCAACGGGGTCACTTTCGTACCTAATGACATTAACCCTCCCAACGCACCGGAACTAAGGCCCATCGAAAAATACTGGGCTATTATGAAGCAAGCACTACGGAAGCATCCCAAGGAGGTCAAATCTGTGAAGACATAAAGAAAAACTGGGTTTCCGTACAGAAGAAGCTGCAGCCAGATGTTGTATAGAACCTAATTAGTGGAGTTCAGCGTAAGGTGCGAGCATACGGTTATGGTATTGAAGTTGAATAAAATAGATATGCAAAAAGCTTACTAATGGTTTATATTTTATTGTCTGAAAGTTTGAAAAGGATTGGTCAACTAGGTCATTTTCTACGTCGTTTTTTTCCGTGATGCAAGTTGATGTGGGACACCCTTTAATTTGATAATTTATGTCCGAGTGGCACAATATTAGCACTAGCAAACAAAACTAAGCTGATATAGCTCTTCCTCCGGGTACGGGGGCGAAGTACAAAAAACAAAACAGTTAAAACTACCGACCATGAGCATGAGCATGAGTATGATTGACCGCCCGAGGTTGCTACTCTGTTGTTGCCAGATCAGCTGTTATTACACAGAGAACCAACAGATCATGCTTGGGCCTAACATACATCTTCCATGTGTAAAAACTGGTGACCTATAAAGCAATACCGGCGCTGGCCGTGCCCGAATGCTGGTCAAGTAGGGAATGGGAAGCAACGTGTTCGTGTGATACTCGCTTTGAAGGAAGCCGAGAAATCCTCTGCACTTCCACGAGAAATCACTGGGATGTTGGATGGTTGGGATATTAGACATTGTCTTCAAAATTTGGTAGAAATAAATTGTTTGTTGCTTTGCAAACCAGCTCTCCTCGATGTCCTAGATCTCGGCCAAGTCCTGCTGGAACCGCAGCTGCTATAATCAGCACTCGTCCACATCAAGCCGACAGTCGCCGACGTGTCGGAAACCTTCCGGTAGTAACATGATATCTGCGTCTAATACACTCTTCTTGAACCGATTAATTTACAAACTAAGCCTGCTCACCGAATCAAAATTCACTTTGAAACGGTTCTGGTATTTTCCTCTAAAATCTAGTTCTAGATATTGGCCCTTTGTTTCAGCTCAGATTACCCCCCAGACAACCACAAGTCGAATAACAATGTTCAAATAGTATCGTATATTCCTACATTTTAAGTCAAAATCGAAATTAATTGTAGCCTTTATCGTATTATGTTTAAGTTAAATCGTAAAGAGTGCAAATTTTCGACTTATATACTATGTGTCATTTATTGATCGTACTGCGTCACAAACTAAATCGGATATACATCGCAAAACTTTTTAAATTGGATTTGTTATTACAAATTCAATCGCATACGAGTTGATATAAAATCGTTTAAGAAACCAATGGAATTTGCACGTATATGGCCTTCACTTTTGCACGTATAAGCCATATTTTTGCATGCTATACGATTTGTTTACTTACATATATGTTTGTATACCATAAAAACAACTTTCAATATACGTGCATTTTGGTTGTCTGGGCCGTCGTCAATATTCTTCCTCAAACGTAGCAATCGCCAGCTCAGGTTCGATGCAAGCAGCAGCAGCCATTCATGCCGTTCGTTTTGAACGACCAGACAGCAGACCCAAGAATGGACACTTTTTAAAACTCACTTTTTCCACTGCTATTACGTTGCGACCGGACTGAAAAATATCACCAATCGACTCCGAATGACCGTAACTTTATCACAGATAAAACTACCGACCATCACCCATTTTTTGAAGGAATCGATTACATTCACTACGTCTTACACAAAGCACGCGAAAATTTTATGATTTCACTGTTTGTTTAAGTTGAATTACGAACTATCGTTTGATCTTATTTGAGCGAAAACGTCGCAGCAAAAAACACAACACGTCAGTTTCAAAGCACGGCTTGCTGCGATTTTTTTTCGAACACAATTCCAAAATTTGTTGAGTCAAGAAATAAATCTATTTTCGGCCGATGTTCCAGTTTTATTTGTGAAGAGAATAGCTTCTTAAATAACGTGGAATTGTAAGCATGCATTCTTTTTGAATAATTTTATACCTCTCTAATTTTCTTTAAAACAATTTTTATATGAATAACATATTGTTGTGAAGAGTGGGTGGCTCTTTTTAAAACGATCCGAACCTTTCATCATTTGTTGCTGTCGCATTTGTCGCATTTGTTGCTAAACATCATTGGAACAACAGAATATTGTTCAAGCGGATAGGCAAATTTAAAAAGTAATTTGAAATTACATGTTTCAAGAACTTTCCCGAAATTTAAAGCTCAGCAGTTTCTAGCGCTGAGACCAATGCCACCATGTAAGTGCCAAGTGCTTCTGAAAAATACCCGAGTTTACGGATTACAACGCATGTAAGCTGAACATGTTCCGTGTTAGCATTGACCTCTGCTTGCAACAATTATCGAACCGCTTAAAATTTCCAAATGAATTTCTCCGCACCCTTGAGCGAGGCGCGTACATACACCATCATGGGTGTGTGTGTGTGTGTTTGCCTCGCGACCTTCACAACAAATCAAACAAAACAAAGCAAATTGTATACTGAGCACTTCGAGAGAGCTCTCTCGACGAACAACCAGCGTTTTCTTCCACCTTGCTTTTGCAGAGTGGCTACTTGTTAATTGTAATTCATATTAATAACGCCACTCCCCAGTGCTGGAGTAGTAGCTGAACCCGTCGTGTAACAAAAGTTAGTAACTACGTCCTCCTTGGTACTCGGAGTGGTTGCAATGCATTTTTATGCATACCTTGGCTGAGTCTGTCGATATGGCACTCAACGCTCAAGATGATCAGCATTTGCGTGAGTTTGCCGATATTTCACATCACCGGTCGCTAAATAGTAGCATTGAGACGGTTTATGCTAATCGAGATGTTGTAGCACTTTCGAGATTGATGGAAGCACATTATCATAATCGGGCCAATCAAGGTTCGATGTTTCATTCACAGTCGGTGCTCGAAATTTAATAGTGACGATCACACCGATACCTGTCACGATAAACTGTCTGAGTCACGCGGAACGTTACCCACTTGTGAACCAGGGCGTATTCGATTGAATAAATTTTACACACGCTATCAGCGATTGAACGATGTTGGTAGCAATAAAAAACATAAACGTTTTGCATTTATTAACGGCTTTCAATTTCGTTTCCGCACGCGCCGAAACTAAACACCTTTTGGCGTGTGCGGGATCTTGAGGCAGACACGGGTGCCTGTGGAACTTTGGTCGTCTCTAGAGTCGGTCCGGGGCTCTGATCGAGCGGCTTAGATCTTGATTCCACGGGCACGGGCTTCGTCGCGGTACTTGTTGATGTAGATGTTGCTCGGGTCGTACTTGGCCTGCAGGGTCTTCCACTGTGCGTTGCGGTTGTCGATCAGATAGTTGATGACACGGGTGGATCCCTCGCGCTGCTTCTCACTGCACTTGGCACAGTTCGTCTGCAAAGCTTCCGGCAGGATTCGCTTCAGTTCGTTCGCATCCGGAGTGCAGCGGCCCTGGTCCAGCAGGCATTTGTAGTAGCTGCCGAACAGCCGGTCGGACTTGAGGATCTCGTCGATGTCGATTCCGTCGTACTTGGAGGTGTACTTGTTTTGGGCGGCAACGGCCACGACTAGGGTGAGTGCGATCACGATGAACGATTTCATGATGGAGCTGTTCGAGCGTTGGGTTACTGGAAGGAGAGAGTGATCAATTGGAATCGGATTAGTACGGGGGGTTTTTCGAGAGAGACGTGCAGTGCAATTAGACTGCAATGCTTCGTCAAGCGGCGTCGAACGGCGTCATCAATATGAAGCGGTATGTATCGGTATTAATGAGAAGATTATTGATTTCGATCACGATTGCGTAAGAACTTATATTAGCCGTTGTGTGTGGTGCTATTAGATTTGAATGAGGAAGTCAGAGCACGTTATTGCTTGCATTTAGATGGTTTGTTTTGCTGTCCGGTTCAGGAATCAAACAACAAAGCTTTTCGCTTCTGATATCAAATGGGTAAATATACCATAAGTGGAGGTATTAATGCTGTCCCATTTTAAATAACGCAGATAAAATTTGTCTTTGAATTCCGTTATGATTGCTTATCCTTTGACAGATACGCGTATTTCGTTTCAGTATTTCAGTTTTCCTCAGTGCCTCGTACTCCGACACTTCCAGAATACGAGGCATTGAGGAAGTCTCCAAGTAGTAGACACTTTGAAAGAAACACGCAATTTTCTGCGTTATCTAATGCACATTTGGATGCTATATTTGACAGAAACTTATGTGAATTTAAGCCCAATATTGCTTAAATCAGCACTGTTGTGGGAAACAATCTCGTTGTTTACGCTTGTTTACGCGTCTGTTAAATTTTATTATTATAAGCAATTATAACGAAATTAAAAGGAAATAACTCAACTCAACCAAAAGCTTTTCATAGAGTTATTAAGTAGGCTTCTTTCAGTGGTGAATGTTATTCTAGAATCCGACAATCGCAAAAAATTGAATATTGCCAAAAATGTTTCCGCGAGCGGAACAACGTAGGCCGAGTGGCTGAATCGAGGCGTCGTAGTTGAACTTACGATCGTTACGAAATTGGAATTGGAAAGAGAAGCATCAAAGCAAACCTTGAACTGTCAGATAATGAAGTCTCAATGAAATACGGTGCTGCTCGTAGTACCGTTATACCCCGTTCGCACTACAACCTATATTACGTGATATAGAGTATCTTGATATCAAATGCCATACACATTATTTCCAGTGAAAAGTAAATGTATAGATGCTGATATCAAGATACTCTATATCACGTAATATAGTTTATAGTGCGAACGGGGTGTTAGAACGCGCCCATCCGCACCCCCACAACACCCACCAACAGACAGACATCACCCCTCCTCCCGTTTACATGTCGACGAGGCCAGGCCCCTCAAAAAAAACAAATGCAATCAACAGCCAACACCACCCCCCCCCCGCCCCCCCCCGCCAATTCTTCGCGCTTTTTTTCCTATTTGAACCTGTGGAGCAAATATCAAGATTTCATCACAAACAAGACAATCGACTCGAAGGATTCCTGCATACTTATATGTTCGCTATCTGAAAAATTTCGCGACCCGACTGAGAATAACATTCATCCATATCGTGCACGGTTTGGATTTGCAGCTGCACCTGCACCTGATTGGGCTAAGTTAGGGCTCAGCAAGTTAATAGGAAATTCAACGAATTGAATCTTTCAATACATTGCGGGATGGAAACTCCTTAAAAAGACGCCGCTAAATATTCAACTTAAAATCAGTTCTTTTCGTAAGGAAAGTTTGGATAGAAGTTGATTGGTGCAATTTCTTACTATAATTGTTATGTTTGTATTCTCCGTACGTAGAGTAACGATTATATTGTAGAAGGAGATGTTCGCTCTTCACCATGAGGCCCAAGAGTGGACAGTAATGTTTGCTAGAAATGATAGATATCAAGAGAAAGTGTTGATAGTTCCGTATGTGTACGGCAGGTTGTGAAAATTGAATAGAAGTATTGAAAATTCAGCGAACGGCTTGGATATAGTAGTACTCGAACCAAGGACGTATTCGTTGCCTCACATCCTTCTCTATTTCTAATTTCTATAATTTTATGAATCTACACGCTATTTCCAAACAACCCAAAATTGAGTACGTTTGACTGAAATTAGTCAAACGTATAGCTGCTCAAAAGTGATTAAAGATAGTTCGTAGAAGTAAGATCGGTAGTCAACATCGGCTTTAATCCGATCGATGTTTACTATTTGATAACGTGTTACTCCTAACTATATATGTTATATTTATTCACTTTTGAGTAGCCATAGGCAAAGTAGTTGACCGATTTTAGTCAAACGTACTCAATTTGGGGTTGTTTGGAAATAGCGTGTAGATTCATAAAATAATAGAAACTGCACCAATCAACTTCTATCCAAACTTTCCTTGCGAAAAGAACTGATTTCAAGTTGAATATTTAGCGGCGTCTTTTTAAGGAGTTTAAGCTACACGTTGTTGCATTTTTCATGGTGCTGGTTCTACCTGAACGCTATTTTAAGTTTGCACAGTTCACTCATTTTTGCAATCAGTATGGAGCTGTCAAAAAAAGAGTTAACAGGTTTTTTTCGAAGAGTAGAATCTACCCAGATTCTGTGTAAACGATTATGATAGAAATTATTTTTTAGTTCATAATCGCGCACAAGTGTGAACGGGCAATTTTTGCACAGTGACTTTGTTTTAAAATTAAGTCAGGGAAAATGGAGCACATTATTGAAGCACATTTTTCCTGAATTGAGAAACACAAAAGCTAAAGAGGTTGCGCCAGAAGAGGTTATAGATCAGACTTCCATATTCCTGCTAATAAAAATGAGTCAAGTTTACCCAGGCAACAAATGTCAAAATATGAGTAAACTTTACCCAGTTTACCCCACAGCAAAGACACGTTTACCCGAGTTTGAGTAAAGACATGTTTATCCATTTCTGGAAGAGTGCACTTATGTCCGGTCGTGTGATTTTCGACTCAAAAATGAGTAGCTTCAAAATAGCGTGTAGTATTAGATTCAAATAATTTTCAATTGTGCGTCTTTTTGTCTTACTCGGAAAAAACCTGTTCCGTAATACGAAAAAAAAAATACTTGTTCCGAAATTCATGACTCTACAGGGTAGGCCCAAATAAGTGACGCAGTATTTTGTTTCAGTGTGGAATTTTTCTAGCCAAAGCAAGAGCCATCTGGTTGCGAGCATATTAAAGAGGGATTGATTAATACGTAAACAAACTAGTGTTCGCTAGATTCCGTCGACAGGAAGTGCTCAAGAAAAATATGACAACGGATTTTGCAGTTGCATTTGGCGGGAAAGCGTCCCAATCAGATACTGGCCGAGACCCGGAAGGAAGGAATATGCCGCACATTAATTGACCGGACGTTGAGAAGATGGAGGACGAGGGGAACCATCGATCCAAAGAAAAAACCAGATTGTCCTCGCAGTGTACGTACCAAACGGCTTGTAAAGGCGGTGCGTGAGCGAATTCGCCGAAATCCTTGCCGTTCTTCATATAAACTGGCTCAGGATATGGACGTCTCCTGGAAAACTATCAGATCAGACCAGAAAAGAAAAATTCATGGACTTTCGGAAGCCAACAAGAAGAAAAGAGTCATTTGTTGTCGCGAATTACTTCGTCGGCACGGTGATGCCATGATTTTGTTGTCGGATGAGAAAAATTTCGTATTGCAGCAAAGTTTCAACGCTCAAAATGACAGGATCTATGCAGCGAGTATTCATTCGGGATATTCGGATATCCCTTCTTCAATTCGCGCAGTTTAACGCTTCCAAAATCATACTTCGGTCATGGTTTGGGGAGCGATTTCTGCTGAGGGTCGTCTACCACTGCTTTTCATTGATAAGGGTGTAAAAATCAACGCAGCATACTACGTAAAAGAGGTCCTGGAAAAGCATTTGAAGAAGCATACTTCAACGATCGTCGGTAACAGCAAATGGGTGTTTCAACAGGATTCTGCGCCGTCCCATGGAGCAAAGATTACCCAAGCATGGTGCACCAAGAATTTGACAGACTTCATTCCTAAGGAATTATGGCCAGCTTCTTCGCGTGATGCAAATCCTCTGGATTTCTCTATTTGAGGAATCTTGGAAGCTCACTTTCGAGATCTCAAACCAATGGGTATTGAAACATTCAAAGCTACCATACAGAAGATATGGGATGAAATCCTCGCTTTTGTGCCGCTTGTAATGCCTTTCCGAAGAAACTAAGGGCAATAATTAAAGCTAAAGGCGATAGAATCGAAATGTAAATACGTACACATAAACAATAAATATAAGAAAGAGAATAACAAAGAAACATTTAAATTATTTGTCTTTTCGTGGGATATACAGTCTTCCCAAGTAACAATTTTAGTTTTATTCCAGCCGTATAGTACTCCTCCCGGCTTTGTTGATAAAACTACATTCAAAACTTTTTTGTCTACCAACACCTCCTCTATACTTCTTTAAAGCCGAAATTTGTACAAAATGGCCCACTCTTTAGACGGTTGTGAAAACAAGTTAATAAAACCTTTATAAGAACATAAAGATTTAGAAAATGTTCTTGTGAGAGATGTTATGATCACTTGAAACCATCATAAAACCTATTGGCTGCCATTAAAACCAGAATATGGCTAAATGGCCACAGATGTCAAACTTCACTGTGAAATCGAGGATGTTTTTTGTTGTTCTGCTTTGTTCGATTCTCTGCTCTTCTGATTCATTTAGCAGTAAAAAAAAAGGTCTAGTGTTTCGGGAAATTTTGTTTGATAGCAAAATATCCAAAAAAAATTGTATTTTTTACAGCTCATAAGGCTCCAAATTATATGCCCAATTATTTTTATGGTGAATATTGGCACGATAAGAGCCAAAAATTAATGCGCCACGAAAATTATGCGAATTTACAACAACATAAATCAAATTAAAACAAATATATTCGATAAATTAATCATGAATTTCCTGAAAAGTGCTTGGAATTGGATGAGATGATTAAAAGAATGCCGAAATTAGTCTCTGATCTACAGTTTATTTGCAAGCCATAGAAAATTTGATGCATTTATTTTCCCACATTTCAATTATTTCTTTTATTTCAATATGGCGATTGGAATAAAATCACAGTTTTGCCATAAAGCCAATTTTTCTTCCCAATGACTATTATAAAACTATTTGGTCTTATGGCGGCTTCCTTCAATGCCAATTTGCCGTTTAATGCATTTACTGGAGGCAAAATGGTTTTCAAATGCTTTTTCAACTGACCATCATAAGATAAAATCAATGAGTCCTAAAACGGCATTTCAATACAGCATTTTACGAGTTCATAAAGCCGAAATAAATCCTTTGATAGGAGTAAAAGGAATTTGAGAAACAAGGTTTTAAGATCGTTTTAAACAAGCTGTGTAGGTTCTCATAAAGCAGACTAAAATATGAAACCTATTGGCACCTCTTGGTGTCATAATAAAACCAAATTGATGTCTAGTGGCTTTGATAAAACCTTAATAAAACTGAATAAAGCAGGATGGTTTTGGCAATGTTTTTTTTTTTTTTGTTGGGGCGTAGAACCACTGCGTCCACTGAGTTGAACTTTTGTGGTAAACTTTTTTGGCAATGTTACTTGGGTTTGTTTCATGCGTCACTTATTTGGGCCTACCCTGTATGTCGATAGAGTCACGAATTTTGGAGCAAGTCATTTTCGAATGAAAATCATGGGAACGTGATTTTTTTTCCACAAAACGATAATAACGCCTGCTTACAGTACAAAAATGAGGGAAGTGCAAACTTTGTTCTGTGGATAAAGATTTAGCTCCGGTAAACATGACGAAAGTTAATGCGCTTTTCTTGATATCACGATTTTCTTCACGAAAGAGGAAATATAATTCTAGACCCTAGAACTACAGCTCAATAATTTTATAATGATATCGACTTGAAACGATCGAAAAATGTGATTACTATCATTACAATAAGCATTACTCCGATGCCACCCAAAAATGTTTCTGTGCTACTCATTGCTCTTAATACTATTCCGAACTAGCAGAACATATTTTCAATCTATCCCATCTATCCTCAGATTGTTACTAGGTATCGGGAAACTTTTCATCAAAGCAGATTTCTCCTGAATTTTAATGGCGATCGATTAAACAGCTCCTCTAAAATAATCGTCAAAACAAAATAAGCGCAATGACAGCTGCAGTTTTATGTGATTGAAATTCACGGATAAGGAGTGTATCGATTGTATAAGGAGTGTATCGACAATTATTTATAAACAATTGATACGTAATTGAGCTTAAGCTAGTGCAAATTATTTTACCGTGCATTCGTATTACGTTTTGTTTTTGGCCATTTCCGTTTCGCGACTTTTCATTATCATTTTTTATTGCAAAATGTCGTGGATTGAACTTGAAGTACGAAAGTAAATTCTGCACATTTGTTGTACTGAAAACTATGTAACGTACACACAAAATGTCATGTAAATTCCTGTCCCCTGAGACTGACACATGCAAGCGACCTTTAGCACATAAAAATGAGTTGAAAGAGATGAGAAAATAAATTCAATCAAACACATCTTTTGTCGAATTGCGTATTTGTCAGGTTCAAGAGACATACTTTTACACGAAATCTTTATTTACGTCCCCCGACTTTTTACAAACATGAATTAAGTCTCTTGTAAAATTCATAATTTCTAAATGTGTACAATCAGATTGGCATGAAGGTCAAGGATGCACCAGCAAATGTAAAACTAGTGATTGAAAAGGTTCCCAAGCAACACACAAGTTTTATAAAGGTTGAAAATACTTTTATATGACTAGATTTGGTTATACAAAAGCTTACTCAACATAAAATCATGAAGATGTGTTACTGGGGTTGGTGAGCAGTACATTCCCTGGAGAACTGGACATATACTCGGTTCCAGCAATCCCGAATTGGACAAAAAAGTCGTAGGGGGACAAACCAGCTTCTATTCGTGATTTGGCCATAAAATACAGATCCAGCATCGGGATAAAGCAGCGGATTAAGAATAGAAATGATTTGATTCCAGGAAGCAGAAAGTACCAAAGCAATGTTCAGAGCAGAAGTGTCGTGCCAAAATGAGAGCTGGAAAGAAGAATAACCGCATTTTGGACAATCTCTCCCAGTGTGTTTCGATAGACGACAAAACGTACGTGAAAGAGGATTCCAGAACACTGGCGGGATCTCAGTTCTAAACCAAACCGGCTGGGGAGTGTGTCCCAATTGCAGATACGACTGTTGTGATGGAAAGAATTCGACGAGAACGTGACTTGTGATCTTTTATTTTCTACACAAATGGAACAATAAATACTGAAATTTACCAGAACGAGTGCTTGCAGAAGAGGTTGCTTCCACTATATCGGATGCATGAGATTCCACCTCTCTTCTTACCAGATCTACTCTACAGTGAGTTTGTGATAAAAAAGTTGATTCCGTTGAAAAAGATATCAACCCACCAAACTGTCCCCAACTGCGACCGATCGAACGCTACTGGGCAATCATCCAGCGGAACCCCTAAAAGGCAGGTTCCGTGGCCAGCAACATGTCTGACCTGTGTGTACAAAAACCACTGTACAGAACATGATGGACGTTACGAAGGGTAAAGTACGATCATATTATCGAAATCAGCAATCTGATTGATCTGATAGTTTAATAGATATTTTAACATGTTTAGCTGTAATAAAGTACATTGCTTTGAAGGTTTGCTAAATATCTTTGGTTTTATTTCGATTTTTTTAGGAACATATTAACACATATGAGACAATGGTATCATGAGATTATGGTTTTATTTAGTTACTTCTAGAGTGCTACGAGACTGCAGGTCGCAATAAATAAGCGTGAACTATGTTCATGGATGGAGCAAAGTTGTGATATTTTTCATGAAAATGAGTTTCACTAGTTCACATTAACGAGACCTGAGTCACGAATCCAAGTGGAATAGCAGTTCAGCTTTTCATGAATCATTTGCTTGAGAAGGGAAATATCGTACAAACTTAGAAAAAATCACGTTGATTTAGGTGCTCTGCGATTTAAATATAAGGGTGTCAATTTAAACACATTTTTATGAATAATGAGGTTGTCAGTAGCAAAACACGAAATTTCGCGTGATTTGTTTGTTTATATATTTTCATTTAAGTCAAATGGGGATTAAGCCACGTGTAAATTTCCGAATTTCTAAATGTGTAGGAGAAAGACTCTTTGGAAACCAATACTGCTGATCTTCGGGTCCGAAAACCCAACAAACATTGCACGTTGTATAACAGCTTATTCAATCACAAATCAGCTTCTTAAGCTTTAAAATAGCTTATTCAGCTTTTAATCAACTCAAATTGTTTGTTGGAAAATGCCCCATTGTATTTGAAATATGTGATGTTCATACTGGAACCATATTTTTTTCGAATTGCCAAATCAACAGTCGAAATGAGTTCACCTCTTAGAAGAGGTACGATACCTATAGCAATTAATCTGAAAACCAACTCCTTTATCGGTTATAAAATAACTAACAGCAACATTATTGAACACATCACAGCTCGATATGTGTATTTTCATTCTATATTATATTCGTTCAAACGGTATAATTTGTGTGCCTGTTGATTCGTGAGGAGATGATAGCTTTACAAATTAACCCTTTGTACTCCGCTGTCGCCACTACGGCGACATTCAAAATGTGAGAGTTCAGATACTGGAGTTTTGCACTGGGTTAAATAAAAACTATCTAATAGAAATTGTTCATAACGTTCATTTGGAGTTTGAAACGTTTAACGTTTAATAGAGCCCAACTTTAAAAAGTCAATTTGTTGTCAATGAAGAAATGTATAGAAAGCAGTTTATCACTTTATCACAGGACAAATATTTCAAAATTCAAATGTGATCGATTCCAGGGAAAACTGTGAAATTTCTTGAACTGCTGGAACTTTTGAAATTTCGGGTTACATATTTCTAGCTTGTTTCTACAACGTCAACCAACTAATTGACGAATTACGTTTGAACAAACAGAACGAGATGCACGCAGTTTTGTTTTTGAATGATAACAAAACTCGTATTTGTTAGCGCGAGACTACTAATCGTTCTCACGCCCAGTTTACTCACAACTATACTATAATATCATCCACTACGGTTAATTATACCTCAAACTTCGGTTAGATCATCGCTCACCACATTCAATCAACACAACTGATAAATATTTTAACAATCAATAAATGAGTTCAGCCAGTAGCGGTCCCACTAATTGCTGTACCACTTTTTCTTGGTAACGGAAAAATCACTTCACCAGAAAGGTCGTATCAGCCGCTTCCGGTACCAAACGCTATCAATCATCCACGCCGGATCCCGTTACTACTCACCTAGAACTGGATACTGTGGAAGGCTCTGAGTTGCTTCACTGCGGCAAACGCAGGGACTTTTTTCAAGTTTGTTTTCGAACGCCGAAACAGCTTATCTTGCCGGACTAGAACTGTGCACTGTGCTTGATAGTAGAAAACCTTCTACCTTTTATATTTATACTGACACCGTTTCTGCGCGGCGAACACAAACACGCAGCCCTCGGTGTCGGGGTACGATCGTTCAGCGCGCAAATACTTCACCTCGCGAGGACGACTTGTGACGTCACCAAAAGCAGGGTCTCCCTCCCGCAACTAGTGCGATATCTAAAAGTAGGCACAGGCAGTTGAGCGATTTTTCACGCCTGGATGCGGCCGGCTCTCAGTAGGGTAGGTATCTTTAGATAGCATGTAGGAACGCGAAGGATGGAGACGGTTGGTCACTGCTGAACTTGCCGGTTACTGCTGTTATTGTTGTTGTTGTTGCTGTTGGTGTTGAAGAACCACTTCAGAAGCAGGATGGTTGCTGCCTAGCTTGCGCGTTTAGTAAAACACTTATGGTCGCGAACTAGTATTTGTGGCATTTTGAGCACCCACCGCGTTGGTGGTTTCATTTGTATTGCCACAATCATCGATGATCACAGTTATGATGATCATGATGATACTTGTGCAGCATGGCGTTGAACATATCGATGTGATTTAAATGAGTGACACTTGTTGCATTAATGATACAAATCAACGGTAGAATGACTGTCTTCCACTGCTTCTTTAATTGCAATAACATTCATGAGCTATACACAAAGAAGCTGTTTTGCTGTTGCATGATTCCTGATTGCTGATATTTATAGTCCAGAAAATGTTGCAACCGATTGTATCGGCTTGATGGATCGTATGAATTTCGCTGGACGAAATTACGATAGTCATTGTTGTTTAGGATGCGGCATCTCATTGTGGGCACCAAAATCGATGACTTTCAAAAAAATCGATCAGCATATTTACCTGATTTTTTTTTTGAAGATTAAATTATTTCTTATCTCAAATGACTACAGTCGTCGAAGGTTAATTGCATGATCATTTCTTGGTTGACTAATTTTACCCTGCTCGAGCGAGCGCTTTCTAGGAAATTCTCATAACAGATTTATTACGTCAAAAAAGTACCCTGGTGGAATGAATTAGTGACGCCGATGACACAGACATGTTCATCTGTAGGAATCGATTTATCGAGATTGATAATTGATAACCGATTGATCGTGACTTGAGCAAACGGTGAGGAGAATTATCCAGAAGGCTTGCGGTTATCTTTAGCAATCACTAGGGGGATCTTTACAAGTGGTTATACCGGAAGCAATTTGAATCGAAGACCTTCGATTTAACAAAAAAACGACAGAAGACCTTCTAAGAATTGATATTTCCATGGTTCTTGGAAATGTTTCAAGTTTAGTACAGTCGAGTACCGATCTTTTGGGTTAATTGGAATCGTAAAAATCGAAACCGTAAAGATCGATACCCGCAGCTTATGGAATTTTCACTAATTGGGAGAAATGAGGTTTATCTCAGTTGTTTGAAGTGATAAATATCTACAGTCTTCAGAAGAATTGTTGTATGGAGTTGGACCAACAAATCCGTGTCATTGGATTCCGGTTTAATTGGGAATTTCACCGCTAGAGGTGCTTTACTTACGAGTTACTAAATATGAGTGCTGTGACGCGTTGGGATAAGGGGTAATTGGTTTCATCCTAGGATATCTCGAGAGCCTCACCAGTTACGACATATTTCACTCGTTTCGCTTGGTCGAACGGCCAAAGTGAACGGAGTGCAGAAGCAACTTAATCAAACTTATGAATACTGTGAAAAAGACTCTCCTGCTGTTGCTTAGGTGAATCAAACATGTTTTTTTTCATTAGGGCGAATCTACAACTGAGAGATTCTCTCCGGGCTCACTCTCTTTCATTCATTACAGCGCAATTATAAAACGTTCTAGGGATTCTTTAGTACAGATCGAAACACAACAGTGCTGGCTGGCATACTCTACAAATAGTAGAATGAAAAACGTAAAGGTGATTGGTTTATGAATGAAAGAGAGCGAGCCCGGAGAGAATCTCTCAATTGTAGATTCGCCCTAATGAAAAAAAAAACCCTAGATTTGAAAGTCCTTGTAATGGAACCTACATTGAACATATGAATAGCCAAGATCCAATAAATAGTGCAAGCTGCATTACTGCGAACGGTACATTCGAGGTGAAGGAAGCCGGAGGCAGGGATTCGATTGGTGTCGCCCAATCGACTCCATTTGTGTAAGTGCCTAGATTGCAGTCAGTATGAGGTAAATGTTTCACCAATCGCTGCCAATTCAGGTAGGCGATTTGAGGGCCCAAGCAAAAATCTTGAAAATGAAATCGCCATGGAAAACGATGATTTCGATGTTGAGTTCCGCAGGCATCCGGGTACTCCAAGTTCTATGACTGAACCTGATTCCCAGTTTTTGGATAACGAGAAGCGAATATCACTGCAGCAGTTCGAAGTGAAATCAATGCGCATGACATATTGGAGGCATTAACAAATTTGGACGCATCTAAAGGCTCGGAACCTGATGAAGTCCCTCCTGTTTTTATGAAAACTTTGGCAACTGACCTTACAGCTCCGTTATTTTGGATTTTCAACATGCCACTGGAATCCTGGTTTGTTGGTCTGGTATAAAATCTGACGTCAGCGGCGCTAGTGAGCATATAACCTTCCAGCTTGTGATTGCTATTTCTTGAGCAAACTTGTGCTAGTGGGTAGGTCCTTCTAGGTGGTAGTCACATATGTTCGGAATTATCTCACTACGTGGCGCTAGTGTGCATAAAACCTTCCAGTTTGTGATTGCCATACCTCGAGAGCCTTAGGCCGATGATATAGTAGACGCGTAGCGGCGCGAAGCGAAGCGTTCCGCAAAAGTGAAATGAGCAAAAGCGAAATGCAACGCGAGCTATGGCATAGTGAACGCGCGTTATCACGCGTTTGGCCGAGCGTGTTCAGTGTGAACACGCGTGGTGCAGGTGACTTGTTTTGTTGTTATTCGAGGTGTTCGAGATGGATTCGTCAGACGAGGAATATTTTGCCTCCCCGCGTGCTATTGATTAAATTTTTAATAAAAGGGAATTTGCAGTGCATAAAATTAATCGGAACAGAAGAAGGGATCGGACAAGTTCCGATCATACACCAGAATGTCAATAAATACGTTTGACATGGTGTTGAGTTTGATCGAAGGCAAGCTTATGAAAAATTTGACCAATCTGAACCGTGAACCAATTTACCCTTGTGAACGGCTTATTGTCACTCTAAGGTAATTAATCAGATCATAATTTTAATGCTTCAACTGATATACACTGTACTTTTTCTACAGGTTTCTTGCTACAGGGTCATCCTTCCAAACCCTTGGATTCTTAATATGCATGTTAATATTCATTTTAATATTCATGTGTTCACACTTAAACTGAACCTCCGTAGTATCACACATTAAATTTATTGCTTATTGAAAGGTATGTGCGATCGCACATAGTGATTATATAAAAACATTCGAGGTATGTGCGATTACACATAATTGTCATTTGTTGAGCACATTGCAAAAATCTATGTGTGGACACATTCATTGTTGCTTTTTTTATCAGAGTAGTAGGTAAAACCAATTGTGTTTGAAGAATGCATTTTTATATTACGCATATAAATTATGACCTTCCATAATAATTCTATTGGGTTGAAATATCTTCACGTATTCCATGGATCTTTAGTTCTTCAATATAAAAGTGATTACGAAAAGACAATTATAATTGATTTACTTTGAAAAAATAATTTTTGTGTCACTGCGCTAAAAATCACAAGTTCATTTCCATTGTTCGCCATTTTGAACTGACGTAAAATTGTTGTTTTAATCATTTACCAAAAATCTAGGTAGATTTCACTTATCGAAGTCAAACCAGTTTATTCATTTTTCGACAACTCCATACTGCTTGCAAAAATAAGAACAATCTATTAAGTCGCTATTATTTCATAATAGCGTATAGCATTTAGACGCGTCGAAACACCACTCGGGCTGCTTCGACGCATTTGGCTGTCGGTTCGCACCGCTTCGCTTCGCGTTGGCTATATCAAGTTAACGCGATTCGCATGTATTTTCATCGAAAGTGTTTTGACGCGAACGCGTTTGCTCGCGCGAGCGCTGCCAAACGCTCTCAGTATACCATCAGCCTTACTAGTTAGGACGATTTCCTCAGAAAACTTGTGCTAGTGGCCAAGTCCTTCCAGATGGCAGTCCCATGTGTTCGGAACTCACTCACTGTGTGGCGCTAGTGTACATTTGAGCTTCCAGTTTGTTAACGCTGTACATACCCCTAGATCAAAGGAATAAGAAGAGGCAAAGAGAGAGAGGGAGAGAGAGAGATAGAGAGAGAGAGGCATAGAGAGAGAGAGAGAGAGAGAGAGAGAGAGAGAGAGATATATTGGAGCAAGGGTCAGTGTTATAGCATAGGGCAATGACGCTGCAATAGGCTGTGAAGTTACAGGAGCAAGTGGTAGGAAGAGACAGGGGTCAAGGAATCAAGGGGCAGCTATGTAGTATGGGATAGAGGGATCAAGGGCAGGATGAATCAAGGTGGAAGGGGATATCAAGGGCCAAAGAAATACCGAGAAACAGTGGAAGCTTCAAGAGGCTGGGCTATATCAAAAGGTTTCGCTGCCTCTTGGGGAGCTGCAAATTCAATTTGTTTGGATGGGTGGATTGAGCAATGGGAAAGTTTTAAAAATAACAGAAAACATTTGTTATGTGCAAATTATTGTTCTATTCTCTTTTTCCATTTCACATCAACTCTTTTGTGTTCATTCGTTTTGACTCTCTTTCTTCCACTCCTCAAGTAGGGTTTTGCAACCCACCAACATGTTCTGATTTTTTTCACTACGTACCACTTTATTGTCCAAAGTGCAAAAGTTGTCAATCTCTGAGAGCTGCTTAACTTTTTTGCAACTGCAGTAAGTGGTGGGATCAAAATGTCCTCCAGAGAGGCTGTAGATGTGTCCAGCTCGGCTACAATTTCATCTAATGTTGCCAACTCTTCTTTCAACATATCATTGATTTCACCATGTGTCATTTCCGATACACCGAACTTTGCGGCCAGCTCCTTTCTACCATAGTTTTTAAATCCTCGTTTTCAGCCTAGGATTCGTTGCCTTTTGAATGTGCGAAGTATGAAGGAATTATCTTCTTCCAGCAATTCCGCAATGTACTCGCCTTAATGTCTTTAACAGCCACTTCCATGCAATCAAAACAGTCTTTAAGGGTAAATTTCTTCCAAGCATCTGTAAGCGAAAATCCGGTTTCCTCGGCAGTTTCCAAAATAAAGCTGTAGCTTCTCTTGGCATAACTCAGTTTAAAATTTCGGATGATCCCTTGGTCGAGAGGCTGTAGCAATGAGGTTGTATTGGGTGGCATATAAATTAGTTTGATGTTAGGATTTTCAATGGCTGCTTGATGGGAGGGAGCGTTGTTCAATAACAGCAAAGCTTCAAATCCAATACTTTGGGCTGCGCAAAATTTTTCTAGCTCCGGTTCAAAACAATTGTCAATCCAGTCTGCAAACGTTCTTGAGTCATCCAACCCCTTTTGTTGCTCCGGTAGTACACAGGGAGTCCTTCTGCAATTTGTTAATTGCTCTCGGATTCGCGATATTGTTTATAACGAGTGGTTTCGTCATTAAGGATCCTGTTGCGTTAGAGCAAAACAGGATGAAAAACCCTTTAATTCCCCTTTGGATCCTTGCATTGTTTTTAGATGCTCTGAGACGTAAGAACTTTGGGGGAGACTTTTTATAGAAAAGTTTAGTCTCATCGCAGTTTAAAACTTAGTCGAGACAAAACTGCCCACTTTCTGTTTCTTTCAGCTGATACAATTTCTCCGTGTGGACGTACATTGTGTATTCCAAATCGTTTCTTAAACCTATGGAATCATCCATTTGTCGCGTTGAACTGTATGCCTTCCACCTCTGACACTCTTGATTTATGTTTATAAAATGCGTAGAACGCTAATGCCTTCTCTCGAATATTGTTAAAGTCAATTGGAAACCCCTTGTTGGTAGTATCCTCGATCCACGCTTTAAGTGCTGCTTCCATATCCGGAACTGGATCTCGTAGTTTACAAATATTTTTTCCAATCGTAGAAGCGGTGTACGCAAGTTCTGTAAATTTAGACTTTTGTTTGAGGACATAACGGATGCACGCTTCGTTTTTTTTATACTTTCGAGCAAATTCTCCT
This sequence comes from Aedes koreicus, assembly GCA_024533555.2. Taxonomy (NCBI): domain Eukaryota; kingdom Metazoa; phylum Arthropoda; class Insecta; order Diptera; family Culicidae; genus Aedes; species Aedes koreicus. The sequence continues at coordinate 32,949 of JAHHFK020002740.1, read as the reverse complement.
TGCGACAATCCATTCTTTTCAATATAATCGATAATTTGATCAAGCATTGAGCCACTAGCACAAGTTAGCTGAAGAAAGCAAAACCCTAACTAGCAAAGGTCTCTAGATATAGCATACTTTAATTGGAGGCTCATATGCACACTAGCGCCACACAGTGAATGAATTCCGAACTTATGTGACTACCACCCGTAAGGGCTTGGTCACTAGCACATCTTTGTTGAAACCAACGCGCATCATTTTACAAGCCAAGCTAACGCGGATCATTCTAAAAACCAAAATCATTTTCCAAATTACCCAAGCGCATCTTCCCGCAAGCAGATAAATAAATCAATTAACAGCCAATAGAGGCGAACCAAAAGCAGTGAGGTAGGTCGGGTACACAGACCGAAGTTGTCCGCCGTAAAAGCGAACGACCCAAGGCGTGTATTGCTGACGACTCATGTTTCAATCGTCGAACGCATTACGAGCAGTGCAACCCAACAGGGAAGGCACCGAAAGTGTCAAATAGCCAAAATTACAATTCGATTGTCACTCGTCAATACTGTCCCGGGGCGCATACACATTTATATCTTTTCAGCATTAAGTGACTTATGTAGCCCAGAACGAAAACCCAAATTTTGTAAAGACTATGAAACCCATTCTGAAATAAATGACAAACAGTCTATTTTCACACCCTAGACACAGTGTTTCGATGCAACCCCCTGGGCGGGTAATTGCAAACCGAATAAATCCCTTAATGAAGTGATCGTCAGTCTGTTGGCCTTCAGACCTCTAGATTGTCTAGGTGTTAGCATTTAAGCAATCATATGTATGATGTAGCTATACCCTGCAAGAAAAAAGCTGACAAAGAAAGCAATGTTCTAACTGATAAGAAGCGCTAGATATAGCATAATAAAACTGAAAGCCCATATTCACACTAGCGCCACGGAGTGATAGAATCCCGAACAAATTTGTCCACTATTCTGAAGGGCTTGGCTACTAACACAAGTTTGCTGAAGAAATCAGTGTTCTTATTAGTAAGGCTCTCGAGATATAGTAATCCCAAACTGGAAGATTATATGCACACTAGCGCCGTGTAGTGACCGAATTCCAAACTTGTGTGACCCCTTTTTGGAAGGGCTTGGCTACTAGGACAAGTTTACTCAAGACTGATATGTTATAACTAGTGAAGCTCTCGAAATGTCCTAGGATGAAACCAATTACCCCTTATCCCAACGCGTCACAGCACTCATATTTAGTAACTCGAAAGTAAAGCACTTCTAGTGGCGAAATTCCCAATTAATCCGGAATTCAATAAAATAGATTTGTTGGTCCAACTCCAATCAACAATTCTGCTGAAGACTGTAGATGTTTATCACTTGAAACAACTGAGATAGACCTCATTTCCCCCAATTAGTGAAAATTCCATATGCTGCGGGTATCGATCTTTACGGTTTGCCCGAAAAGAACGAAACCGTAGAAATTGAGACCGTAAAGAACGAAACCAAAAAGATCGTAAGCATTTTATTTATGGCCCAATGTAGTCCAAAGTTTATCTCACCAATGATGATGATGATGATGATATAATATAATATATCTATTGTAGCAAGGTAACTTTCCATAGCAGTGGAATAATCTGAGAAACGATTTGATCAGGATTCTATTATTGTTTGAGGTCATCAAGCTCCTGTATGAAGGGCCACAAACTTGTGAGCACGAGAGGTTGGTCGAACCCTCCTTCGAAGTTGTCAACTCACCATTTGAAGCCCAGTCGAAAGTTTATCTCACCAATGTATAAAAAATTGGCCCTTGAATTTTGAAATCTCACAAATTTTATTTCCATTTCTGATTTCGGAAAAGACTTTTTCCTGGTATTGAATTTTCATTTTGAGGAATTGTATGAGTAATTTTAGTCCTATTTAGAAATTCAATAGTTTCCATGGGTACTCATAAACATGTCTGAATGTTCATACTGCAATTCCAACAGCTTCAAAATTCAATTCCAAAATTGATCTTCATGTTTAAAGAAGACGTTAAATTTTCTCGTAGTTTTGGGCATTACTTGAGATAATAGATAAGTATGATACATGTCATCTCATTTATCTTAGAACTAAGGTTAAGGGGAAAAAACTAATAGTAAACATACAGGTTGAACAAACTACAACCTAAGGCTAATGTTGGTCAAAAACACATTAAATGAGTTTCATAAATTCTCAGATCTGACTCTACGATGCTCAGCTCATGATCAACTGACGTGATCTACTTCCTGGTAACGTTGTCCACATTCACAGAGATTGCTGTTGCTTAGCCCAACTCGGTATAAATGAGCGTTCAAAGAATAATGATTGGACATGAGACATGACACGAATAAAGTCTCGACCCACATCCATCCCCCGAAACTAAGTTGTTTTCAACACCTTTTGGATGATAGAATGTTGCCATCGCCCCAAATTTCCTTTATTCCATTTTTACTGCTAGCTGACGAGTGACTGTTGGCGAAAAATAGGGAAAATAAATCATTGAAGGCGATTTGTCGATCGTAAATATCGCCTTCCATAGCGCCCACCTTTGCAAGTGAGTCCGCTTGCTCATTACCTAGAATCGAACAATGAGATGGGACCCAAACAAAGGTGATGATAAGATAACGCGAAAACAAACCACTTAGAAGCTCCTGTATTTTCAAGAGAAAATGCAAGGAGGGCTATACCGCCCTCAAGGAGCGAATAGCCTCTATAGAACTGAGACTATCCGTAAAACTGAAGTAAGGTATAGTGGGGTAAGAGGGTAAACGGGGTAAGTGAAAAAAATATGTGTATGTGGTTCCCTGAATCGTACTATTCAAAAACGCGCATATACCTTTGAGACAATCCTGAACATTATATTACACGAACAAGTCATGTAAAGTTTAACCGGTGTAGCTATAAAAAGTGAAAGTTTGTTTAGTTGTCAATTTCCACCCAGATGCAAGTTGGATGGGTGCCTATTTCATTTCGATATTTTTTCGTGAAAAATATGTCGAAAATACTTTCCTTGTGCAGCAGTAAGTAGTATTCATTTATTGATTTTAAATACAGAATCAAAAACCATCCCAGTAACAATTTTTTTTTTAAATAGATCAAATATTACCATCATCAGTTTTCAAACTAGGTGGGGTAAGTGAAAATGAACTTTTTTTTGTTTTTGTTCTACAGGTAAACATGGTTCGCAATTACCAAAGAAAAACAAACCGGGCACCCAAAGCACGATTTAAGTAAAGCTTTGGAGGATGTCAGAAACAACAGGATGTCTCAAACCGAGGCTGCAAGGCACTATGGTGTTCCGATATCTACGATAAACAACCATCTTAAAGGAAGACGCGGGATGAAGAGCTGCAGTCTGGGAAGAAGCACGGCACTCCCATGGAAGATTGAGGCCAAGATAGCTACACACATCAAAACAATGTAGAAATGGGGATTTGGACTCTCCAAATGAGAATTTTTTTTGGCAATTGGAGAGTATCTGAAAAAATCCCACCTGAGCGCATCTATAATGTCGACGAGACAAGTTTCTGCTTGGACCCGTCCCGAGTTAAAGTAGTCGGTGAGAAAGGAACGGCGGCACATCGGGTAACGGCCGGTCCGGATAGAGAAAATTTCTCTGTATTGATAGGTGGGAACGCAGCAGGAGATAAGTTATCCCCCTGATAATATTCAAGGGAAAAAATGTTTGGGATTCTTGGACAGCCAAGAGCAGTAACGTATTTCCTGGAATGTCGGACGCCGCTACGAAGAATGGATGGATGGAAGCAACCACGTTTGAAATCTACTTTCGCCATACGTTTTTGAAAGCGATTCCGAAGGCGAGACCAGTTGTCCTCATTTACGATAGACATTCTTCACACACATCCCTCAAACTTATCGAGAAGGCCATGGAAGAAAAAGTTATCTTATTGAAACTACCTCCGCATACCAGTAATTTGTTGCAGCCAATGGATCTATCTGTGTTTGAACCTCTTAAACTGAGCTACGATAAAGCTGCCATAGCTTGGCAGCGTAAGCATTATGGAATGAAAATGCCGAAATCGGTCTTTTCTGACATTATTTCTCATGTATGGAAGGATGTGGATCGATCCAAATTGGAAAGTGGATTCCGCAAGTCTAAAATTTACCCGTTTTGTGATAGTAGAAAAATACAATGTATTGGAAAAGATATCAGAAAGAACAAGAAGTGAACGATGACCAAAATCGGGAGTTAAGTCAGGTAAGCCAGAAGCCACTTCAAGACGAAAGGCCGTCTTTTCCTGAAAGCGTTAGTGACTCATCCTTCCATGGATTTGACAGTACTGAAAGAAGATTTGCCACAAACAAGCCGTTTACACCCAAGAATAAATATCCTCGCTCTAAGTCTAAACCTGATACATGAACAAATTAGTAAAAATTTCTTTCAATTATTCAGATGTGATTGAAGCTAAATTGTACAGTATACATGGCAAGATTTAGATCTACTAAACATGAACTATACGATTTTCATAATGCACTTGCCCCACTATACCTTACTGATCCGGTGTAAGTGAGGCAATTATTTCTAGCGTGAAGTGTATGGCCGCTAATTCAGCGGCATACACGGAACAAGGAGCTTGAAGTTTTCGATTGGCACTATGAATTTCGTTGAACATACCAAAGCCGGCGGACTCCTCAATCAATGACCCGTCAGTGAAAAACGTTTTGCGGAATCAACTTGGCAAAACTTTGCAGTAAATATCACTGGAGCAATCATAGGTCGATGATGCTTTGGGATTCCATGAAGCTCATGCTTCGTAAAAAAAAAACAAAATTAACCGAATTTTCGAAGCCGGAGAAGCATACACGATTGGGAATATTTGGAGAAGGGCCGACACCCTGTGTTATGTACAAGTGGTACAGAATCATGAAGCGAGTTTGAGGATTTAGCTCAAGGAGCAACTCAAAGTGTTCGATTACCTGGTGGTTCATAACAACACATCTGGTGAGGAGCCGGAAAGACTAACTTATCCGGACCCGCACAGTCGAACGGTGGATGATATACCTTGTATGGCCTTGCATGCACCACTATCCATCTCGAACCTCTCCAATAAATTGTCTCCCATGCCGTGCATGCGTGTAGGTAGACGACAGTATTCGAGCTGGGTACAGTGGTTGTGGTCAACGGTGAGTGACCGAAGGATAGCTATAGTTGACTGATTCATTCAGTGACCCCTAGGTAGCGTGAAGAACAGCTGCTTTTTTGCGTTGTAAAACAATACCAAAGCCGCTGGACTCCTCAATCAATGACCTGCCAGTGAAGAACGTTTCAGTGGAATCCACTTGGATAAAGTTAGCAGCAAATATCGTCGGAGCAACCATACGACGCTGATGCTGAATGAAAATCAAAATGAACGGAATTGTCGAGGTCGGAAAAGCAAATACGATTGGGAATATTCGGCGAAGGGCTGGCATCTTGTGTTATGCAAGCATGGGAAAAATCGGTTCACTTTGCACTCATTTCTCAGTTATACACATCAACCATCAGAAGTGACCCGTGCCACGTGTGAGTTATTCCGATTCTGTTCATTATTATTCTGCTTTCATTCTATTCGTAGAAAATAGTATTGAGCATAACTGGCAGCTGATCGTATACTGAATGAATCCGACTGTAGCAGTGTGGACGATTTCTCAGTGCCTATTTTTTACCCGCTGAATCATTAACGATTGCATTCGATTTGATTCAGCTGAGCGAGATTAATTGAATCACACTCATTTCTTCAAATCATACCTTAAACATGATTTAACATTTCAAATAATGATCTAACATGATGTTAAGTAATCAAATGCAACATAAAAACATAAAGCGTCATGTCAAGCCGTATCTCTGCTATGATCTTTCCAGCTGATTGCATTCACTGAGCCAAATTAATCTCGTTCAGTGTATTCAAATCGCTTGAGCTCAGTGGCAACGCATTCATTCGGGTATAACGTAAAGATGAACATTTCTTTCGCATGTGTTATCGGAGTAAAAACTGAAAAAAAACACATGTTTAGGGTAAAATGAGGCAAAATGGACCATTGTTCGACCCCGGCACAGCATGAAACCAACACCATTCGATTCCTCAGAGTTTTTCACATAAGATATGTCTCTTTTCAAGCAAAAAATACTACGGCAATTGTAGTTATCGGAGTAAGGTCTGTATCCACATTAATCCGGCACCTTCAAATCATTGTAACTTTTCAAATATTGCACGAAGGAATGACAAATTTCACTGTGGTATAGCTCAGAGTCTATGATGAAAAAGACTATGATTGTTTACATTTCATGTTTAGTATTCAAGATGGCGACGAAAGAAAAACAAGTGCACGAGCGAATTTTGTACGGGCGTACGGCAAATCCTGACTTGTCAATACGGGACCTTGCAAAAACATTGGATATGCCTAAATCCACTGTTCACAATGTGTTCAAATCATTTTCGGAACGTTTGACGGTGGAGAGGAAACCGAGAAGTGACAAAAACATTGCACGCGCTGATCCTGTCATGGACCGAAAGGTGAAAAGGATATTAACGAAAAACCCAAATCTCTCCATTCGAACGGTGGCTCGTAAAATAGGGATGTCGCCTGGTTTTGTCCAAAAATCAAAACAACGTTTGGGACTTAAGTCGTATAAAGTAAAAACAGTTCCAAATCGCAACGACAAACAGAACTTGGCAGCAAAATCACGGGCTCGAAGCTTGTACTGCGAATATTTGACGAAGTTTACATGCGTTGTTATTATTTATTTAAATAGCCATACATCGTATTTACGATATGACTTCATCTACAACATTTCGCCAATATACTCGGTCTATGGCTGCCTCTCTCCAACCTACTTGACGACCCACACTCGCCAGATCCTGTTGCACCTGGTCCACCCATCGTGCTCGCTGTGCCCCACGCCTTCTTGTACCGGCCGGATTCGAGGCGAACACCATTTTTGCAGGGTTGTTGTCCGGCATTCTCGCAACATGCCCTGCCCACCGTATCCTTCCAGCCTTCGCGACCTTCTGAATGCTGGGTTCGCCGTAGAGTTCAGCGAGCTCGTGGTTTCATCTTCGCCGCCACACTCCATCCTCCTGTACGCCGCCAAAGATGGTCCTAAGCACCCGGCGTTCGAAAACACCAAGTGCTTGCAGGTCCTCCTCGAGCATCGTCCACGTCTCGTGCCCGTAGAGAACAACCGGTCATATCAGCGTTTTGTACATGGTACATTTAGTGCGGGGGTGAATCTTTCTTGACCGCAAGTTCTTCTGGAGCCCGTAGTAGGCACGACTTCCACTGATGATGCGTCTTCGGATTTCACGGCTGTTGTTGTTGTCAGCCGTAAGCAAGGATCCAAGGTAGATGAATTCTTCCACCACCTCGAATGTATCCCCGTCTATCGTAACACTGCTGCCTAGGCGGTCCCTGTCGCGCTCGGTACCTCCTGCTAGCATGTACTTTGTTTTCGACATGTCATCCGCAAAACAAACGAACTGACCGGATCGAGTGAAAATCGTACCCCGGCTGTTGAGCCCGGCTCTTCGCATGACACCTTCTAGCGCAACGTTGAACAACAGGCACGAAAGTCCATCACCTTGACGTAGTCCCCGGTGTGATTCAAACGAGCTGGAATGTTCGCCCGAAATCTTCACGCAGTTTCGCACACCGTCCATCGTAGCTTTAATCAGTCTAGTGAGCTTCCCGGGAAAGCCTCTCTCGTCCATAATCTTCCATAGCTCTATGCCATTCATGCGTTGTTATGGACGATGAAAATTATGTCCTGGAGGATTTCAAGCAGCTTCCAAGGCTGGCTTTTTATTCTGCTATGGTCAGAAATGCTACAGCTGAGCATTTCAGAACGAAGAAGGCATCGAAATTTCCCAAAAAATACCTTGTGTGGCAAGCAATTTGCACGTGTGGCAAAAAGAGTAAATCTTTCGTCACTACAGGCACAATCAACAAGGAGATCTATCAGAAAGAGAAGCGATTGCTACCCTTCATCAAAAATCACAAAGAAAAACCTTTGTTCTGGCCCGATTTGGCATCATGCCACTATACTAAAACTGTGATGGAGTGGTACCAAGCAAATCACGTGAACATTGTACCAAAAACCTCAAACCCGCCAAATTGCCCAGAGCTACGACCAATCGAGAGATATTGGGCTCTGATGAAGCGGAAGCTTTCTGGAAAGAAGCAAGGAATCAAAGACATCAAACACTTCCAGCAAATTTGGACAAAGACGGCTTCTACGATTTCTGAAGAGTCTGTACAAACCCTAATGGACGGAGTTAAGCGCAAAGTTAGAAAATGTTATGCAAATACCGAATAACTATGTTTTGTCTACACGAATTGTTAAAACACATCCCATGAATCTGAAATAAACAACTACGACGGAAATATAATGCGAAATTTATGTTTTATTCATGTTTTGAGGTGTCCGGATTATTGCGGATACAGACCTTAAAAACTAAAAACCCGAATTAATCCACCGATGGTGAGACTGAACCCTTCTTACACTCCACCAGAATTACGAACTCAAATGTGGCCAATATGGTACTGGAAACATATTTTCATCAGAAATTCCAGAAAGAACCAGGAGTATTCGATTTGTCATACATTCAGTTTATAAAATGCACTATTTGTCAATCCTGAACGTATTGTTCATCAATGTGATTAAAATATTGCCATTAATAGTCTTTGACGACCTGTTTATGTTAGTTAAATAAAAGGGGAAATTACTTAAATATTAGAAATTTCATATAATCAGTCCATAGAACGACATTAGACAATCCTAAGTGCCAATTTTGATGATCGATATGAATTCAAGATGCTTAATAAGTACATGTTCGTTGAAAATTGTGTAGTTCTAGTAAATGGAGACTTTGTGTAATTTTCGAATACACTCGTGGCAGTTCAAAACCGGACCACTCGAGCCAATCGATCCTGCTCCAATTCTATAGAGTCGCATAGTGTGGCTAGTCCGCTGTATGTGCTATGCAACGCACCGGATGCGACACAATAGAATGCAATTGGCATCGAGTGGGGTGAGTGGTCTTGTTCGGTTTTGAACTGCAACGAGTATATTTTCATCTCACAATTACAGTAGCGCTCACAAGTGATTTGACATTCAATTTTCTGGAAAAAGAAAAAACGGCAACACTGCCAACCGCAACCGATCTGACGTTTGTTTGTTTTGTTATGGTTCTCCATTCGTTTGGTATAATCGGTTGCGCATTTCCGTTTGGATCAGAGGGTTTAACCCTGTTTTGGTGTAATTTCACAGCTCAAAAGTCATTTGACAAAGTGCTTATTCGTGGTAAGTTTAAAGTTTAACAAAATATTTCACTATTATAACACTAAATGAATGTTCAAATAGCGAAAAGGGATCAAACCAAACGATCTGAATACCCCCTCGCGCTCAGGGAGCGCGTGCTGAAATGTTTGGAAGAAGAACGCTCACAAGCTCAAGTTGCACGGGATTTTTGCATTTTTCGTCAATTAGTGAGCTTCTGGAACTAGAAAAAAGAGGAAAGAGGCTACGTCGGAAGCTCCCCGAGGCCAGGTCGACCAAAAGTTACCACTGAGAGGCAAGATCGTTTGATAGCAATGATGTCGAAAGCTGATCCCAGAAAAACTACTACGGATATCCACAAGGATTTTGCCGAACACCACGGTATAAAAATTCACAATTCAACCGTCAAGCGTCGCTTGACTGATGGTGGATTGCATGGTCGTCGGCCGAGTAAGAAACCACTCATTTCTGAGAAAAACAGAAAGGCTAGGGTTGCCTTTGCTTTGGCTCACCAACATTGGACTCAGGAAGATTGGTCGAAAGTACTCTGGAGCGACGAAAGCAAATTCAATTTGTTTTCCTCCGACGGGCAGACCTGTCAACCGCAGAAACGATGTTCGGTACCAAGTTCCGACTGTTAAGCATGGCGGCGGTAATGTGATGGTATGGGGTTGTTTCTCCCAAAAAGGCGTTTGTCCATTGGTACGTATCAACGCATCATGGACCAACTGGTATATCGAGATATATTGAAAAATCACATGTTGCCATTTGCACGAAAGAAAATTGCCGAAGAAATGGACTTTCCAACAGGATAACGACCCGAAGCATCGTTCGAAACTGCTGACGGAATATTTTAATAAAGCAAAAATCAAGGTTATGGATTGGCCAAGTCAAAGTCTTGATCTGAATCCCACTGAACACTTGTGGGAAGAGCTCGAAAGACATGTACGAACCCTAAACTACTCTAATTTGACGACTTTTTACGAGGCCCTCCAGGAGGAATGGAATAAAATACCACCGGCACCGTATTACTAATCTTGTGGCATCGATGCCACGCAGATGTCGGGCTGTAATGCAATCACGAGACTTTGCTACTAGGTTCTGATGTCCGCCATCTTGCGATTACTGAAAATGATATCATTTTGTGCAATATGTTGACTTTTCTTTGTTTTTTTTTTCATTTGTCAAATCACTTTTGAACTCGATGAAATATGATATTTTTTGTTTCAAAAACAAATAAACATTGAATATTTTTGAAATACACTCCACCGTCTTTGTTTTTTATTTATACTTGCACTAATTTGAGATTTTCTGGAAAAAGTTAAAATTGAATATAATGATAACGTTTGTATAATGATAACTGTTTGTCAAATGACTTTTGAGCGCTACTGTATGTGCTTTCAGGTATTGTTTTGGTCATATCTCCATGAAGGATTATTCAATCATAATGAAATTTTGACCAGTTATTTGAGAATTTTATAACTTCGATTTGGCTAAAATCGGTACACAAATAGCTCAGTATGTAATCGGAGACTAAACTGTTTGATTACTATTATAATAAGCCGTCAAGTACTGTTTCGTTCATATGTTGTAGCTTTCATTTGCCGTCAACAGAACTGAAATCGGTTCACAAATGGCTGAGAAACCGATGTGACATTATTTGTAATGCACACACACACATACACACATACATACACACAGACATGTGCTCAGTTCGTCGAGCTGAGTCGAATGGTATATGACACTCGGCCATCTGGGCCTCGGATAAAAAGTCGAGTTTTCAAGCGATCTTAATACCCTTCTTTTGGTGTAAGAAGGGTAAAAACACACCAATTTAGGGTGACATGGGGTAAAATGAGCCACTTTCCACGCTCTGCACAGAATGAAATCAGTGGCAATCGATTTATTGGCGTTTTTTCCTATAGAAAAGCATCAGTTCATGTATAAATACTAGCGGATTTGAAATAAGTCCGATTACAGCCTCGATTATGCTCACTGTGCAGTGGTGTCACTTTGAAAAGTGTGAAATCATTCTACAGAATTGAGCAGCACTTCAAAATAGAATAAGTTTCTCATTTTTGACTCAAATTGAGCACAGTTTGTGTCAAATGTTCCATGAAAGAGTGCGACGGATTTTTTGCTCAACTTTAAAGTAGTTTTTTTTTGAAAAAAAAAAAAAAACTGAAATTACTACTTTCCTTATATAAGTATGAGTAAAAGTCAAAATCCCATACGAAACTGCAAGTCAATATTGATGGCTATTGAGGTATTTTTTAAAATCTGAAACTTTTCATGGACGGTTTTTGGAATATTCCAAACCTTAATTTACATTGCAAATTCGCAAATTCGATTTTTTAAATCGAAACAGCTCATGCGGGAGATCACATAACGCTTTATAAAACATCTAATTCCTCTGTTCTAGAGTATGGCTTCTTTTGCTTTCTATCGACAAGAAAAATCATCATTGTGAAAGTGCTTCTAAAACATTTTAATTTTTAAAACAACCTATCGAAACAATATTTTTTTGCTGGTTTATATTCTATGGCAGCTAAAATTATCTGTTGAGTTCTTTGTTAAACTTCTATATGTTATGTCATAGTTGTTTTGAAGTGTGTTTGACAATGCCTGTTGTTCAGCAAATCTCTTTCAAAAACAAAACAAAAAACTTTTTTGCTGGATAATTCGCTGGATAATTTTTGCTGGATGGTTATACACAGATAAACAAGACAAGTCACGCCAAAACCAGTTAGGTTAAACAACTCAACACACGTAGTGACTTATTTGCCCATAGATTATTTCCTGCGTTGTCGTTGTCATAACGAAGGCCACACAAGACTTGAGTATGCTTATCGAACAAAAAAATACTCATAGCCAAAACGGTTTAACAAAGCATAGCACGTCCATCACGAAGTGAGACATAAAGATATGATCGAGAGTATTCCATACCACTCGACTAAAATCGGTGACGTATTGATTATCAACTAGGGTAGTGTGTCCCATCTGTGGACCTTTTCCGGTTCTTTGACTCATCTTCATTAGAATTGTGGGAAATATTGATTAAATGTTATTTAAATCTATGATACTAATGCATTTCAGTTTAGATTCCGTTTTCAGCATTCTAATACACAAAAAGTCAGGGCTAATTAGTCTTGTTTTCTTCTAGTGAACAATCAATTTAAATTTTCACCTAGTTTTGAAAGCATATCAACAGTTATTTTTAATACAAAGAATGTATCAATGGAAAAAAAGATCCGGAATAAATCATTGAAAAGCTTAAATTTAGACTTTTTGGTCAACGAAAATGCTAAGGGGATCATGATAAACCAATTTACCTTTCTTTTTTGGGCCGCCTAATCGACGATAATTGAAGTCAAAGAGAACCGCGTAAGATCGATATCTGTTCAGGGCGGTCGTTCGTTCGCCTTTTACACAGAGTGGGTGTTTTTTTTAATGAAATGTTCGGATTATTATTCTTTTCTTCTAGGTGGACGAATTTCACTCCCGCGTGGTTATGGTGTTTTGAAGTGCCAAAGAAGTGCTTGTAGTAATATTCTTAATTGATGCGCTTCCCTCCACGACCAGAGCAAAGATGATTTTTCAAAACGACAATAATCCTACGCAAACTGTTAGCACTATCTTGTTAACCCCATCAAAGCGGTAGTTGGCGTGGGCTGGTGAAGAGTTTCGCCAAATTGACGTTTGATATTTGGTACACCAAAGCATGTTTGCAACTACTCATATGAAACATGAAATCTTGAAATTGACGATTATGTACTTGATTGATGGAATTTGAGTTTGAGCACTTACCCTCACTATAGTCTCTTGAAATTTTGTGCTTCGTGCTAGATATTTGCATTTGTTCTATTTGAAATGATCACAACCCGTAGAATTGGACGAGCAACTCAAGAATTTTCGGACGCACACGCAAGAACAACTGATCTGTCTGGGGGCACCCAGCAATTAACCATAGGTTTCACACCGTCTGTCCATCGGGCATAATCGGTCAGCAATGTACGGCAAAGCGTGCATTCAAAGCGCTAACTGCAGGCACGCACTCGTCAGATATGTTGTTTGAGGCATGCTTTGGCCTACTGGCAGACTGGCGAGAACGAACCAGACAAGGTAAAAAATCGACCGCTGTAATACGCAAAAATCCTTGGTTTACACGGGCCTATCTCGGTTGACCCCGCTGCCATTGTGATGCTTCTTATTATCTAGTATATAAAGTGTAAGACGATCTGTTCTCGGAGTATAGTTCAATTCTGCATCTGTTACAGAGAAGCATTAGTGCGTTTTTCCGGTAGGTTTGAAACCGGGTTCGTCGCTTATAGGTGTTAAAATCTTTTGGTGGCTCAAGTGATTCTAATTCAGTTTGTGTATTGTTTCCTAAAAATAGATAACCATTGCCAAAAAAATGAAGCTTTTTATCGTCGCTGTCTTATCGCTGTTTGCCCTGGTTTCGGCTCAGGATGAACAGTATACCACCAAATACGACAACATCGATGTCGAGGAAATCCTCAAGTCGGATCGCTTGTTCAACAACTACTTCAAGTGCCTGATGGACGAGGGTCCGTGCACTCCGGACGGAAATGAACTGAAGCGTATCCTGCCGGAAGCGCTGCAGACAAACTGCGAAAAATGCAGCGAAGCTCAACGAGCTGGAGCCATCAAGGTCATTGAACATGTGATCGAGAATCGCCCGGAACAGTGGAAGGCTCTGCAGGCCAAATACGATCCGGATAATACCTACATCGAGAAGTACCGTGCCGAGGCGGAGCAGAGTGGCATCACCCTGTGAAGATTTTCCAAACCACTGTGAAGTTGTTTATCAGTAGTGTAAATATTGGTTGTAGTATTAAATGCATAACCCCATTGGAAAATTGCCTGTGATTAGAAATTTTGAAACGTAGAAGAATAAATCGGTTCTCGTATGCCGTATGTTTGATGTGTTTCATTTTGGTTTCAATGAAAAATGGCAAAATAGATGATAGTTAAATATTTACTTATTTTTGGGCTTTTGCCAGCAAAAGCTAAACAAAACTGATCAAGGTGCGATTGGCGTCAGTGCACACAAGCCGTGTAGTTCAAATTTGTTGTTCGAAGATTTGAGCTCAATGACAAGTTTGTCGAAATTAATCTCGTTGGACTGGAACGCCACTCAGTCAGTCAGTCAGTCAGTTGGTTTGCGCAGTGCAACACAGAGGATATGTGTCATAGGTACTGAGTTTTATTTTTGTTCATTCCGCCGAAGAATCGAATGAATATTCATCTCCTTAGCTCACCAACCCGTCCGTGAAAGATAGTGCACAGATCACAATCACGGACGGCAGTGGCAGGAGAGGAATGGGGGTTTACAGACTTTGTTGACCTGTTTGCAACAGTGCTCAGTTGTTGGTAGTGATTAACCTTAGTGGCAGTGACGATACCGGGAAGAAGCAGGGTCGGCTGAACTTTTCCGCTACACACGTCGATTAAAACATCATGATTGAATTGATTAGTGTCGATCTTTTTTTTTCGCTTTACTAGCGATGAATGGACGGTTTACTGCCGTGGAAAGGTGTTGTTTTTTAGCTCATATAATTAGTTCAACGCGTGGAAACTCTTGGTACTGGGTAATTCCACTCAATACAGTATAGATCGAACAATCATGGTGAATCGCTGTTGTTTAGTTTTAGTAATCAGGAAATTTTACCAGGAGCAGGACATTTTACTAAATGGCTAAATATATCCTTTATTCAGATATTGCACACTTTGCGAAATGACGATGTAGGAAATTGATTAGCATCCTTTTTAAACGTCTAGAAAGATATTCTCCAAACTTTAAGATAAAATATTACACAATTCAAAATAATTAATTTAATAACTTTTAATAATAATTAATACATTTGTTTACAAAACTTCTTAAGACTCAATCTCTTGAACAATCTCAGGTAAGGAATCATTCTCCTTATATTGGGAGGTTGTTATGTGTAAACGGACATCGACTGGAAAGAAATGGCTTCATTTTGGTTTACAAAAATCGATTAGTCGTGGATGGTGGATATTGAATTCGACATTTTGACTAAATATTTAAATGATTTCTTGAACAATGTGTTGTTTTTTTAATCTCATATTATCTCAGCGTTTCGAAAATTTATCCGACTTGGTGGACATTCTACTGCAGCGATACTAGTCAAGTGTCGTTTGTAAATTAATAACAAATGCGTTTCACGACGTTTTTGTCAAATACAGGGGAAAGACAAAATGATCGGGACAGGACATTTTTGGTCAACTTTGTGGTGCTCTAACACCATATTTCTTGAAGTTTCAGGCTGCAGTAGACTTTCTGGTGAGCTCGTGCCATTTTGTTTAGTAGAATATTGTTCGTAGCTTGAGTAGAAAACCAATAGCAATTATCAGATATTTTGTCGTTCGAACAAGAACACAATTGAGGTGGAAACTCAATTGTGTTCTTGTTCAGTGCGTTTTTGTTGAAACAAGTTTTCTCGCAACTATTCTGTAGAATAATATTAAACTTGGTTCTGAACCACAACTAGGTATAGTTTACAGTTTTGTGAATGCGTAAGTTGATGCGAGTGTATGAAAGAATGTGTGAGTTTTTGTCGGTCTTACAGTGGTGGTTTTGTAGTTAGCACAACCTACTGGTTGTGTATGAAAAAGCTCTATCTTAGTTTTACTCAACGTGTAATTTACATCGTATTAACGGATTTGTAAAGAAATAACATTCATTTTTTGAAAATATGATTTTATTTCCTTACGAAAATTTTTCTTTATGGAAAACTTAAGTTTATCGTATTTTGACAAACATGTTAGTTTTTACTTGGTCATATAATTAGCACATGTTACTTTTTGTCAAGAAAAAGAAACAAAAATTCCATTATCTTTTCCAGTTAATGATCGATACTCAGTGGGAAACCCTTTCCAAGCAAAAGCTTCTTCCAATCTCCGCTGTAGACTTTCAACGAGTCGTTGGCTCTTTTGAATAGGAATAACGTTTGCATTAAAAAAAATGGACTTTTTTTTCGGATGGTGATAAAAAAACATGCGTGTAGGTATGTTTTTGACTTATTTCTTCGTTTTATTTATCAATTCCTCCTCAGTTTTCGCGACAACATTATTGGAGTAGATCTTACGCTTCAGGTTGGCCCAGAAATTCTCGATGGGACGCAGCTGGAGGACGCTAGGCGGGTTCGTCGACTTGGGTACCACATCGATATTCAGCCCCTCCATCTCCTCCAACGATCACTTCGAGTAGTGGGCCGACGCCAGATCCGGCCAGAACACCGCGTCTTCGCCCTTATGGTATTTCTTGATGAACGACGCAACTTCCGGCAGGCATTTCGTACTATAAATTTCCTCGTTCACGGCCGGTCCGGAGCGAAAGAAGAGCGGCTTTGACATCACCTTCTCGCTGATTGTCAGTCACAGCAGCACCTTCTTGAGGAACTTGGTGTGTGAAATGAACTTCACCTCACCATTTGCGAAACATGCCTTGTTGTGATGGGGACATCAAGTTCCTTTTTGATCGCTGAGCAATTCAACTTTCCGGTCTCACCAAGCTGAATGCTGGGTTCACGATTGGTTATTTTCGAGTTGCCCTTGTTCTGCTTCCGTATGCTGTAATTTTCACTTTTTTTCAAGAAATTCCGCACAACCGTTGCTCCTCTACCGATTCGTTTTGCAATAGCGCGGTTACTTAGGCCAACATCCTTCAACTCAGAGATTATTTTCCGCTTCAACTCGTCGAGAAACTTTTCTTCCCGCCTCTTGACAACTTTACAAAATTGTCGCTCCTTGTGGTTTTGTTTTCGTTCCACACGCTCACACATACAGCTGCAACTCAGAAAAATGACAGTTTACTACTGTTTGTGTAAATCGAACATGATATGTGTAGCATTGTCAAACTGCGCTAATAGGAATTTCCTGTTATAATTGTTATAATTTATCACAGAAAAATTGTGACTCAACCTAAATTTATTTGAAAAACTAGGAAAATTTAAACTAACACTTCACTTGATCAATTTTCTAAAAAAAAAAAATAAAAAACTGAAACACTTTTTTAAACTATCACTGGTAAACGCGAGCGAATTCCATTAAATTACAGACTTCTTAAGTGTGGAGTGCTCGACTGGAAGAGAACATCGCAGTAGGTCTAGTATTTATAGTAGATTTTTGTGTACCTAAAATGTGTGTGGTGTTTTCGTTCGTTATACCTAAGAGATGTGTCTGTTAAGTGAACTTGTTTTGTGTTTAGGTATATTAAAAACTATAAACTCCTACCTTTATCGGTAGGTTGTCAATTGTTGTTGTGTCCCTTGTTCTCTCACATCTATGTCGTGAACAAGTTCTGTGTAATGTGAGTTTTTAATTGATCGACTGGGAAATTGTTTTGGCATGTTTTTGAATTCAGTGACTAACCATTAAGCTATTTTATGGGTTGGGGATCCGACAGCTGTGATGATTTCACGCATTTCATTTCCAGGTTTGTGAATTTTAGGAAGGCCTTTAATTCTAGGTAATGAAGGGTTTGATTCTTTGAGATTAACTAGAAAATAGGAAGAATGATTAGTAATTTCCATTTAATTCCAACTACCTTTATTGCTTATCTTGACAGATACGCGCATTTCGTCAACAATGTGCAGACTTCTTCAGTGTCGTGTACTAATACTCGACTATTAGTACACGACACGAGTATTAGTACACGACACTGAAGAAGTCTGCACATTGTAGACGAAATACGCGTATCTGTCAAGATAAGCAATATAGGTAGTTGGAATTAAATAGAAATTACTAATCATTCTTCTTATTTTCTAGTTACAGGTATTCCACTAAACAGCTCACACTCTCCATAATTCTTTGAGATTATTCATTTCATTTCCAAAACTAGTTTACATTCCTTAAGGATTTTTTCTACACGTTTCATCATCCCTGGAAGAGGGTCTGTTCTCTGTTTTGTATAGGGTCCGTTGTGTATTTTTTCGGACATAATTTTATCGTAATCTTTTTTGTCCATTATAACTGTAGAATTGCCTTTGTCTGATTTTATGTAATTAACTGGTTTATTTTTTGAGTTCTTTAAGTATTTTTTGTGTTTTTGTGTGTTGTTTGTTGTGTGTTATGTTTGTGTTTTCAACGATATAAGCTGTTTGTGTTCTTATTTCTTACATTTGTGATGTGTGTAAGTGGGTAGTATTTAATTTTGATTCTAAGTCGATGATTTTTTGAGTTTTTTCAGGGGGATAAATTTTTTGCGCATTTCGGTCTTTTTTTTGTAATTTTAGCTGTTCTGCTGAAAATCTAAATCTACAAAAATCTAATATAAATACTAGACCTACTGCGATGTTTTCTTCCAGTCGAGCACTCGAAACTGAAGAAGTCTGTAAGTCGCAGACGAAATAGGCCTATCTATCAAAAGATAAGCTATCTGTAATGGAATTTAATGGAATTTGCTCGCGTTTACTAGTGATAGTTTAAAAAAGTGTTTCAGCTTTTTTTTTTTAGAAAAGTGATCAAGTGAAGTGTTAATTTAAATTTCCCTACTTTTTCAATTAAAATCATTGTACTAATCGCTCGCAAAAGTGTTTTTAATTTTTTTTTAAAAAGTGCACTATATTTATTTATTCAATTTTTTTTTTGTTGTCATTATACGTTTTTAGTAACAAAACAAAAATCCTTGCATTATGTAATAGGTTCACAATTAAAAAATGGAGGGTCGCTTATAGGAATTTTGACCACTGTAGTTGTTCGATTGAGAATGAAAGAAATCATGAAGAATTTTTGAGAGGTAACGAATCACAAAAAAAGAGCCTTTCAATTAAGGGATTGGACCCACATCTTAAGAATGGATGATACACACCTACTAAAACTAGCAGCTTACTGGAAGAAAAAACGGTAGAAAAAAAAAGACGGCCAGCTTTTACATGGATAGACATTATACAACAAAACACGAATAAATTTGAAGATATAAGCTTTGAAGAATAAGAGTAGCTAGCAATAAAAAAGGAAAAAGTAAAATTAAAAATAAAAGAAACTTAGAAAAACAAAAACAAAAACAAAATCTATTGATTCAGAAAGCAAAAACTAGAAACAAGTAATCATAAATAAAGTTGTATATTTGTATATTAAAATAATGCAATGTTGTTGCTGCAATTCAAGAAATCAAGTTACGGGTGGTGAGACCCGTTTTTATATTCTCAAACATTCTTCTTTTTTCAGTGAGCGAGTATTGGCGCTATAACCATAAGCCATATTGGGCTTGGACTATAGTTAATGCTAAAGTTCCAACCATTTGAAGAGAAATGGAGCATCACTTAACCTTCTTAGACTAGATGCTCCCAACGACCGTTGTAAATAAATTTTTGTTCTGTACACCAAACAGAGCATTCAATTAAACTATTCTCTCCGACGATTCACTTCACTTTTCCTTTGATATCTACTGAAGGCTACGTGGGTTCCCCGTGTCTTCTTAAGGTAGATACCAAATACTCCCTATCTTCAACGGTTGCATGGACGTGGCCAGGTGAGCGATCGAGGAGTCTCTTTCGTGGAGCTTATTGCGTGAAGAAACGTATGTACCAGTAACCGGTTCCGTTTCATGGTGACATGCAATGTCTTCAACGAAATATTTCTCATCGTAGCTCCATCCACGAGGTGTGGAAACGTCATTGCTAATGCTAACTTTGTGAAAAACGAAAGGATGAGTTATGTCAGTGACATAACTGCAAAGTTGACGTAGGACTGCTTGTTGATGTGAAGAAATTGATGTCGCGAATTAATAAATTTCTACTATATTTTATTCAGTCTGAAGAACCATCAAACCCTATGCTATTGGTGTGTGAGGCTCCGGTTCTTCTTCCGCTATTGGTTCTCCACGAAAATTTATAGAAACTGCAGTTCGGCTCGAATTGACTGTTAATGATATTTTGTTTGTTAAATCAGCGCCAACATTAGATTCGCCCTAATTTGCTTTTGTAAACAATGGCTTTCGTAGTCATTTGCTCTTGAACAAAATGTCACACATACAAATTAAGCACACTTTAAGAAAGATCAGCTTTATTTCTATCCGCTGATATATTCAATTTGAAGGGATTGTATTCAACTTCCGATAAATTAGCAGACAAAGTGTTTGTTTACAAAAGCAGATTCGCCCTAATCAAATGTTGGCGCTAAAATGTCCAACGTGCTTGTAAGTGTGAAATGGATTCTGTGTTTACGGAGGGAACATGGTTCGCGATTGAAATGTTCTTATCAGTTTTCTTGGGCTGCAGGACAGCCTGAGTGTTTGGCGGCACGTGATACTACGATAAAAAATAGGCATTTACACCGTCTTCAACTCGAGATTGTACAGACTGAAGATTGAACATACACCCAAAAGTTGAAAAGGTGGCAAAAAATGCAATTGCAGTTTTGCAATCATATCTTGAGAAATCCGCATGATTCAGAAAAGGCAATTTTGCCCATTTTGATCCACAAAGCGTTTTATGGTACAAATGAAGCCATGCAAGTGTGTGCAAGCGACTGGCAAGCCAAAATAGCTCGAAACAAATTTATCGCTGTAGGATCCTTATTCAATCATCACCAACATATCAATATACAATATGGATGAGTCGATATCACAAAATGCCGCAACGCTATTGGCCACTGTTGTAATGCCGCCGTCAAGTGTTCTATGTTTGTTCTCACTGATCATCGACAAAGCGTTTTATGAAATACACAAAGCCATGCAAGTGTGTGATAGCGACAGGTTGTGCACATAGCTTGGTGGAAAATATGACCATTTGCTTCATTGCTGTACCCTGAATTCTTCGCCAAGTGAACTAACTATAGGGTTTCTATTCCCTATCTTTTAGCTTGTCAAAGTGGCTTAATGGTTGCCATCAAGAGCCGCCGCGCCGATGGTCACGGTTCGTTTCTCGATCTCGTATTTTGGCATATTTTATTTTTGTGAGCCATCGGACTTTCGGACACTCATCTCTTACTCATCAATTAAGGATCACTACTACACACGTTCAATTTTTCATTGCGAATTGCTGTTGCTATTTTGCCCACAAATAATGTTAGATTTTTCATCCAAGTTACGATCAATAGCAAGAATGGAACAAAATCAAGCGAAAATGTATTACAATCTTTCTCTCTTAGTTTGGGTGTAGAGCGAATTACGAACAACTTAACCTAACACCAAGTAGACCAGTTTGGACATTTTGGTTTGCAAAAAGTTCCACTGGCTGGAGCGGGAATCGAACCCCCAACTTCACGTCAACCGCTTGAACGACGGGCGACGCCACTAACCACTGGACCACGAAGATGATGTGGGCGATTGATTTGGCCATTTTCTCCGGGACGCGGCAGTTTAAGCAACGCCATGTTGAGCCGGTGCGTGGTAATGAACATTTCGATGAGCTCAAGAGAAATTTCAATCAAACATACTCTTTCGTTGGCAAATTGATTTGGTCGTCCTGAAAAGGACGGATTTTAGTTGTTTACGGAGGGATGATTAACGTCAGCGTCGACGTCGGGCTTCTTCCGCTTGCCTCGTCTAGCGGACGTGCCAGCCACATCAGGCGGCGTCTACTCGATCTCCAGCAGCAGGGCGAAAAACTCGGAAAAGCGCTTTTTTACCACGAGAGCGCGGGATACACACGTCTGAACGTGTCAATGATCCAATAACGAATGATAACTGTTCGCCATGCCGGGCCTGTAATGGCATATACCATTACATGACAGGAAGGGGGTTCTCAACAAAGGCAATGCGAATCAAATTTTACAAAAGGGGACGGGCCTCAGTTGTTATGCCAGACAGCAGCGTGGAAATGAAATCATTAGTTTTCATTAGAGCGACAGGGGTTTCGGAGGTTAAATTCGCATCTTCTCAACTCAGGCAACAGAAAAACGGCCCTTGTCAGGGCCTCAGAACCCCATCCCAAGAGAGTTGAGATTTAGACACACTTGCTTCTGAAACTGCAAAACAATAGAGTTTTTAAATATTGGCCAGAAAAATTATAACTCACATTTTAAAACTACCTGCAACTAACCTAATCTATTATCTGCAACTAATCCATTATGTACCTATGTACAACAAGAACTACAATGAAGCTAACCTACCCCCTACACTGAATATGTGAAACACATAATTGGTCTGCCGTGTTGCAGTTCGGCTCAAATTAACTGTTAATATTTCGTTTATTGAATGTACAACGTGCTTGCTAGTTTTAACATGGCAAATAGAGATTTATATATGGATACTAATAAAAAATGTTGCTCATTTTCTCCAGAACGCGGCTTTTCAAGCAACGCCATGTTGAGCCGGTGCGTGGTAATGAAAATTCGATGAGCTCAAGAGAAATTTCAATCAAACATACTCTTTAGTTGGCAAATTTATTTGTTCGTCCTGAAAAGACCGGGTTTTAGTTGTTAACGGAGGGAACATGGTTCGCGATTGAAATTTTCTTCTCGGTCTTCTTGGGCAGCAGGACGGCCTGAGTGTTTGGCAGCACGTAATACTACGATAAAAATTGACATTTGCAACGTCTTTCACTCGAGAGTGTACAGACTGAACATTGACCATAGAGCGAATTACAACGAACAACTTAACCTAACACCCAGTGGACTAGACTGGACATTTTCGCCTTTGCAAAAAGTTCCACAAGCTAGAGCGAGAATCGAACCCTCACTTCATGGCAATGAACGACGGGTGACGCCGCTAACCACTTGACCACGAAGATGATGTGGGCGATTGATTTGGCCATTTTCTCTGGGACGCGGCTTTTTCAACGCCATATTGAGCCGGTGCGTGGTAATGAAAATTTCGATGAGCTCAAGAGAAATTTCTATCAAACATACTCTTTAGTTGGCAACTTGATTTGATCGTCCTGAAAAGGACGGATTTTAGTTGATAACATGGTTCGCGATTGAAATTTTCTTCAGTCTTCTTGGGCTGCAGGACACCACTCTGTGAAATGGTCACACCGGAGAAAAGTTTGTTCAGCTCCTCGTCGTTGCGGATGGCTAGCTGCAGGTGACGTGGATGATTCTTCTTGGTCTGGTCTTCTTGTGTTCACGGGCGGCGTTTTCTACCAACGTGCTCCGCAAACACGTCTGTCGCATACGGATGCACAGCGAGAACTGATGATTGGTCGGTCGTCCCCACATGTTTGATATTCGCTGGCACGGTAACTGTGGCAGTATGAACCAATCAGAGCGAGGCGCAAACATGATGTCATTTTCGACCAATAGCGTTGTGCGTTTAGACATTTTTCTTTGAAGTACTTTTTAATTAGTTTAAACAAACGTTATGAATTAAGTTTGCAACAGGGATTCAGCTTTGATGTTCTACCTTGCGAATGAAATACTTATCGTAAAATTTCTGTGGGCCAGAGAGGAGATATTATCGTTCAAAGTCTCCAAACCCGCGTAACGCTTGCGATTTCAGAAATTTTAGAACGGTGCCCCTATACAGGAATAGAAAAGAGAGACGTAAGTCCTACGTCAAAAACCTGTACATCACTGAGTTTCAAATAAGTTTTTTTTCATAGAAAATTATCAAAAAAATCATAATTTTATTTAGGGAATCGTTCATTAAGCCTTTCATGATTACATTACTCAATATGTCCACCATTTTTCTCGATCACCTTCTCCAAACGGGGACGGAATCGAGAGCATACCTTTTCAATGTATGAGTCATTAGTCGAGTTCCACGCCTTGGTAATGGAAGCTTTCAGGGCGCCAACACTGGGGTGAGAACGTTCACAGGCCTTAGCCTGAACATATGCCCATATTGAGTAATCCAAAGGATTCAAGTCCGGGCTGCTAGGAGGCCAAATGTCCTTTGGCGAAAATTCCATGTTTTCCTTCAGCCACGCTTGAGTCCTTTTTGAGGTATGACCCGGTGCTCTGTCCTGTTGGAAAATGACGTGTTGGTGTGCTTCAAAGTTGGCTTTCATCCATGGCAGAACGTGGTCCTTCAAAATGTTCATGTAAACCTCGGTATTAACTTTTAATCCAGCTTTGATAAATACTGGAGGAATGTTCAAGCCATTGGACGCAACTGCCCCGAAAACCATGACTCCGGCCGGATGTTTGGTTGTAAACTTGAATTTCACGTTCTCTGGAACATCCTCAATCTTCTTCAGCGAAATATGTTAGATGCGGGATCGATGTTGAACATTTTCTCATCTGAGAATACGATGATGGTATGCTTCTTTTTTAATGCTGACACCAAACGTTTCTAGCGCTCCAGCCGTAGTTGTTTGATTCGGTCCGTTACTCTTGTCCTGAACGGACATTTCAAGTCATCTTTGACCAACCGTTGCATGGTATTTTTTGAAATATCGGCTTCCTTAGCCATTTTCCGGATCGATCTGATAAGATTTCACCTCACTTTGTATCTCACTGATCTGATGACCTTGGGTGTACGAACGACCCTTGGCCTCTGTTTGTCGGGCAAGGACGGGAAGGAACCCCGGCCCCGCGGCCCCCCAACCGTTGCATTTGTTTTATGGGGGCTTTGGGCAGACAAACCCAACCCCCCCTCCCCGCTTGTTTTTCCCCCCCCCCGTTTTTTGTTTACATCCTCTCAGAGTATACTGCCAGATGATTACACACACGCATTACTTCCCGGCGTCGGGGCCGTCGCGAGGAACGGGGACCGGGGACGGGGCCCGGTGGCCCGCGGCACGCCGCAATCGGTGCTACGGGCTTTCGGGGGCGGGCGCGCGGCACAATCGCCCCCCCCCCGGTTGTCGCGGCGCACCGCCGTGTTGCCGTCGCCGCGTATACAGTCAGATGATTATACACACGCATTAAGCGGTGGAGAAGAAGGCGAAAAGCGTGGGGTTTGCCATATCCGCAACGAAGTCACAGACATTTTACTGCAGCCCTAATGCGCGTCGAGAGTCGGCGCAAGAGGTCGCCATCGATCGAACCCCCATCCCGAAGACCAACCGTCTGAGGATCCTGGGTGTCATGCTGGACCGAACGTTGACGTTTAAACCGCACTGCAAAGCGGTGAAAAAAGCATGCGAATCTCGACTACGGATCTTGCAGATGATCGGAGCGAAATTTCCGCGTGGCAACCGAACAACCTTGCTGCAGGTGGGTTCGGCACTAGTCACTGCGAAGCTGACGTACGGTGTTGGACTAGTGAGCCGAGGAGGACCGGAGACCCTGCAGACCCTAGCCCCAGCGTACAACACAATGGTACGCTACGCTTCCGGAGCGTTTGTGACCAGCCCAATCATCTCGGTTATGGCCGAAGCTGGAACACTCCCCTTTGAATTCCTTGCAGTTCAATCTGTAGCACGAACGGCTATCCGGATTCTAGCTAAAAGCCGAACCAACAGCACCCTTCCGCTGATCCGGCGAGCATCTGAACGTATACTTGATGTGACGGGTACCGAACTTCCTGCTGTCGACCATTTAACGAGACAGAGCGATCGTGTCTGGCACGCACGTAAACCGTCGATAGTATGGGACGTAAAGCGAAGTGTACGAGCCGGTGATCCGCCGGATAGAGTCCGTCCAGTCGTCCAACAGCTGCTTGCGACCAGATTCCACAGGTCAACGGTGGTCTACACCGATGGTTCGAAAAGTGAAGACACCGTTGGAGCCGCATTTTGCATGACTGGCCTCGCAGATTTGTTCAGCCTTCCGAAAGCGTGCAGCGTTTTCTCGGCAGAGGCGTACGCCATAAAGAGAGCGCTTTCGATACCGAACGTCAGTGCCGAAATGGTTATTTTTACGGATTCAGCCAGTTGTCTTCTGGCCTTAGAATCAGGAAGGTCGAAGCACCCGTGGATTCAAGAAATCGAAGAGATTGTGCGTAACAAACTCGTTCGCTTCTGTTGGATTCCGGGACATTCTGGGATCAACGGAAACACCCAGGCTGATCGACTAGCAAACGAGGCTAGAGAACAACCCGCCATAGATATGCCTATTCCGGGCGAAGATGCACTGCGAGCAGTGAAACAAGCGATACGACGCCGATGGGACCAACAGTGGTACGAAGCTAGAGACGCAAAATTGAGGGAAGTGAAGTACGACACGCGCAGGTGGATGGACCAGGCCAACCCAGCCGACCAACGTGCGCTAACACGCCTCAGGATCGGCCACACTCGGCTGACACATTCTTTTCTTTTGAAAAAGGACACACCGCCCATCTGCGAATGCTGCGGAACCGAAATTAACGTGCGGCACGTTATTCTCCACTGTCGTGACAGAACGCCAAGAAAACGACATCAGCTCTACCAGCCTACAAGATGCCTTGAATAATAGCGAAGGTAATACGACGAAACTGCTGGCATTCCTGCACCAAACTGGGCTGCTTAAACAACTCTAGGAAGAACGCAGAGTACCCCACGACTACGGAAAATTGGGATAGACGGCAGGGGGAGGGGTAGCCCTCCTATGCCCTGGCCGCCGCCCTACACCAGCGAACACTACTCATCATACCAAAGCGGAGTTGTCGACAGAGCTACACAAAGCCTTTCCCCAGTGCCGGCTCATGTTTTTCCCCCCCCCCCCCCCCCCCCCCCCCCCCCCCCCCGCTTTTAAACCCCTCCCACTTTCTCGGTTCTTTCCGTCACTCCCAACCCCCACCATTTCCCCACGATATGCCGACAGTTGGCACCACGTCATACCACTACCCCACACGAAAAAAAAACACCGGATTTGTCGCTACATATTCACCGATGATATTGACGAAGAAGAAGAAACAACATGAAGTGAAGAAGAGAAAGAAGTAGAAGAAAATGAAGAAAAAGAGAAGAAGAAATTAGAAATTATGTTACAACAACCACTCTGTCTATAAAAACTCTGCTTTTCCGACACGAATGCACACAAATGTGTAAAGTGTCGTAAACAAACAAACAAACAAACAAACACTATTTTTCCTTTTCCTCTTCCCTCTTAAAAACCTTTTTCTTATATACACGCCCCCCCAAAAAAAAATTACGAGAAATTTCTTTCTTTCCACCCATTCCTTTTTTTGGATTTCCAAGAAAAAATTGGGGCCCTTAAATTTGGTTTCCCCGGCCAAAAAAAAAAAGGGTTTTAAAAAAAATTTTTAAAAATTAAGGAAAACCAACCACCATAAACCAAAAGAAAAACATACATTCTCATGCAACATTTTTTAATTCCTCCAAAATTTCCCCAAAATACCAAACAAATTTCATGTTCCATGTCACGTGCCGATTTTAACTGAGCGATGCCACCAAGGATTTTTTTTTTGTTGGGGCGTAGAACCACTGCGTCCACTGAGTTGAACTTTTGTGGTATACCCCTGTTTACTATTCTAACTCGTATCTTAAAGCTAGATCACCATTTGTCAAGTGACCAGCCCAAGACCAGTCTCCAGTCTCCCAGTCAGGCAAAATTGAGTTTATAAAACCCACCACCTTTCCTGGGTTTGCAGTCCAAATTTCTTTAGGTTGCATATAGCCACTGTACAGAAATTTAAGTCTGCTCTTGTACAAAGCATCACAACTGCAAAGCAGATGTTCCGAGGTTTCACGTTCCATGTTACAGAAACGACAGATATCATTCTGAACTTGGCCAATGTTTTTCAAATGATATCCACTCGGGCAATGTCCGGTTACTAGGCCAGTATAGGTACAAAGAACTCTCTTATTGAGCTCCAGAAGCTTTTTACATGTTACAATTATCATTTGGAATTATAAACCTTTTCGCTTGAACACACTTTGTGGTGACCAACCAATTGGTCATCACCCTTTGCACTTCCCAAGATTTTAATTCCATTTTTATGGCACAGTATGATATACCGCAGAATGGTTCTGGGCCAATAAACTGTGCATTTGAACCTTGTTTAGCAAGCTCGTCTGCCTTTTCATTGCCTTCAATGCCACAGTGTCCCGGAACCCAGAATAAATTTACCGAGTTCTCTTGGCACACCTTTCGCAATGAAAGAATGCATTCCCAGACAAGTTTGGATGTGCATTTATAATTACTCAACGCTTTGAATGCCGCTTGGCTGTCTGTAAAAATACAAATATTTGCATATCTATATATCCTCTTCAGACAAACGTTAACACAGTTTATTATAGCAAAGATCTCCGCTTGGAAAACCGTTGGATAGTTTCCCATCGCCACTGAAATTTCTACCCCAAGGCCGAAGATTCCTGCTCCCAATTATGTTCCAATTTTTGAGCCATCTGTGAAGAATTTTATGGAGCCGTGACGAACAGTGGGACCTCCGACTTCGCATACGTGACGTTTCACCTATGTTGTAAGGGATGTCATGGTTTTCCACAGGTTTCATCCAGTCTCCATTCATGTACATCACTGTCCCATTTTGAAAGCTTTGTGAAATGCTCAGGTGACCGACTAAGTCACCAGACATGAAAGTTTTCAACCGTTTATGTCTAAGCATACTTTTGTCCGCTTCTAGTTGCACGTATTCGTGCAAAGGCAGCAGATTTAGAATTGCATTCAACGCATTTGATGGAGTGCTGCGCTTTGCTCCCGTTATAGCAATGGATACTAGCCGTTGAAGTTTTGACAGCTTTTTCTGTGCTGTAGCCTCTTTTGGTTTTGGCCACCACACAAGAGAAGCATACGTTACTTTTGGACGTATTATGGATGTATAAATACACATTATCATTTTTGGTCTTAGACCCCATTTTCTGCCAAATGTTTTTGAGCATATCAAGAAAGCACTGGTTGCCTTACCGATCACACACTCAAGATGAGCGGAAGGATGATTTTTCACGGACCCATCTCCAGAATATTAAGTTCAGTAAGGTCTTCTGCCTCCAAACATATCAAAGATTCATCGGTGATCAGATTATCTGCAAAAAGAAGGAATAAACCTCTCAAGATAATACAAAATTTTAAAATTTAAACATATAATTTATTTCTAAAAAGATGTACCTTTCAATAGAGACATATTCGGAGTAAACCTCAGTGAATTTCTCCAGAAATTCCTACCAGCACCCCTTCGGAAGTTTCCCCAAGAACTCCTCTAAAAAATCCTCCAGCAATTCCCTACAGAAATCATACATAAATTTCCCCGCGAATTCTACAGTGAATTCTCCAGAAATTCGCCCGTATTTATCCAGTATTCCATCCATGAACTGATCCTGGACTTCTTAGGGGAATGTTTAGAGGAAACTCCGACAAAATTGTTACAAAATATGTCTAAGAAAATTGCTTCAGAAATTCTCAAGGCACTCCACTGCCAATTCCTCATTGAATAACTTCAGGAATTTTTCCAAAAATTCCTCCGAAAATTCGTTCGGGAAATTCTTTAGTAACTTTTCAAGGAAATCCTTCAGGTATTCTACCGAAAATCTTTCGAGAATTCCTCAACAACGTTGGAGAACTCCTCCGGAAAATCATCAAGGAATTCCGAAGAAAGCGAAATTACTTCACGAATTTCTCCAAAAACCCTTCGGGAACTCCTACTAAAATTCTTCCGGGAAATTTCTCCACCAATGCTTCTTTCCTACAAGAAACTCACCATGGCTTCTTCCGAGAAGAATTCCTGTAGGAATGCCTGGAAAAATCCCAGGAGGAATCTGCGGAAAAATTCCTGGAGGAATTCCTGGAGAAATCTTGGAGAGATTTCCGGGGGAAATTCCCGAAGACATTCCTGAAGGAACTTCTGGAGAAATTATCGAAGAGATTTTCATTGGAATGAAGGGAGGAATTACTGTGGGAATTTCTCGGAGAATTCATAAACGAATACCAGGAAAAATTCCTGGAAAATTTTGGAAAAATAATCCTTGCTCGGAGGATTTTCCTTTGAAACTCTCGTAGAAATTCATTCAAGAATTCTCGTGCGAATTCTTGCAGGAGTTCTCGTTATCATTCCTGGAGCAATACTCAAACGACATGCTGGTGGAATTTCTGAAAAAATTCTCGGAGCAATTCCTGGAGGGACTCAAGGAGGAATTCCCGGATAGTTACTGGAGCTATTGTCTGGAAGAATTACATGAGGAATTCCCGGTGGAATACCAGAAAAATTCCCGGAGAAATGACTGGAGAATTTTCCGGAGAAATTTTTCTATGAATTCCCCGAGAAATTCCTGGCTTTTTCGTTTTGATTGACTCATTGAAACTCCACTTTTTTCCTGATATTTTCAAGTAATAACTAAGAACATCTTTAATTTAATACACTTTATCTTGCTCATCGTTGTACTTTAAACTTTTGTAATAATGAAGACTATTTTTCTCTAATTTCCACAAATTGATTTATCTCTCGTAATTCTCATCTGATTTTTAGAAACCTTAACTTTTAAAGCGAACTTTTGAAGGTCAAACTGAACAGTTTCCAATTCATGGATAATAACAATTATTTCCTCTTCGTGACTAGCAATCAACTGGATTATACCGTAGTAACTTCCCATGTGCTTAAGATACTCCACTTCATATCCTGGACGAAAATCCGTTTTGTTAATTCGCAAATGCCGAATTACTATTATATTTTGTGGAAGATCAAAAAGTAAACCAGAGAAATCTATGTTAGCTCTATCGATCGTAGTCGATTTGACAATTATTGGTGAACAATGGCATAAGTATGGGTCAAGATTGAATTTATTTGCTTGAATGCAAATCGTTTCGTCAGACTTAAGGTTAGATTTTTAAAATTTCCACAGGTTTTTCCTTGACCCTTCGACTCCTTAAACTTTGCCTCATACAACAAACAATTAGCATTATACAATGGCCCAATTTTTATGCACGACTGTACATAGTGTGCAAGGTGATGTATTTTGTTAATGGCAATCAAGGGGGAGAAGCAGTCTTTGAAAAGAATATGAAAGTCATTAACGGCATTGTTGAGATTGTTAATCATGTCTTGAGTCAATCTATGCGAAAAACAAACGTAACGTATCATGAGTAATGATGAAGTCAATTGTTCTATTTTATGATCCCGTTGGATGACTTTACTGAAAATTAACGGAAAGGCAAGCAAAAGTAACCAAGTTTGTGATGCAGTTTGGCTTAAAGCTTTAGTTTTTGATTTCAAAATCTTTTGGGATAAATTTGCGGAAGGTTTAGCAGAATCTTTACACTCCCTGTAATCAAATGAATCGATAAGGTGGTTTATCTCCTATTCTTTAGTAACTTTTGACTGTACTGCATGCTTCAGAATCAACTTAATGATCATTGGAAAAATCCTTTCTAGCACATCACGAATAAGATTGAAACAAACGGTAGTAGCCCATCTGAAGTAACGCAAGTCATGTAAAGCACAATCTGACCGTATTTCACACATTTTGTATACTACTTCTGTGGGTGAAACTGTCGCTAAACTCACTGGATTTCAGATCACGCCTCGTAATATAACACGACCTACAGAGTAGATTAGCTGGAGGTCCAAGAAGACCATAAATATCGTGGATTGCCAAAGTGTCACCCAAAATATTCACAAGAACGGCACGCAATACCCAGCTCTCTGATGATGTTCTTATAACTAAGCCCTGATCTGACTACCTCTCTCATTTGGGGCCTACCTTAGCTTAGTCGGCAAAGGCGCAGCTACAAAGCAACACCATGCTGGAGGTGGCTAGGTTCGATTCCCGGTCTGGTCTACGAAATTTTTGTTTAGGAAAATTTCTCGACTCCGAGGGCATAGAGTAAGATTGTACTTGCCACACAATACTAATGCAAAAATGGTACTTGGCATCGAAAGCTCCCAATTAATAACTGTGGCAGTGCATTTAGAACACTAAAATGAGGGCAAGTAATAAGCTAATTGTAGACAAAATCGTCAAAAGGTCGAAAGTAACAATTGTAAACAATGACTTAAAACCTAAATTTCCTGGAAATGCCAAGTTGCTTACATCTATATCCACTACCGACGGGAAGGTAATAACTCCCTGTATCTGTTTCTGGTGCTATTTTGTTTGTGGGAGCAAGCAGATCCCAGAAAAATACGCTAGAAGTCATTGTTTACAAATGTTACTTACGACCTTTTGACTATTTTGTCTAGAATTGCAGCCACACGCAAGAAAAAGACCCCCTCCTTTCGCGCAAAAGTGCAGTTCCTGGTCCCATTTTACCCCTGTGCACTTGTTGGTCCAATTTTACCAACATTTTCCCCAATCGAAAGCCGAAGTATAAACGTGCCTAGTTTTCATTACACATCTACCTTCTTATTGTTATCGCAAAAATAATAAACCAAAAAACCTCATAACCTTTCTCACATATAATTTTTAAAAAACTTTTGTTCCTTTGTTCCTTCGTCGTAACGTTAGCACGAAAACTCCTTCTCCTGAATGGAAAGCCACCGTGTTTGCTCAAGACGCTCCTCGAACGTAATTAAGGACATTTAAGTCTATTGTAGGCATAATGTTTGTAGAAAGTTGCTGTTCACTAACTGATAATCTGCACGGTCAACACAGCCTCTGTTTGCGGACATGGAAATTAGGCCGAAACGCATTCGTTATTGGCTGGAATCGGGTGCTTTTCTGTAGAATGGAGAATGCTCAACTATCTATTGCGACGTATTGAATTTGGTCTCTCGCGAGTAGTTTTTAATCCTCATGTTGTTTCGAAAATTGTGTGCGTAGGGTAAACGCTTCTATAGTTGCGGTGTGTTAGCACTGTTAGAGTACCAATAGTTGAGTACGAATTTCCAATCAAATCGATCAATCGCTCAAACGCATTCTTTCCCTGTATTTGGTTATTCATAGTGATTTTAAAGTAGGGTAGAGAACG